>VXAD01003457.1:87242-182752 GCA_013399195.1 Dicrurus megarhynchus
GGGGCAAGGCTTCACCCAGTTTGACAATGAAAAACAGATCAGTGCACTGAGTGTTGACATTGATACTTGGACTATTAGCAAATAACTACATCAGAGGATTTGGATCAAGTTTGTATGGAACATCAAATAATAAAACAATTGGAAACAATTATATAACAGTCACCAAGTCATCTGAGTGATAATGACACTCATAATTGCTTACAGGCACAACATGCTTACATGTCTGATTGTTACTGAACTGATAATGTACAAGTATGAGTACTGCTCTGAAATAATTTATTTTAATACAAATAGGATTTACAAAGCTACTGACAGGGAAATGACAACATTAATTTGTATTTTTTTATTCTAGCTATTTCATAAGCTGTTTAATTGTCCCTCTGTCCTACTGACTAAATTTGCAAATTTTTCCTTTTTCCACCTCCCTTTCCTTAACTGTTTTGGCTTTTTTTCCCCCCAGCATATATTTTATCCTAGACCATTTCATTTTCCTTTCATTGTTTTTTGACATTCCCACCCCATTCGCTATCTACTGATAAGAGAGATAATAAACAACCACAGAAATGGGCTGGAAGCAGCAGGGAACAGGGCATGTGGTGAACAGGCAGACAAAAAGATGGATACCAAAAGGATGTAAATAGAAAACTCTGGAAGTGCTCAGAAGGACTCTGTGACCCAGGCTTTTAATGGAAACATTCTGCCCTCTCCTCTGTCATGTGCTATTCTGAAATCTGTCTGTGTCTCTCAATTAAACCAGAAATTTCCACATTTAGGGTAACATTACTGATCAAAACTTAATTGAAGTTCTCAGTGAAAGTGTCAAGATATTTCAAGCTTTCCACAATGAAAGCTCTTAGTCAAAAATTTCTCAACATCTTGACTGCAAATGTGCAAGTTGTTGCACTTAATGTTTGATAAAGAATGCAGCAAATTATTTAGGAGAAGGGATGGAGGACAAAAAGGTTAATGACAGACTTGGTTTTGAAGATGAACTATGAATTAATGGATTCAGCTCAGATCCTGTTGGTCACAGTCCAACAGTAATTCATTTATAAAGACAGTTATCTCATCATCAGCTTTAAACATGAGACGACCAGGAGATGGTTTCTTTAAATTAAAACTAGGATGCATTGCATTAAGATTAAATTATTGTTTAAAAGTCATCATAAACTTAATGAAAATGTGACAAAAGACATCGTAATTTATGCAAATGCAGCCTATTGCAAGCAAAGACTATAGCATGCTTTCTGAGGCTTTTATTTTTTGCATTCTGCATTACTCACAGAAACCATTTTTACATCATGTTGTTCAAGAATCCTAATTGTGGAGGTGGAGAGGACAGCTTATCAGCAGTCGATAAAAAATGTGCTATACTTAGCTTTACTAGGTTAGCATGTTGAATGTGAATGTCTGCAGCCAGACTTCTACTCACAGTATGTTTCTCAGCCCATCATTCTTGTATTGTATCATGGTAAGGTGAAAGGAGGACAAAAAGGGGTATAAAACCCCTATAGAACCCATAAAAAAGAATGCCTATTAAAGGCAAACATGACAATTTTCTGAAATTCATGGAGATGAAGTCTCAGGTACACTTAGCGAAGGATAAAAAATATGTACTAAAAAAAGACAGTTCACAGGTTTGGTAATATTTTCATTATTTTTCTATGGGGTTTTTTTGCCTTGTTGACTATAAGAAGTATTTCCCATCTTAATAACTCACCCCCACTAGATGTTTTATCATTACAAGATCCACCCCACCACTGCATGCCATGCCATGCCCTCCCTCCTAGAAATATTTTTTTGATGTTCCTTAGGAAATAGGAGATGTGTTGTTATGAGTATGGTTCCTGATGAAAGGTTACTTCCATGTCCAGTCCCTCCTACTCACAGAGGGGGTGAAACCATCTGCAGACAGGAGAACTCCGTGAGGAGCTGGGCTCCTCATCCTCTGGGTTTGCTTTGGAGCCTCTGCATGAACTCCAGCTGGTTCTGTTGTGCAGCCAACACATCCACTAAGACATAAATTTGGCGGAAATACAAATATTTCTCTGTCTCTGTAATTAAAGTGCACGTGCTGATGGTTACACAGGAAATGCAGGTTTAAAAACTGCATAACTGCTTTGTGATCTGTCACTTGGAGTTCCGTAATTTCATTGGTGTGGATGGGCGGAGGCTGGCAGGGCTGGCTATACTCTCAAGGCACTGGCAAAGGAGGCAAGAAGGTCCAAAAATGTCACTGGACATAGCAGGTGACAATTTGGAAAGAGTGACTTCCTTCTCCACCCTCCAAGTCTTGTCTCTTGTCATCACACATTGTTACAAAGAGGTAAGAACTCTGCCGGTCTTCCCCTGGCGCTCAGCAGAGCCACATTTTTCCTCGTGGCGGCGGTCTGGTCCTCACATCTCAGCGATGGTTTAGGCAGGATGCCACAGTTTCCCTGGAGAAGGAAAGTGTGTAAGAGGAGTAGCAGCATTTAGGGGAGTGTGTGTTGGCAGCAGCCGAGTGAGTGGGGCAGGGACAAGGCAGACAACACTTCGGCAGCGAGCGGCTGGGCAGCCCGGGAGCGTCAGATGAAGCTGCAAATAATGAAGATGTCACCGAAAGAATTGTTTTGTTCAAGGAAAGGTTACAGGAATTTTTCATAAGACAAGATGATAGGTAATTTGCTAATGGTATCTTTCAACTGCAATGATGAGACGAAAGTTTTATTTCATTCTTTTCTCAGCAACAGTGTCAGTAACAGTACTTTGGTAACAGCAAGACCATATTCTTCTATATTTTACTTTCCAGTTATGGTAGAATAATTTCTTTTCTTAATTGCCACCAAATTTAACTGCTCCACTCTGACAATAGTTTTTCAGTATGAATCCAAGTAAGCTATCAGCAGTACAAAATATATTTGGATTTGCAAAACCCATAGAAAAAACAGATGAGTTTATTTTTAACAAAATTTTACTTGACAATCTTCAATAAATTATGCCTGAGATATTTCCTCAAGATACTAGAAGCATAGGTGATCTGCTACAACATGTCAAATACCACACTGAACTTGAAGGGCATGCATTACTTAATGCTTAAACACTGTAAATTAAGACTCAATGAAGTTGAAATAAAACTATCACTCTTTCAAAAAAAAAAAAAAAAGAAAACTAAGTATATAGATATTTATTCTCCTCTGGAAACTAAAACTTTCCTAATTATCTGACATGATATATAAAAAATACTATCATGAACAAAATTGAATTTAATAAGAAACTCATTTATTGACAGAGCAACAAAAGCTGCCTAGAACCTGTGATAAACATTTAGAGTCAAGCTCTGATTTGCAGCTAGGGAAAAATGCATGAGCAATAAAACTAGATTCAAATGTAAGTTGTTCTAACAATCTAATGCAGTGGCCAGATTCTACAGGTCCTAAAAAAGAAATACATGCATGGCATGTCACACTTAAAATACCTGAAGTTGCAACAATTTCTACTGTCATCAGAACTGCAGTCAAAACATAAATTAAGAAAACGCTGTTTACGTCTTCTTAAAACAACACTGTAAACACATGTAAATGTAGGTCATGTAGAGTTTTCCAAGAAGGTTGCAAAGCACAAAAGAATATTAGATATGGGCTGTGTGTGTAATAGACCACCACCACCCTCACAGGGAAGAATTTCTTCCTATGATCCAATCTAAACCTACTCTTGCTCAGTTTGAAGCCATTCCCCCTTGTGCTATCACTCCATGTTTCTGTAGTCTGTCTCCATCTTTCCTGTGGGTTCCCTTGTACTGGAAGGCTACAATCAGGTTACCCCAAAGACTTCTCTTCTCCAGGCTGAACAATCTCAATTCTCTCAGCTTTTCCTCATAGGAGAGGTGTTTCATCCCTCTGATTAGCTTGGTGTCCTCCTCTGAGCTTGTTCCAATAGGTAGATGTAACATCTAGGACATGGTGGGGAAATTCCTTTGGCATTCATCTCCCATTCTGTTTTGTAAGGCTGTATCTATTTTCATAAGGAAATGCACTTGGTAAAACAGATGTTGTATCTCTCTGCTTTTTACAGAAGGAATAACATCTCCAGGTGCACATGTATTGAAATACAACTGAATGGTGCCCAAGCTGCCATCTCCTGGACTGAAACAATAAAAACCAATAAATACTTAAAATTATTTATCTTACCCAAGAGCAAATATGAAAATAACACTATGCCTCAGAAATACCTCTTTTTCTGCAGAGACTGTAAAGCTATGAAAAAAAATTCTTTGTAGAGCTAAATCATATCCTAGGTAATAATAGAAATTTCATCTCAAATAGACAGCCAAGTGTTTTTCTCATTACTGTCATTGCCTCTATTGTCAGTGGCCTTCACCAAGTACAAGGTTTTACAGGAAAAACTGCGAGATGTTTACCCAGACTTCACTCAGCAAACCAACAGCTGAGCAAACAGATTCAAACACTTCAGCTCTCTTCCCCCTTTACCATCCATTTTTGATAAACTAGAAACACTTGCCTAAACAGAGGTGCCCTTGGAGGGTGTGGGAGAGCCTGAGTATGTTTGCAACATGCTGAGAGACTTACTTGTGTTTGGTTGTTCTGACCAAATCACGGAAATCTCCAGCTAATACCACATGCACCAAACAGAGCTTTTTGGCTTCAGACACAAATTGATAATAGCAATGGTAATAAAAAGGCTTTTTAGCATCTTAATGCTTTCAGTCTTTTAAAACATATTTTATATTTCAAAGAAGAATTTGGATACTGAAATAAGAAAGCAATAAAACATGCAAGCATACAGATTTTCTTTTTTCCTTTCCCCCCTGCTCTTTTTAATATAAATGGGAGATCAAATTTTTAGCGTGAATGGTGACAAAACAATTTCTTTCCAACAGCTGTCTAGTTCAAATTTCATTTTTTACACCATTTGCTGAGAAATTTAGTTCCCTTGTCACCACATCTTAACTGTATCCCCAAACAGATTAACATCATGGCAGGATAGCATGTCATGTAATGATTTTAATAACATTTATTCATAAGATTGTTACTCCTCCCAGCTTCTGCCTCAGGATCTGCCACAACGCCATGTAGTTCATTAGCAAACACACTGAGAAGTCAATGAGGCAAATACAATGTGTAGATTAAAAAACCCACAACATTAGGTTTAACTCTTCTGTAACCTTCCAAAACTCATTTATAGGCTTATTTAATACTAAAATTCAACAAAGGTGCATATTGTTTCAAATCATACATATTTAGGAAGAGCAAAATATAAACAAATTCTGTATTCTGAGACTGGGAAATTTAGCAGAGGGGAAAAAAAAAAACAACAACAACCAAAAATTAGGAAGAAAAAAAAGGAATATATAACATGAATGTTCATAGAAAAGTAGAAATGTCTCATGACGTTTTGTCAAAATATTAATGTAAAAATGAACAGATAAATATTTATCCAGACTAATAATAGCATATTTTGTGAGTTATGTATTTTATATTGCCTTTATATATCAGTAGACATATTTTCTTAAAAGGTAATATGGGTAGCAAAAGCGCAAAAAAAAATCAAAAAAAGAAAAAATGGGCTTATATTGACTACTTTAGCTATGGAGACATGTGTATTTATCTGTAAGAATTGCTTTTTTTTTCTGAAGACAGCTAATATTATACTGTAGATGCATAACCAAGCTGTCCCATATAAACTTAAATGAGGTTTATGTATACAAATAAACCTCATGCATATATTACCATAAATATTATTTTACTGTAGTAATGTATTTCCAAACTAAGGAGCAAGGAAACATCTTCAAGATGAACACTTGTCTATCTCTTCATAACAAAATTCTCAGATGGTAAATCCCTGGTTCTGTATCAGTCCATTTGATCTGGTCAAGGATTTTTTTTCTAGGAGTTATGCAAAGGAGCCTTTCATACATTCACATAAATACTGTTCAGTTCTCATTTATTGGTAAAATTGATCTTTCTGTATAATCAGCTTTTGGGGAACTAAATCAGAAACAGAAACAAAGAAAATTCCACACTTCTCTGCCAACCTAGTGTTGGAGTCCAGAATGCAGAGAATATCTCTCTGCCTGTTTTTAAGTATAAAACCCCCCTGTACATCAGCATTTCTTACCTTTGTCCGTGGAGAAATCTATACACTCTCTGGGAAGAATTAAAATTTACACTGGTGTGAACTAGGTGATGGGATATTATGTAAGATTATCACAGGATGAAAAATCTAGACTTTTTAGGGTTGTTAATATAGTAAATAGATAAAAGCAAAAAACTTCAAAATGAAGGATAATAGTTGTCTTTTAGACCCTTCTTCTTCTTCTTCTTCTAGTACTCCATATTCTGTGGCAGAGGTAGTTTGGAATGATTGGATGAAGATTTCCGCAGTTCCTTTTGACGTGACAAGGTGAATTATTGAGCATTGGTAGAAAAAAGAAAATATCTTTCATTTTAAGTTTTAATTGGATAATTTACCTTTAAAAGAGCGTGCAATCAAGATAAAGTGGCCATTTCTGGCATTCTTTGCTCTGTGCTATGTCTAACGCCCGGCTATGGGCTACATTTCTCTGATAAGACTTAATAAACAACTATCTGCAAGCTAAGAAGACTGAAGGTCCTATTCTTCACGGCGCCTAGCAAGAGATATTAAAATTCCCTCATCAGGGGAAAGAAAATAATTGAGGCACGAAACCTAACAACCTAGTTTCTTCATCTAGCTTGAGACAAATTAGTTGCCCCGGTTTTAAATAATTATTTAACCATGCTTTATTTTTCACAAGCTTAGGCACCTTGCAAATTAGGAAATTGTTCACAGAACTCTATTTTTTTGAGGTTTTTCCATGCGTATTGTTTTCTTTTTCCTTGTCTTAGATTGGGTTACTTACATGTGTTAGAGTTTCATTTTCATGACTTGGAAACTAAGGATTCCTATGTTTCTGTTCATGAAAATAGCAAAGGGACTTGTTTCTGGCATTCTCTAATGACAAAGAATCTGATTCCTCAGGGAACGGTCCATGGATGGTTATTTCTGAACACGCAAGATGCTGAAGGATATTTTGTCTCCCCTACAAAGACAGGCTGAGAAAGTGGAGGTTGTTCAGCCTGCAGAAGTGAAGGTTGCATGGAGACCTCAGAGCACCCATATCTGAAGGGGCTACAGGTAACTTGGAGAGGGACTACTTGTCAGAAACTGTAGTGATAGTACAAGGAGGAATGGCTTCAGACTGAAAGATGAACATTTATGTTAGGGATTAAGAAGAAACTCTTTACTGTGGGGATGATGAGGCACAGGTTGCCCAGAGAAGCTGTGGCTGCCCCGTGACTGGAAGGGTTCAAGACCAGGTTGGATGGAGCTCTGAGCAGCATGGTCTGGTGGAAGGTTCCCTGCCCATAGCAAGGGAGTTGGAATGAGATGATTTTTAAGGTCCCCTCGAGCTCAAACCATTCTGTGGTTCCCACCCTGAATACTGAAAAGTCTGACAGCAGTGCTCAGATGTGGGAGACAGAAGCTGATGCCATCTGGTGTGTAATGTTATGGTGACCTCGTCTATCTGAATGAGTAGATCATGTTGCTGTACCAACCATTCTGTGAACAAGGCTTGTGTCAACACCAAACCAGGTGTAGTGATTGCTACCCACAACCATATTAGAATTATTTAAATAAAGACAACAAAATCTAAAATTGAAATAAACCAAGGCACCAGAAAGGGGCTCCAACATTGGATGTAGCTTTAGTTTTAAAGCTTTTATGTGCCAAAATCTGTATTAATCAAATCTATGAACAACAACATAAATGAAAACGCATAACATTTGGCAAATACAGTTTAGGTTTTAAGTTGGCCTGGACAGCAGTGGCAAAATATAAAGATAGAGATCAAGGAGTGAAATAGAGCCAGTGTGGCATCTGCCAAAGTACCACATTAACTCTTATGGTAAGCATACACTGTTACTGTGTTTAGTGGAAACTAGCTGGAGTATTTTGTACTCTAATAGTAGAAATGTGTAACCAAACACATGTCAAGACATTTGTGAGATACATTGCTATGAGTTATGCATAACACAGTGCAGATACTCTCAGGGAAAGGGTGATCTCTCTTGCCTTTGACTAAAAAGGACCAACAATTTGCTGAGGACATCTCACAAACACTCTTCAGAAAAAAATGGAGATTTATAAAGCAAACAAATTAGTCAATTGGATGCAATAATTTAGAAGAAAAAAAGTCCTAAACTCATCCAGGTGGTATAAGCTTGAATAGAAGATCTCAAATTGTTAAATCAAATTTATTTTACTGATTATCACTACAAAACCACCTTTTCCTGTGGGTTCACAGCAGGTAAAAAAAAACCCCACAACAACCAGCAAACAAACCTTTCCCCCTGTATTCCCCAATTAATATGATGCTAAAGTACTTCAAAGCCACTGGCTCACATAAGCACGCTTTTGTGTCAGTGTCATATTTGTTGCTTCATTTGGTTTGCATTTGTATGAACAAACACAAAACTCCTGTATTTCTTCATATAGACATCATAATCCACAATGCAACAATGTGGGAAAAAACCCTTATTATTCTCTCGTGTTAGCCTAAGAAGGTTAGATACAAACATAGACAACATTTAGAACTGGTTTTACTGAGCACAGCAATGAATACATATATAAAGAGAAACTGCCAGTCTTTTCCTCTATTAAATATAACTCAACAAAAGCAATGAAGAGGCAAAGTAGCCAGCATCCATCCAAAGCCTGAAGGTTTTCATCCGGGAGACTTCAGACCTAGCGTCAAGTGTTTTTCTGAGAAATGACAAACTTTCCCTTCTCTTTGTGCAAAGCCAGATGATGACTCTAAAAATTTCTTCCTACCCATCTGTTCATTCAGCTGGTATGTGGCATCCTTCTCCCCATTTTTTTGGTCTTTTTATACAAAATGCAAATTTTCAGGTCAGGAACCTGCAATATTTAGAATTAAAAAAATCCTGGATGCTTGACAAAAACTCCTGACTCTCAGCAAAGGAGTGTTCTTCATTTAGGTTCTCAGAGATATAAGCAGAGTAAGTTATTGTGCCATCCACGAAGAATTACTGAAAACATCAACAAAGAGCAATTACTGTATGTCTGATCTTAATTTGGCTTCCAGTTAGAAATACGATACCTTATGTAAGCTACCTCAGGGAACAGATGCCATCAAAGAGCAATGAAAAATGTTAAATATTCTGTGGATAGAATTCACTGCTATAGCAGCTTCCCATGAGAGCAGATGCAAGTTTTCAGGCATTTTCTGAACATTAAGGACTTGGCAGTATTTTCAAACTCCACCACGAGAATGCTTATCTTCCCCATCATTAGCTTAACATCATGTTATATTGCAGTGCCCATCTCCACAGAGTGGAGAAGTCTGGCTGCTTCCTTGGATTGAAATAAACATGGTTTTATTGTGCGTCCCACTTACTGTACGGAAGGAATATTTCTTCAACTAAGCTATTAAAAACATACTTAAAATATTCATAACTGCAGCAAAATAAGCAGCAGGGAATTTGATAAAAATATGCAGTTCTCTTGAGCTGTGAAAGTGGTTGTTTTGGGAAATGCTTGGTTATGTGAGAACTAATGTACAAAATGAAAACATTTCTTCAAGTCAGTAGATCTTCTGAGCTCTACAATTTTTTTAATATATTTTTTTTTCCTGCATATGCTACATTTATAGCAGCGATGAGGACTTTTCACATGTGTGATTTGGACAGCTAATAAGAAAGAAGGTGGAAGGACCTCAATGTTGGTCTTGTCGGTTTGAGTTTGATTCTTTTTTAAACGTTTTAATGTTTCAGAGAAAAACTTACAACAAAAAACCCCAAGACTCTAGATTTATCTTGCGGTAACAGAGGTTTGGCGAAAGGCTGCAATTATTTTGAAAGAGTCAGAATTTAGTGGTTTAAAATGTATCATAAAATGTACTTACTAATTAAAAGGAAATGAATCCTATATTCTCTATAACATTGTTACTTCCTTTTCTTCTTTCAAGAAAATCTTTGGAAAAAACCTCCCACTTTTGTTTTCATGAAACAATTCATCTTTTTAGATCTTCCCTACACTAAACCCGAGATCAAATAAAACCCAAACTTAGCAAAGTGTGCAGTGTTGTGCTCTGGTGTTGGCAAATTAGAGCTGATACATCTGGTGCTCCACTTCAAAGGCAAGATTGGTCATGCTCTGTGTGCTGGGTAGTTGCATGCTCTGCTGTACATAATAATGTTTTTCAATTGGGCTTGTTCTGCACAACAAAAATTCAATTATTATATAATTCTGACCTCTGCAAGTGAGCATATTTCTATTTTCTGGTTGGTTTAGGAGCAAAACTTCTTACAAGTTGCACAGGAAATTTGGAATAACTTGAGCATTCATTCTTCTCTCATGAATTACTCCGCCATCTAGAGTATCTGCTTTCCCTGCAACCTACAGATGAAGAGACCAAGTTGCTGAATTTTGCCACAGAAGTTCTCCTAAACCTCCTTGCAGAACTGGAACTAGATGCTGAACTGGTCACCATTTCTAACAGAAAAGCTCTTTGTTGACTAAAGTATACTGTATCTCTTTGTTTTTTGGTTTCTACCTCACTGCAGTTGGATAAAAACTAGACAAATTTAGGTAGATCATTATTATTGTTTCTAAAACCTTCTAAAATAAATTTTGTAAATTAGAGGCATTTATGAAAGCTTTTTACATAATGCACTGCATAACTAAAAGTCCACTGCCCTGCAACATACACACACTGTCAAGTACAAAACTACACATTTACAATTCCATTAAAGAATTATTTTGTTCTAGCTGCCAGTCTCTTCCACTTTATCACCCTATTTCTAGTAGAATAGAGTTCAGCTGAAATACACTGAAAGTTTGGTGAAATATGTCTTATGTTGCAAATTGCAAATACATCTTCTTGTTTTAAAAAGCTCATTTAGACAAAGAAGCACTTCTTAACTCAGAAGATATAATCTTGACCTAATATTTCCTTAGGTATGTCAATTGAACATTGTGATGATAGGCTGTATTAACTCTGTGCATCAGAGTGAGAATGTATCGATCAAGCATTCATTGATTACAGCATTTAAGAGTTATCAGATTGTCTTGGGAAAGAAGGATGTTCATGTGATGAATTAAGGAGAAAAAGAAGTTCAACCCAATTAGTAAAGCATAATTGAATAAAATATCTATAGCACTATATCTTCTACTGTTAGGGTTTTCTGGAATAACACAATACATCTTTCCTACGAAGTATTTACTAATCTGCTAACTTTTTATTTTACAGAAGGCAGAAGAACAATTTTGTACAGCCTAGGTAATGGAAGGACAAACCTATTGTTCATAAAAGCTGTAATTAAGAACTGCAAGAAAGAAACTATTCTTGTTATAGTGTGAAGATACTATTTAAGAGTAAATGCTTTGATCCTTTTAATGGTATTGAAGACAAGTATGGTTGCTATAGAACAGATCTTGGCAATGAAGATGAATATTTTACTTAGTACAATTTTGTTCCACTAGAAAAATGAATCAAGATAAAATTAAATAGTCCCACTTGTCTGTTTAAAATAAGTCACTAAAAATCATCATGGCTAAACATATTAGATAGGAAGCATCTGAAAAATTAAAATGTACAAGATGACAGGAATTTACGGAAATAAGAAGAACATATGACACATACAAGTCTTGTTACTGCCATCTGTATTTGAAAGTTCAGCATTTTTAGCTGTACATGTGGGGAATAAAAGAAAGGTTAAAAGGACAGTCCTGCAAGGGAAGAAAAATCTAACAATTCATTTAACAACAAATGCTATTTCTAAAGAATCTGTCAAGAAATAAAATGCTGTGGCAGACAATCCAATTGATATATCAAGTACTCAGGGTTAGTCTTAAGACTCCATGATCAAATACCTCAGGAGGAAAAATTTTCTTTCACCACAAAAATAAAATATAATCAATTCGCACACTCTGTGTGCTTTTAAGTTAAAAGACAAAAAGGTTGACTTAATGGAATTTGGCAAATAAAACTAATTTTAACAAGGTCGACTTCTCTGTGATTAGGTTGTGCTGGTTAATTAGGATGTACTGAACTGGGAAATCCACTCACAGATGAAGCATTCCCCTAAGATCTGATTACACACAGTAGTTTTCAAGATCAGTGGCTGGTGCTTAGTAAGGCTGGCAGCAGCCGGAACTAAAATCTGATAGAAGAGACGAGATCCTTGGACATGCAGAACAAAATATAGAAACGAAATTTATGAAAAAAATATAACTGAATCACAGGAAATCTTCATTCAGGTTGTAGAGCTTATAGGAAAGATGGAGAGAGACTATTTACAGAGCATGGAGTGACAGGACAAGGGCAAATGGCTTCAAACTGATAGAGAGTAGGTTTAGATCAGATATTATGAAAAAAAATCTTTAATGTGAGGGTAGTGAGGCTTTGGCACAGGTTTCCTTAAGAAGCTGTGGATGTCCCATCCCTGGAAGTGTCCAAAACCAGGTTGGATGGTACTCTGAGAAACCTGGTCTAGTGGGAAGGTGTTGTTGCCCATGGCAGGGGGTTGGACAAGGTGATCTTTAATGTCCCTTCCAAGCCAAACCATTCTAGGATTCTATGTCCTTCTAAAAATAAAAATATTATGGAGTGTTTTCATTGTTTCCTGTTGATTGACTTTGTAGGCCATTCCTGTACCACGGGCTGTGAGGTGTGATGAGTATCCCATTGGGCCAGTGCTTAATACAAGGCAGTACCTCCTTCTCTGAACCAGGTCAGGCACATCAAACATCTTCAGGGAGAAGGCATTAATATTTAATTAACAACATAATTAAGACTAAAAAGTTCTTCTGAGCAGAAATTTTGGATAATTAAACTGAACAGCCATTTTGATCAACAAAACTCTACAGTATATGAAAAGAAAAGAAGCCATTTAAGGAAGGATAAAACCTAGGAAAGCAATAACAATGTAGGATATCAGCTGATTTCAGTATTTCTGCTGAAAGCTTGTGTTGCTGCTGTCCAAATTCCAGGCTCACTTAACAGATTCAAACAAGAGCAATGCCTCTAAAAGTTGTGACATTTGAAGCTGCAGTGTAGGCAGGAGAGGGAAAATGTTTCTTAATTTTATTATCTGGCTATTTGAATGTTGACATTATCTTCACATCAGAGACTTTTACATATGAATTTGACTTTATGAAATTTGTGGGGCAGATTTCTCTGATTTCTGGCAGGTAGAGATTTTGCAGAAACAGATGATAGGCTACACATTAGAGAAATATATACATTGTGTTTTAAAATCTTGGGGGGGGTTTCATCTGCTGAAACTAACATGTAAATGGCATGGTAGAAGTTAATATATAAGAAAATAAAATTTGCTAGATGAAAAATGAAATAAAATATGAAATAAATTATTAAACACTTATTTTCTGCTTCTTATAAGTGTACTGTGCTTTCTGCAGTGTCTTTGCTGGTGGAAAGGCAAATAATGAAGTCAGGATTTTTCCACATGTAATCCTTTCCCTCTTAATAATCCAAACTGAAATGGAGTTGAATAAATTACATAAAGTGGACATAGGTGGAGCAGAACTCACATCTCTTCCTTCTACCCCATGTTATGGATTTCCAGCCAGGCTTGTTGGATGGCCATCATTATTTGCATGAAGGCAGAAAGGATTCAAATGAAGCAATTATTAGACGAGAATACTTGATAAATGGCAACAATATGTTCAGTAAAATGTACCTGACACAGTTATTTTTAGACATCCACCTCAGTAGTCTGAAAACTTTATTGGTATGAAAGTTTAAGAGACAACAGTGCCTCCATTTTAAGCAATGAAGAATGAAGTGACACAAATATTTCCTTAAAACCTCAACAACAGATGTTTCAATGGGGGCACAACCACGGTGCAGGTATTTAGCTGCGTCTCTCTCTTCCCCTTTTATATGAATCAGGCTTTGCATTTGCACTCCTACCCTTAAAAACGTAATAGCTAAATGATATGTGTATGCCTAGAAATATTTTATTAATCTTCAATTAAAAAATAGTGTAGCAAATACTGTAGTCCCATACATAAAAATGTAGTCCCTGTGACCTTCTTTTCTCCAGCTCGAGAGCCAAGTTGGCTCTTTACAGGCTGGGTAATTCTGCTGCTCTCAGACAGTGGAAAGCAATAAATTTAGAAATTAACTCAGCCATTCAAACACCAGCCAGGGAAATCCAACTAATTAGTTTTCATTAATTTCCCAGTGGAACACCTGAGGTCCATGTGGGTGTTATGCACATCTCCTGCTGTTTTGGGATGCCCACCTTTCCTTCAACTGCAGCCAAAACAGCAGATTCCCAACTCTGTCACTAGTGATGAAGACCATCACCATAAATTCCCATCCTTTCTTTACAACTCACTGGAGATAACAATCACAGGAGTTTCTCAGTTCCCTAGAACTTTCCTCAATCTCATCAGCTGCAAAAAACTGTGACTACTTAAATCTCTGTTAACCTTGTTGGTGGTTACTAAGATGACAAGGAGATGTTGTGTCATGAGTCCAAGTTAAAATGGGAAGATCAGGAGGAGAGACAAAAATTGCAAAGCAGCAGGTGATATTAACAAAATTTACATATTTTGAGGTTTTTTTCTTTGTCCCAATGAGGATCATCCCTAACAAGAATGAGCACACTTGTGACAGAGAAACCCAGTTTTTAGGTGACAGAGAAACCCAGTCTTTAAGTGTGATTACCATACTTTCTTTCTATAATTACATCAGGCAGAAGAGAAGTTATGCCAGTTTTGAGAATCCAGTTTCAGGTGACACCAGGAGAACTGAGGAATCATTTTGACTTGTAGTATACAGCCCTTGGCCATGGTCCCAATCAGTGTTTCTGTTAGCTCTGGCATCACTGCTATTTTCCTCATCACTGGCACTAAAGCTAAATATAGTTATTCTATTGTGTTACAAATAGTAAATTTGATGAAAAATGAGGTTTGGCTCATTCCAAATCTATTAGGAATTTCAGAAAAAGGTCAAATACTTAAGCTGATAAAAAGAAGAAATGGGAAGATAATATAGAGAGAAAAGGCTGTAACAGCTCTCTTTTTATCAGCCAACTAAATATTACAACATATAGTCTACCTCAGGTCCCTGCTTGAGAAAGTCAGCCTACACTTTCCAGTTCCTGTGAAAGGGAAGTACAAGGATACATGTTTATAACACAAAACATAATATCATTATAAAGAAAAAGAAGGGAGTTCTCTATTTAATTCTATTTTACTGAAACAATTCAAGTTTTGAATCATTTTGATCCCAAACAAGTGTTTTTTTCCAGTTCAGCTCCAAACAACCAAATAGGAAGGTTAATACAGAAACAGTTATCACAACACCTTCTAGAGAAGGATGAGGAATATTTAACTTCTCTGTTGGAAAGACTGTTCATTACTCTCAAAGATGGAATAATTTCCTCCTTTTTTTTTTTTTTTTTAATTAAAGTAGGGTCTGTGGAGTCATGCCAGTAATTCTTGCTTTTGTCCAAACAAGTAGCTGATTCTTTAATTTTCAGATTCAGTGGGCACAGTGCCTCAACCCCCAACCAGACAGGCTTCCTTTTAACCTCAAGGATGCAAAAGGAATATGGCAAGCCACCTCTTTCAGAGGCAGAATTGATAAATCCATCAAGCCAAGGAGTGTTGTGCCATCTGCCCCTTATAAAACAGCAGCATCAATCACAGCAGACTTCTCAGCTGGGTCCATCTCCTGTCCTTAACCAGGTCCATGAATCAGAGGGTTGGGTAGTGGGGGGAAACATTAGACTGGACAATGGTACAAGTTTGCTAGTTTTGACCAGGGTGGGTTCATGTCTGTGAAGTCCCCCAAAATCAGAGATGAAAGCTGACTCTTCCTGTTTGTTTCATCAGTTCAGTTGGTTCTATGAGGGGAAATACTTAATTTTGTACGCTTGCAGTAAGGGTAAATGCTACTCTTAAACTGACCCCAACCAAGGACGAGAACCATCCACATATTGATGGTAAAGTTTGGGGAATGAATTGCAGTTTCATTCAATCCTTTTCATCATGTCATTCATTTTCCAGACAGAAGTTCATGAGTAAATGCAAGTACAGATTAAATGCATGAGTGGCTTCCTAAAATGTTCCATAGCACTAGGATGTGATAAGTTTCTTCAACAGAATAAGAAACAGGTATGTTTTTTATTGTTTTGTCACTTCATCATCCTCCTAGTTACCTCAAGTTAGTGACTTACAGATGTTTTCTAGTCCTCTCTCTGTCTTTCTCGCTCTTTAAAAATCTGTGTTAGACTAAGTACACCTCATAAAAGGCAGGAAGTCCCTTAGGCAAGGAAGAAGTGCATTCCCAGCTGAATTATCACAAACTTTGCAAGTTTTTCAGGAATACTAATGCTCTCTCTTCAGTTCCTTCTCTGTGAAAATGTATGGATGCATCCTTTGGTAAACTAAGTGCCACAGAGTTAGAAAAAAAATCATGTGATAACTGTAGGGCTTATCAGATTATTAGTATGCAAAAGCAGAAAATTCATAAAGAATATTGGTTACAAAATCAAAGTGATTTCATGTTTCACTCTGATAAAGTTTATTCAGAGAAATAAAATACTTTATATTAACCTTATCACTTTGTTGGTCTTTTAGAAAACATCAAAATGATTTATAGACAGGACTGCAAACCTCTCTTCTTGAACCTCAGCAAAAATTATTTTGGAAGGCTTCTATGGATCATATGGCTTGATGGCATTTCTTGTTCCCTTTTTAAAGCATCTGGCAGTGTGGGTATCACAGTACTTGTATATTCCTGCTTTTCTGATGTTTCTGGCTATTTCTGCCCAACTGATAACACTTACTAGGGAAATATTTTAATATGGATGTTTAGAGTTTTCAAAGTAGCATTTTAGCATTTCAAAATTTCAAATGAGAGTTTGAAATTTTGCTGAGTTACAGCATGAGGCTTTCAAGAGTATTATAAATCAAAATTTATTAGCTAAAAGTATGCGCCAAGGTAGAGAAAATAGATGCTCAATGGCACATAAATCCTGCCTGATGTTCAATGACAAAGGAAAATAGAGATACAGGGAAGTTCATTTCCCTTTTTTCATGACCAGAGCTGATGAGCATTGCATTCTGACATGCACTATGGCAGCCAATAGCACCTAATATTTTTCTGCCTATTCTGTTTTTATTGCCTATGCAGTTCTTATTCATATGCAGTTTATAAATCTTTTCTTATTCCTGCTCAGCTATTTGCATCAATAATATAATTTAACAGTAAATTTCACAGTCTAATTATTCATTACATTAACAAACATTTTCGTTTATTAATTTGAAATTGTTTGCCTGGTAATTTTAACAAATGCCCTTGTGCTCATTTTATGAGCCAGCCTTATTTGCATTCTCTTGAACAGTAATTTTAATTATTTTCCCTTTTTCCCCTGAGACAAAACAGAACAATCTGGAGTTCCTGATCTACTCTCCTACTAAGGTGGGATACGCAGATGCCTGACTTCAGTGGGGATTAATCACATGGCTGCATTTGCAAGATTACAGCCTTAGTGAATGATAGCTGTCATTTCTCCAGCGAAGGTTTTGCACCTGTAACTGCAAAGTCTGTGCACAATTAGCCAACAGAAGGAGGCTTCTACTTTTGAAATTTCTGACCATAGGTTTCAGGCTATAATCGTCACCAGTATTTTCTTCACATTTCTTTATATAACTAATTTTTGTGTGATCCATTGGTTATTTTTGCTTGTTTAGTTGTCAAGTAATTTTTATTGAAAAACTAATTAGATAATACCCTACCTTCCCCCCTTCATATTGCAAATCCAAGCAGAAGGAAACTTCTGCTTTTTGAAGGTACCTGATAATAGAATATTTCTGTTCACTCTCTGCAAAATTTTTACTGCTGCAGTGCAATACCCATTTTATTCATGTCAAGTCTGGGTCCCTGGGGCTTGGAAATGAGGAAGGCAAGGGCAGACCCACTCCCAGAATCTGCAGCCTCAGGCTGGCTGGAAAGGGGCCATGGGAAGCCTGGCCCTGCCACCAGTAAGTGGTGGTTTTAGCCTCACGTGTTCTGGGACACCAGAATTCATACTCTCTCTGTTGTTAATTTGGGACAGTCTTCTTGGCATGAAGATAATTGATGTAAATCCTAATCCCTCTATTTGCTTTCATGCAATACACAAGTTATAATTCTTTAGGGAATAAGACAAACAGGTTTTGTACAATGCTAGGGCAGCAACCTAAATCTTCCTAAATCCCTCTCGATCTCTCTTACCCTTCTCTCCATCTTTCTTTAAGCATGATATACATTTGTGTTTTGCAACAGTGATGAGAACTAACAGTTGATTTAAATAAATACAGATGAATTAGTTGGTTTGGGCCACTGATTTAGTGGCTAGATCAATCACACATTAAATAAATTCTATTCTTCAGCATGATAAGGAGGAGAAAGGAGAAAAGCTCTTCAGCAGAAGGCGAGTATGAAGAACTTTCAAATACTTCACAAGGATGATGATACATCAATCCCAAAGAGCTTTCAGGCATATATGAAATATAATAAAATACCTGCATGCTAACACAAGAAGCTTGAAGGACAGACAAGGAGAAATTGGAAGCTGTGACTAACAGGGAAAAATGATGTAGGAGACTTGACAGAAACATGGTGGATGTACAACCTCAGTAGCTCGTAAACACAGTGAGTTAAAGCCCAGCATTACTAGCTGAGGAGGAAATATAAATGTATAAATTTGAACAACTGGGAAAATCTGAGTTGTGACAAAAGAAACAAAGTAGAATTTCAAAGGATTTGTATGAATTCGTTCTAAAATTCCTTACATTGGTTGCAATGGATCCCAGTGCTTCTGCCGAAAAATAGCATCAAATTTGAAGACTAATTTGTAAAGAGTTAAATAGAAGGGTTGGAATTATAAGAAGTAAACAAGAATGGATAGATGTGAAAGCAAAGGTGATCAGCAACCTGCAGTGATCACTGGGGTTCAAAGAGGAGGAGAAAAAAACCTAATCTGCAGATAAAATTACATACTGACATTCCAGTGCAGACAGAATTCTTGTCTGTAAATGTTACACAGGAGTTAGCATTTGGCACAGCTTTCCTATGGAGAACTACCACACAACAATCCTGTTAATTACTCCTGTCGCTTATATTCTTATATAAAATTGGGTAAGAGAATTAGCAGTAAAAACAGGCTAAAAAACTTGCCAAGACCCCCCAACTGATTTTGAGCAGTATATGTAACACTTAAAAGTAGATATACTCATTGCTATGAAACACTCTAAAATCAGTTTATCTTGTTTTTCTTCAATAAAATTAACAAAAGTGAGTCAAAAAGTCAGTTTTACAAAGACAGATGTAGTGAGCAATTTAGGCAATATATACATAAAAAATATTGTCAAACGGTGGTACAACAATTTTTAAAAAAATATCTAATCTTTTAAATGGAAAACCATTATCATGAGTTCAGATTTCAGTCAAATCTGTGCCAAAGTTCAGACTCAGACGCCTAAAGAAAAAATCTATTAACAAAACTAGTTGAAACACTTCAAAAAGCTGTTCATACTTTCTTTATTTCTATAAATACAGTAATACAAATACACTTTTGCAGTTATAATATTTCCTGCTTGAATTTTTAATTAAAACATTTTAGCAGAACTGTATCAGCTTTCTCCCTTCAATTTTATCCATCTGCCACTTCCTGTGCAATGAGCAGTTTTTAAAATAATATCATAGGAAAAGGCAAAAAATGGAAAAATCCAAATTTAAAATATTTATGAACTTGAAAAAGGTAAATAAACCACATTTTTACTCAAGTGACAAGAATTAAATAAAAATGATGAAAACTCAAAAACTGAGAATTAATAAAAATGGATTTTTTTTTCATAAAATGTGTAGAACTTAAATATATACATCTATTGAAAATTGTTTCTCAAAGATACTTATTTTCAGATGACCTGAGAGTATTTCATAACCTTTTACAAAGGAAAAGTTTTAAAATAGGATAATATTGAAATCAACTTATTCTTCACACAGCCTTCAGGGGACAGAGCAGCTCCAGCTATGTTAATGCTAGAATCATATTTTAATGTGCTGTTGAACTATATCGAGACTAAATTTAGGTAATAGCACAAATGATGAACAATGACATATCTGTTAAAAATCTAGAGCCAATAATATTCTATATCTATAGGTTCCATTTACAAAGGTACATTTGTTAACATGCAGATTAGAAGAAAATATACACTTCAGTGGGGAAAAGGGAATTTTGGGACAATAAATAGTGAGTTAACAGGCAAATACAATCTTATCTTGTAAAGAAGCATTTGCAGATAGCTAGGAACTGTAAAATTAAAAGATTTCTTTAATTAAGAAAAATATCCACACACTATCTTCTGGATAAGAATACAATAAAGCGAACTTCCAGTGGAAATATTAAATGTCTGGATTGCCTGAAAGTCTTAAAAAGAGAAATATCTATGGAAGCTGACATACTCCACCAAAGGGAAATGAATGTCTGGCCTCAAACACAGACTCTGTGCACATGATTTCCCCCTGCCACAGGGAGAGAGCAGCAGTTAATGAACCAGGGACAGCAAATCACTGAGACAAGAGACATTTTCTGAGTCAGTTGCTGAGGCCAGACAGAAAAACTACTCTGTCTGTGCTGATCAGACTGGCCCTGCTCTCATTTTCCTTCCTTCTAGTGCCACAGCCCTTCCCTCACTCCAGTCCTGGTGGCATCTGGGAAGAGGATGCAGGTGGATGAGTCACTTCACTGGGCTGTCAGGCACAACATGGAGCTCATAAGAACCAGGCAAGTAAAACCAGCAGGATCTGCTTGTAGATACAGCAGTCTTGGATGACATGTGACCCTCTGGAGCAGGTCTCAGCCCTTTGTCTTTGCCACAAATGTGCAGCAGCTACAACCAAAATGATGGCAGGGACCTGTCCAGGAGCCAGTCCAGAGGAGGCCACCAAGTTGATCAGAGGGATGGAGCAGCTCTGCCATGAGGAAAGGCTGAGAGAATTGGGGTTGCTCAGCCTGGAGCAGGGAAGGCTCCAGGGTGACCTGATTGTGGCCTTCCAGGCACTGGAACACATCCAGAGAAGCTGTGGCTGCCCCATCCCTGGAAGTGTCCAAGGCCAGGTTGGATGGGGCTTGGAGGAACCTGGTGTAGTGGAAGGTGTCCCTGCCCATTGCATGGGGGTTGGAATGAGATCCTTTCCAAGCTAAACTAGTCTATGATTCTCTGATTATGGAGTGGCAACTACAGTATATTCCATTGTTTTGCCTGAGAAACTGACCCGCTGTTGCACTGTCACTCACACTCCACGGTCAAGAAGAGCATGACCCATCATCCAGCCAGATTACAAGTTCAAGTACGTTTTCATTAGTGGAAATAGGTTTTGTTTTGTCTGAACTGACAAAAAACAAGTGCAAAAGAAAGCAAAACACACCACTGAGAACCCTTAAGGGGAAGAATTATGCAGCACAAACCTTTCTAATATAAATTATCACATGAATTAAACCCAGCTAGCTCACAACAATAAGAAAGAACATCAAACAATTATTGAAACAGTAGTAAAAGTACTAAAAAGCTATTGCTAAGATTAAAAACCAAATGAACACCAGATAACATTCATAGAAAAGACAGATAATATAAAATAATAAAGAGCTTAATAGGAAATGGTTGATAACACCTTTCAACTCAACATACCCAAGCAAATCCAATCACAATCTGGGCTCAGTGGGGTGTGAGGCATGGAATGGTATCAAAAGATGCTACGAAAAGCTAAGTTTTTAATTCATTCATTGTTTTGAGATGTTACCTACAGCATTTTCATAAGTGCTTTTTAGAATGCAAAAGAGCTCATTTTCTTAGGAATTTGCAGTTTTGAACAGGTTTAAAATTTAATCGTACTATATTATGCAAAAAAATGGTTTCATGGAGGACTGAAGTAACAAAAAACTTTCATTTGGTTCATTAGGAAAACTAATCATGACAAGGTGTTAAGAGAATGGAGACCTGAATCCAGGGTGAGTTGCCTTCTGACCCACTCCTTATTAGATCCATACAGTTCTCAGGCAGGCATCATCCAGATCTGGAAAATGCCAATACTCGTCCAGCTGGGAGTAGATTAGAGCAATGACTTAACAGGAAATCAAGAACACCTTGTGCTTCAGGAAAAACAACTACAAATTCATGCTATGCTCAGAAAAATGTTCTTCTTGACTAAATTCTCTTGCAGAAAGCAGAATATTTCAATGATTTCTCATCTCCAAATTACCTATTTACTTATTAAAAGAAAATTTCATATGTGTCAATTTAGGCGGGGAAAAAAACCAAAATACAAGGTCAACACCATTGTACTTGAATTACCAAGATTATATATATTGACTGTATCTACACCTTCATTTTGTTTTTGAAAAATAATCTCTATCTCACTTTTCACAGCTAGGTTCTGCTTTTAATACATATATTTACATATCCTAGTTATTTTTCAAATGTTACATTAAAAATATAGGTGTTCAGTTCCATACTAAGAGACAACATACTTTCCTACAGCTTACTAATAATTGCTCTCTGAAAAAAAATTAGGTTTTATAAAATCTTTCTGGTTTTAATAGGCTTTTTTTTTTAATGAAAGATTACAGAAAATAAAACCGACAGTTGTAAATCTAGTACCATAAAATGCATCTATTTGGATATCAGGCTGTGGAATTCAGTGTACATGATTATCTTGTGGCAAGAGGACTCCTGAAACCAAGAGAAGAGGAATTATACTAAAATAAAGGATATTGAGCTCAGTCATCTATGGACAGGAATAATGGTATGATTCCCCCAGTTATCCTGCAAATATTTTTAAGTGTACTTATCAATCACTTGTTTCTGCCCAAACAGTTCAGGAAGATATTGGACTATGGGAATTAAATGTCTGATGAAGTATAAGAGTTTTTTGTTCATAAAATAAAATTAAATGGACTTTCTGTTTCAGTATATTACAATGCATACTTAGAGGAAGGGTTGAATAGGGATATATTCTTTATGTTAATTGCTTGCTTGTTTTCTTTTTTTGCTAGTAGAAGCGCTGTTCCTTAAATGCAATCTGATTTTTTCTGCCTCAAGAAAATTGCACTGGCTATATTAAAACTATTCTTCTCTATTGTTCCCTGGTCAACAAAAGTAATAAAAATACACAAAGCAGTCATACATAATAGCTTCAGCTGAGATAATGTAAAGCTTAATGTTATTTTTTCTCACGTCAATGAAGAACTAGGTTTTTTTACAACAGTTACAATGCCATATATTATAAACCCACTGACTGACACACACACAAAAAAATCCATATACTCTCTTTTCCTATCTAACCACGTAGTGAATTACAGATTCTGTAATTAAGGTCATCAGCTGACTAAAGTACCACACGGACCAATATGCCACCAGAGGGAAATATTACTTACAGGTGATTGGAGCCACAGCAGATCAAACTGCAGTGAAATGCCCAAAATTGCAATTTCACATTCACATTATTTGGGTTAAAAATTCTTAAGCAAATTGTTTAACCAATTCTGAAACAAAAGGAGTTAGGTAACTCTCAATATAATGAAGCAGATACTTACATTTTCCTTCATATTTTAGACAAAAGCAAATCTAAGAAATGCAGGAAATTCGGATTTCAATGTAGTGTAAGTACAATCTAAGAAATGCAGGGGAAAAAAAAGTATGCCTTCATCCTTATTTTTTACTTGAAAGACATCTTAATGTGTTTCTCTGAGGAGGTGTGGTACATGACATGAGTTTTATATATATACATGCCTTTGTCTTTCATTCTTTTTTAATGTCTGAAGTTACCACTAATCTGTGTCACACAGACCTGATGGAGAACACCATTCTCACAAATTTCATGGAAATAGGCTGCTGAAGAGAGCAAACCCTTCTATATTTCATGACTGAATCAAAGACAGCACTATGAGATTGTTTCTTTTTTTAGCATCACACAACTTTCTGCAAGACATGAATTTTTCAGCTGGGTAGGAGTTTACTGAGAGCAGTCATAACATTTCCTTCTTATATACATTTTCAGAAGGCTTGCTATAATTCAATCAAAAAGATAGTTAAGGACAAGAAAAAGGAAAAAATATTAAGAGATAGTAATATGTGTGATATGAAGTCATTTGATGATAAGAAGTCTTTATCCATTAAAAATATATGCCCTCAGCCTTTTGGGGAGTACAGACAAAATCTGTATTGGTCCCTTACAATTCTCAACACTTAAGTTCATCTCTGTCTGCAAGAATTGCTAAATACAAAAGGTATTAACATAATTAATTTGATAATATATTTTAAAAGTGCTCATCTAATCATCTTCTAGTCATAATTTTTATAATTCTCAATCACCTGCTCTTCCTGCTTATAAGACCTTTTCTCCATTCTATTTCATAAAATTCTTGCATCCACTGCTTCACCTAGTTTCTGAGCACATAGCACAACTAATTATATGACTAAAATTCATGTGTAGCACAATTTTCCTAAAGTAGACTGAAAATAATTCAGAAGACAACTGAGCACTTATTTCCTTGTCTGCAGCTCAATTCATTTCACCCATGCTAGAGAAATGCCCATCAGTTTGGAGTTCCAAAAGAAATTTTTGTAACTTACCGAAAAAAAAGAGAAAAACAAATTATGGAAGGTACTCCTCCACTAAAAAGTGCTAAAACTGAGTCTTAAACTGCAGCATTCATACCCACCTACTGACAGCACCTCCTTTCCCATGAAATCTCAGTGGGAATGCAGCTGCAGGCAGTTACTTCTAGAGGTTAGTGTTTGACTCTCCTTCTTCCACAACTGTTACCCTTCTGCCTAAGCCTCCTTCTAATGAGCTAGAAATGTTTAACAGCATAAACAAAGGCGTCTAGGGATGTTTTACTAGGACATATATTTATGGTATCTGACAGACATGATGTTTTGGTGGGATGGGTCTTTCCTGACAGTTAATAAGCAGCTGAATCAGGGTCCACATGGCCCTTGTCTCCTACCTAGAAATAACTGTGCGTATCTTCTCTGTGCATCACTGGTCAAAGTATATTTTAGAACTGTTTTACAAACATTAAATAACAGCTAAAGTTTAATGGTAAACTATTCTTAAACTGCTTTAATCCAGAAAAAAACCCTTTTTTATTGTTTTGCTTAAAGTGTTCCCCTAGGAAAAAAAACACCTAATTTTATAATTTTCCACCCCAGACTATACAAGCAGCTGGAGTATGTTAATATCATCTCAAAGATCAGTAATCACAGGACTGATGCAATTATTTACATCTTTTATTTTAATCAATCAAAAAAAAATTTATAATACTTTATGTCAACATTATTATAAGCATATGAATCAAGAAGTGACCTAGTGATGTTCTTTATTTGGTACCAGTGGGTAGTACAAGAATTTGCTAACAGTTGTACAAGGTGTGAAACACACAGAAATAGCCCTTTTTACTTGTCAAAAGAGCTTGACAAAATAAAACTTTTTTTTCTGAGGAAATAGAAGTTTTACAGAAAAATAACACTAGCACTTCTGTTTACCAGTGGTCTCTGATGGGTCAATAACTTCATTTAGCCTTAAGAGATAAGGAAGTATTTTCTGATCTGTTACCTTATAATGAAACATATGTGTATAAAATAGATTTAGGAATGGTTATAAATGAAGAGAAATTGAATCTACCTGTAATCCATGCTAAACTCCAATGAAGTCAGATAGCACAACAAAATAAACTGAAAAGGAAAACATGAGCTACTTTAAATAATCCATGTAATTTGTAATAACATAGAAAAATCCCACTTCAATATATTTTCAAATGCATTTCATTCCGTATTGAAATGCATTTTCCTAAATGACTGAAGGTTAGAAAGATTGATGGATTAGCTGCTAGAATTGAAGAGGTGGTCAGTTGACTTTAATGATTGCCTGGCTGGGGTCACATTGTGTATTTGATGTCAGTCGGTCCTTCCTCATGCAATGTGGTTTTGTTATTTTTTTGGAATAAACTTTAATTTATATTAGAAGCAAGAGGATTATTACATTAATTTGTCTTACTTGCTGATTTTTTTCCAGTGTCTGGCTGTAAAGACTTCAGGTCTCTGGTTTTACCCATGTATCTCTGTTGAATCTCCACCATCTTATATTTCTGCAAATTCATGACCTTTATACTTTCTGCACATATTTTTTAACACTTTCTTTCTCAAAGGAACTTCTGTTCTGACAATATGTTTTGATCTTCTGCGCTACTGATGTGTATCTTTTCAGCAGGGCAAGTCTTTATTTGTGAAATAATGAGTTAGTCTTGTTACATTTTCCATGGTAGGATAAAGCTACACAATATATTATTGATAACGCTCAAAAAACTACTTACACAAAAAGAAGACAAAAAATGTTGTGAGAGAAGAATGAACACTTGAAATTGAAAGATAAGAGTTCAAAAGGAAAGCAAATGAAAGGAATGATAATAGAAATTAGTGGCCTGAGGATAGAGATGAATGTATTTGAATTCTGGTGGGGTTTCATGCTCACACACAATCCACTTGTTGAGACTATTTGATTTGCATTGCATTTTAGTGTTGTACAAGAGCTTTCTATATCTATATTTTTCTATCCCTATAGTTTTAACGTTATTTTTCTCATTCTTTTCAACCTTTAGATGTGCTCTTCTGGATGTATGTTATGTAGTTATTTTAAACTCCCAGTAAATATTCTAAATTATTTATTGGCTAGAATACATAACTTATTAGTTTTTACATTTACATTACAGATGAGTTTTTCATTTTTTAGGTATCCAATAGTCGTGAACAATATCGAGAGTAATGAAACTTCTAAGAGAGGTAAACATTTTATATGAAAGAAAAGCTTTTGCTTAGTAGTACAAAAGGAGGAGAAAATAGTTTAGATGTTTATAAAAACAAACTCTGAAGTAT
This sequence comes from Dicrurus megarhynchus, assembly GCA_013399195.1. Lineage (NCBI taxonomy): Eukaryota > Metazoa > Chordata > Aves > Passeriformes > Dicruridae > Dicrurus > Dicrurus megarhynchus. Next base: position 114,243 of record VXAD01003457.1, read on the forward strand.
ACAGGAAAACTCATTACTCAACTTTTTCTGTATAGAATCTGATATTTATGTGGAAAGTTCCTGAAGATTTGTACATACAGGAGGTCTGTAATTTTGATTTGTTCGCAGATGCAATATTGAAAAAGATATGCTGCTGAAATATGTCAGTCAATGAAAGAAAAATACCAAGCCTTGATTTTCCTTCTGACAGAACTGTGAGAGGTTGACTGTAAAACACAGTGGTAACTCATCTGTTCATGGCCATCCGCTTGTTTGCTGACAAATGGAGGTAAGAAATGGACAGTCTAAATCATCATGAGAAAAAAACATCCTAAATTTACTCATCCTTAAGTGGGGAAATAACTACATTTTAAACATCTGTGCTTTGTAATCAGATTATATAGACACTTTACCTCTCTCTCCCCCACAATACCACAACCCTACACAAGCCTAAACCAGCAGAAAAGAAGAAGTCATTCAAAATTAAAAAAAAAAACCAAAAAAACCTCTGAAGACACAAAATGTACTAAGCTTAAATGGCTAAGAATCTCAAAGATGCTAAGAGATAGAAATACAATTGCTTCTGAGAGCTATCAAATGCTCGTTGAATTCTCTTGTATCAAGTTTCTTTGGTCCACACACAAGGAAAAAACTCAAACCCAAACCAAACCAAACCCCAAACCAAGTCAAACCATGTGAGTGATACAGCGTTTCTGGATTCAATTCCATATCATGATTCCATGAATAATACCAGAGTATCAAATACTTTGAAGAAAACCTGCCTATTCTATAATGTGTGTAATATTCCAACAGCCACAGAACAAAACAGCAAATTATGCCATCCAATAAACTTAAGCCTAGACCTGAAAGATTTATAATTCAAAACATCAGCCATTTACCCAATAACATATAAATAAGAAATGCACATATAAATGTTTACATATACAGGTGCTCGTGCTGCTCTCTAGATTTACACAAGTAGTGAAGAAAGAGGAATGGCTTTGAGAGTACACATTAAATACTTCAGTAAGTCCCAGCATGAATACTGGGTTGTTCCCCTTGTACCAGCTCTGGAATCTGCTTTACTTTTAATTATCCCATGACACAGGAGGATGCTGTGCCATGGAAAGTTCAACAATGTCATTTTTTAAGCAGTTTAAGCAGCATCTATTTGGGAGACAACAGAGTCAAAAAAGCTAAACAGAGTAAACAGACTGTGCCTTCCAACTGCTGCTTGTTCTCCAAAGTGTGGGAGGAGATCCAGTGTAGATGCTTCTACAGAAGCTGTAAGAGAACACTTCTATACAGCATACAGCATCTATTTTCCAAGACAGCTATAGCAGGTGTAACCCTTAAAAGCCTGTAGTCAAATAGATTATTTAATTCAAGACCACAGTCACTAGGACATCAGAGCTGTGTTTTGTCACTGTAGTAGGTTGAAACTTAATTCATGGACAAGGTGCTAACCCAATGAGAAAGCTCATTGCGCTTCGGCGATTTGCATATTTAGAGGACATGGAGGCAGGGAAATTTCCATTTTGTTCCTTCTCTTCCAGTGGAGATCTGAGATTTCATCTGAAGCCGCCTGGAGCCGGCGGGGACTGGTGGAACCACTCTGCAGCCAGCACAGCTCGCACCGAATCGGAAAGAACACCACATGCAGCCGACAAGGCCACCTTGTCTTCCAAGTCAGCGAGAAAGAGAAGAAAAGGGAGTCACATGAGAGAGAAGAACATGGTGACTCCAAGGTCAAAAGGAAAGGAAAAGTAAAGTCACATGGGAGGAAGCCAAAATGGCAACGGGAAAAGAAGGCGGAGGAGCTTCTACAGCTGGAGCTTAAAATTCTCTTTGCGAGCGGTGGGGAGGACTGTAATATTACAGACTGTTTCTCTGTAATTCATTAAAGTACGTGGGGGGATGGAAAAATCTATGTGTGGCCGTGAAGATAAGAAAATGCCTATGCCAGCTTATATAGAAGCTGTGAGAGGCCTTTAGAGATTTTGAAAAAGAGAGCCTTTGTTTTCAGACTAGAATAACTCATCCTTAAAAGACTAAACCCAATGTTATGGCCCATCACTGGCAGTGGGAGAACACTGTAAGATTTCATGGAAGAGATACTTTTTTCACTTTAGCAGATTGTTTTTCTGGGAGGACTGCTGGGTTGTGAAGAATCCCACAGCACAGCAGAAGAAACTCTTTTCCTTAAGCATAAAAAAGACTCTTAAGAAATGCAATACTGACCAAATCCCATGTTTTGTTATCCCTGGCACAGGTTGGTGGGAAGGAGGGAGGCACTGGGAGAGAAAAGTGTTTGAAAGTTTGCCTTAATTTTCTTATTATCTCTTTTCACTTTTCGTTCTGTGAGTAATAAACTTTCTTTATATTGTAACTGCTTAAGTGTGAGCCTGTTTTGCCTTGCAGTCTTTTCTGTTTTCCTCAATAATCCTTATTTCCCCTTATGCAAATAATTAGATTTTGTGTGCTTGGCGTTTAGCTGCGTGAAACCACAACAGTCACGCTGTCTATTATATGTGACAAGCATAGCAATGGAAACTCCTGGTTTCTTCTCCCTCAAGTGCAGGTCCCTTATAGAAAAGTAAACAAAACTCTACTTTAAGTGGCTTTTACCATGAAAATATTGAGGCTTACTGCAATAGCAATTATAATAATTGACATTATGTAAGACTGTACATGCTACAACAATCACAAAGTACATGCATGTGAAGCCAAGTCTCATAATAGATTCCTTGGACAAGACAGGGTTGACTACAAGTGTACTGATTTACCTTTTGAAGCAAGAAGAAGTGGCATGTGCTTGCCTGGTTTTGTAGTTCATCATATTTCTTCACCTTCAAGACAAATTTTGATTTTTGATAAAAGAATGAGAATTATGCCCCCCCATATTCTTTAAGAAGTGAGATAAGGACAGTGGGAGGAAATATTGTTTATTAAGGAATGGAAACCATTATCTTTCCACTGTTATCACCGTTCCTTTCCTGTGTGCCTCGTGATCAGTCTCATCACCATCACAGCAAGCTTGGCACCGATTTTCCTTCAGTCATTAATTGTGTGATTAAATGCTTTATGTATTCAAATGATTCCTTGCCAATTCACCATTGCCTGTCACTTTTCCATTTGAAGTCTGTCTCAACTGCTTCTCTCTGTTTTCTCTCAATTTTCCTATACTGATATTTCTTCTTTGATCTCTTTTCAAGACAAGCAGATTTTCCATGATTCTCTGCTCTTTTTTTGATAGCAAAAACAATTCTGAGAAGCCCTTGGCAATATTAGGCAATGGCTCAACTTTTCTGCAAGAAGGATTAGGTCCTCAAATACACACTATGTCTTTGTTAAAAGCAGCATAGTTCTCAAGCTTGGTACAACTCTGAGGCTCCCAGGAGCAGTATTTGTTTTTGTTCTTGCAAAGAATTGGAGAGCCATGAGAAAAAGAAAAGCAGGTCAATGGAAAGAACTTCTGATAGTTATTTCTTTATTAGCTGCTTTGTAGCCTTTCCTTCTCAGGGCTCAGGGTTTGTTGAAAACCCTTTTTTTTGCATTGTGGTGTGTTGACCTCGGGTCTGTGCAAGGTCCTGTATCCCTAGATCTCCTGCTCCAGGGACATCTATAATATGTCCCTTCCCTCAGCAGGATAGGGCCTGGGGAGAAAATAAATAGAAAAATATCTCATGGGTCAAGACAAAGGCAGTTTAATAAAGCAAAAGTAAAGACCATAGTTGCAGAAGCAAAGGAAAAAAGATTTTATTCTCTACTTCCCATCAACAGCCAATGTCTGACACTTCCCAGGAAACAGAGCTTCAGTACACGCAAGGTTGCCCTAGAAGACAAATGCCATAAAAAATCTGAGTGCCTTCCAACCTCTGCCTTCGCCTTCATTGCTGAGCAGATGCCCTATGGAATGGAAAATCCCTTTGGTCTGCCTGGGTCAGCTGTCCTGGCTGTGTCCCCTCCCACGCTCCTGTCCACACCCAGCCCAGTGGCCTTTTGGGGCTGAGGGGTGTTGATTTGGGCAGACAGCCTTGGTGCTGTGAGAGCACTGCCCAGCAGCACCAAACACTGGTGGGTTCTCAGCACTGTGAGGGCTGCAATGGGAAAATTAACTCCATCTCAGCCAAACTTTCATGCAGGTCTGGTTTTGTTTCCCATACTACAAGGCCATGCCTAAAGTACAGCCTGTAGGGATTCTCTCATCTAAAACTCAAACTTTGACTCTACCTTGGAGTATCAAGGGGAGAAGATTTTTGGAGCCATTGCTCCAAAGTTATTAAAATTCATTACCCTTCTACATTAAATTAATGAAGATTTCTTTCCAAGTTCCTCAGGAGACAGTCCTATGCAAGAAATATTAATGTGATGTGCTTTGCTGTGGGGTTTTTTTTTTCAGTTTTCCTTCTTGAAGGTGGTGTCCTGACTGCTGTGCTGAGTTAGGAGGAAATTGTGCTAAGTGAGAATCCCAGGGAAGGAGGACATCATGCTCAGAGCTTGATCACTACCTTTACTGACAGAGACCATCAGGAGAAATCTGACATCTACCACCACAGAGCTGTAGCAAATACCTTTTGGTTAAAGGAATATTCACACATTCCTATAATGGTAATATTAAAAGAAAAAAAACATTTGGAAAGGTAAAAGATACTTGGAAAGGCACAGTTTATATGGCATTAGAGCACAAACATTTCAGTTGCATCACATTTTGTTTTTAAATTTGTTTTTACCTCCACACTGTCTAAAAATTAGGAGATAAGGAGAATTTAAACTAGTAAATGATTCACTGGTACAAAGAATACTCAGAAGATAATAGAGTAATTTTGTTGATGTCATATTGGTGCTTGTATTGTTATTTATGAGTCGCTGGCAAGACCTGAAAACAAGCAGTTGTTTCAGGTTTTTTTTTTGGGAATTGGTCAGTTTTATTATTGTGTTTGAAGTTGATGTAATATCTTACAGAGACCACAGGTAATGGAACTCTTAAATATGCAACTGATTGCCAAAGAATGATGTTTACACAAGTATCTGCCCTGTAGTAGAAGAGTCATTATTATCCATGCTTACAACTTTTAAAAATTAAAAAAAAAAACTGTCTATGAATTTGTATTGTCTCTGCACTTTTTTAGTAGATTCTTCTCCAATTAACATGGAGTAAGTAGCCTGTGATTGAAATGGCTATTTACTCCAATATGAAGTAATTAGGACTGAACTGTACAAGAAAATAAGTTGTTCAGCTTCTGGGCCCCTGGGCATGGAGAAGAAGGGAGATCAAGAAGCCGAGCTTTTCTGGTACTCAATTCTTTCAGAACAATGCCTAAGAGAATCATATTCTCTCAGTTCCACTCACACACACAGCATTTTCCCAAGCTTCCAGGACATTTCTGTGACTTCTGGAATCCAACAGGTTGTTTTTCCCAACCTCATGCAGAAAAGAGTTCTCCTCCCAGGCTGGCACAACATCTGCCTTCTGGCCATCACAGATTTAATTCCTCTTACAATATAAAGCTGGCTGTAGTACCACTTGGTTCAGAAAATAAATGGATTTATTATTTTAAAAAACCAAAACAACAAGGATCTGTACATAGTTATACTATTGCTTCTTGGAATAGTAATTAAAAAAAACAAAGGTAAAAAATGCCAAAATGAAATAAAAACCCGTAAAGCTGTTAACTGCTTTTAACTTTGTTATTCATTATGTTATATATATTGTGTTAGTACATCTTTATTCTGTATGTGTTTGTAAAAGAAGTTGTTAAGAAATTCTAACTCAACATACCATGATTACTGCAATCTTTACCTTTTTAAAGCTGACAAGAGCTCTTACCTCCAAAAATACCCAATTCTGGAACTACCTAGAAAAATAATTCCACCAACATGTATGTTTGCATCCCCCATCACCTACTCTTGACCTGGCTGTCCCTCTGAAGATTATTCCTGTTTCTGAAATAGATATGTGCCCACATCTAAGGGTAGTGCATTCACAATTCTGTTACAGAATCACATTTAGGTTGGAAGAGACCTCTGAGATCATCGAGTCCAGCCTTCAACGGACCTCCACCTTGTCAATGAGACCATGGCCCTGAGTGCCACCTGCAGGTATTCCTTGAACACAAATTGACGCCATCAGGGCCGTCCCTACTGCCCTGAGCGTGTGCTTTGGCCCAATGTAGGTACACACAGAGCTACTGCAATTAGTCACCAAATTTTATACATGTATGTGGTTGTACCTCTTTAAAGCATTTTGCATCCTTGAAAAGAGGCAACTAAATTTCTCCTTCAAAAGTAACCAAAACAAAACCAATGTTATTGTTGATGTTACAAGAGATGCTTGTCTTTTTATTTTCTTTAAAATGGTGTATTTTTGTGAAGGTGATTTTATTTTCTTAGGGTACTGAGGCAAGATGTAAGAAGCTATTTAGCTGCTGTTTGTCTGCCTTGTCACTTTAGTTTTGTATTTATCCTTTTCTCTGATATTACTCATATGTGCTTGAACAAGGGGTTTATGATCTAATCTCAGGAAATAGGAATGAATTCCTGCCAATTTTCTAGTCTATTCTATTTTGACCCATTTAATATTTTCTGTTAAGGGAAAAACATCTAGACTGGACACCCAAAAGGCTAAGTAATTTATAAATTCTGAATATATTCTGCTTTATTGTGAGCCCATTGTCATTACTTGATTTTTACATAGCTCAAATTTTGTCCTCCATAACCAACAGAAACACATTATAATTGGATATATATTTTTATGTATACTTAATTATGTATATAGCTTAGCTAAAAGGTTGCTGTACTTAGATCAACGTATTTAGCTTAAAAAAAGAAGCAACAGCTTGAGGTTTTGCTTTTAATAACTGAAATTACTTTTATAAATGCACATAAAAGTAACATTTAATCTCTTGCAGTGGCCCAAAAAATATTGGAAAGATCGCTGTTCCTCTGTAAAATGAAATTTTAGAAGCTCTTCAGAACACTCAGACTGTTAATTGTGTTAAAGTACATGCAGTAAATGGTTATGGTGTGCTATTTTGTTTTTATTGAAGACTAAGTGGAGTTTAAATTACCCCTTCAGACAGATAGCTTTGTTATGTTTTATTATATTTTTATATAAATCTCAGTAATTCTGTTTCTAAGGTGAAGATAAATAAATTTTTATCTGTTTAGAATGTTACAAAGAAACCAATTCCTGCATATATTTAAATGACAGCAAATGAGGCATCGCAGAATCTCAGCAAAAACTCAAACACTTGGTGAGTTTGGGTACAACTGAGCTGGAAATTATACTCATGCCCTCTAGTTTTTGAAAGATGAAGAGGTGTGAGAAAGATGAACACTTGCAAAGGTCTTGCAAGTGACACTATGGTTGAAGCAGACACCTGAAAAGCAAAACACCTGTGTAAAAGCCCTTTTCTCTTTCTGTTTCAGGTCAGCACTTCACTGATGCTCATGACTGGTGACTTCCCAGCCTATCATTCTTCTGAGATAGATATCTTCCAATCTTTTGTCTTCACTGACATCAAAGAGTTGTACTCCAGCCTTCTCTTGCTCAGGTGAATCCCTGAAATACAGAGCTTAGGAGCCAAGAAACTCACAAAAGTCCTTACCTGGCTGCTCAGAAGGGAAGATGACAGATGAAGAAAGGTGTCTGTGCTGTAGCCAAAGAGGCACCTGAAGTGAAGGGCTGGACTCGGTCTCTTACAAGGTGCTGCCCTCCACCGGTCTGTGTTCATGTGACTGTGCTCCAGGGCTGTGTCAAAAATAACTGATAATCAAAAAATATTGATAATATTCTTCCCACTGTCTGGTTCAGGGACCTCCTCCCGGTATTTTCCCATAGTGATGTCCTCCAGCTGTCACCACAGTACCAGGATGCCACCTTGTTGTGATCCATAGAGTGATGCCTTTGCCCGAATTAAGGTGCAAACCAGACCATATCCTGAAGTCAATAGTATGGATTTTATTTAACAGGAAGTGTGAGGAAGAGAGAGAGACAGAAAGAAATAGGAAAAGCAGAAGGGGGGCAGGAGAGAAAGAGAGTGACAGAGAGACTCTCTGGATCCTCAGAGCATCTGATCTGTCCCTTTCTTCTGGTCTTCTTGGAGGGTCCTGTGTAACACGGAGTTCAGTGAGTTAATGCATTCAGGGATCTGTGGGAATGCCCAGGTACCTCCCATGGGAGGGGGGCAAGTTTTACACTGTCTTCTGCAACAGGCTCTGGATCTATTGCAGCACTTGTGGATCACATGCAGTCCTCTGGTGAAAGGCCTCAGGAATGAGTAGGGGGCAGTTCTTTGGGAGTCTTTGGTGGTTTGTGACACTTTCTAAGACATGACAGCTGCCCCTCACATGAGTGTTCAGGGTGAATGTGACCTTCTGCCAGGAAAGACAGTTCGTGTAAAGGAGGACTCTGCAGGACCTGCTTCTTTATTTGGCTTGTGGCCTCTGGTGATGGGCGTTCACCCACTCTGTGCCAGAGGTTTTGCCATCACACCCTCAAAAACTGTCTTTCTCCCCCTCAGTTGAGGAGGAGAGTGTGTGCAATCCTGGCCTCAGCAAATGAGTCTGGGGGCTCCCCCAATCCCAACCAGAGCTGATTTTCAGCACAGCTGCCGGGTTTGGCTTTCCTTGTGGATACGTTTTTCTCCCTCAGCCTTGTTTCTGTCTCCCTAGACCTGGGATAATTGGACAATAGTGTCACCTTTATCTTATCGCAAGTTCCTGTCAGGTGGCTTAACTCACAGTCCAAATTCCTCCCAGGAGGCATTTTCAGGGGCTGGGCTTCAGTGATCACAGCTTCTTCATAGAGGTGCCCAAGTCCTTTGTCAATCTTAACACTGTTTAAGGTAATTACGATTTTTAAGTCTCTTACACATCTCACCACCAGCATCATGCTGATACAGCTGGACTCAGCTGGTGCAGTGGCTTGTTGCCATCAGAAGGGAGATGTCTCCACTTTACATCTCTCTGTGTTTTCTGGCATTTCTTTCCTGCTGACTTTTGCACTCAAATGATCAGATAACAAACTCCTTTCAATTGCTAAATGGCAAGAAAACTGAGTTGCAAAGAAAAGAAAAAAAAAATGTTTGTTGCCATGTCAGTAAACTGAATTAGGTAAACTAATAGTCACCAAACATGAAACATGAGAAGGGAAGGCATTTAATGGCTTGAGAAACAGAGAAAGAGGAGAAAGGAAGTGAGCTTTTCCCCTTTTCCACAGAAGTAGATTCCTAGCTCGTTTTGAGTTGTAGTTTGATTCAGCCATAACATGAAATAGCACAGTTGACTTTTTCCTTCTTTGACATCATTAGGCTTCTCTCCACAAAGGAGGTTTAGAGATACAGTCGCCTGATATTCTCCTGCATCTTAGGCAGATGTTCATCACAGATACCTTTTGATGGCATTTTGCAACATTATTAAAGAAACTAAAGTTCCAGACAAAGACTGCATCCTGCAACGAATTTCTTGATATTTAAAGAGACTTTAAATAAATTTCCCACCAAATCAGCCTCATTTAGTCAACGGTGTCCAAAGCCAGCAATCCTTGACACAAGCTAAAGCATCAGTTTATTTCTGATAGTTTTATAGCTAAACACAAAATTAATTAAATTATTTTTTCTTTTACTTCTCTTTTCTTTTACTTCTGAAACATTCCAAGGTCAGCCTTGCTGTTATTTCAGGTAAGGTCAAAAAGAAGTGCATGACTACTTCAAAATCAGAGACTGCATTTTCTGTACTAATCACAAGTGCAATCAAACTTAAGTTCTGCAGGTACAGACTAGAGAATTCCATGCTACTTTCCTTGAATATTAGATTAAAAACAGTTTTTCATTTTACTTATATCAGCCAGATAGGAGGTAAACCAATCATAGATGAAACAATAAGCAATGCTGCTAGGTGAATTTTGAAGATTGGGAATTTCTGGGTAATTTATTTTGTTGTGTTTTAGGAGATAAATTTATGGAAAAGGTAACAGATCTCAGAAGTATCTACACTGTTTTGTTTAGTTTTTGTAATTTTGTTTTTTTTTTTTATTTTTATGGACATGCAGACAACTGTATTAGATTGTGAAATTGTCTACCTCAGCTGGTGCCATGGATTTAACCTAGGGAATAGATATGAAGCAGATTAAACACCTCAAACTATTTTTCACAAAGTAAAATCACAAAAAAACTTCTTTACTGCATAAACCTGAAAATACACAATCATGTATTTATACAAGGTTTTTTCCTGTATTTTTTGTTCTGGTTGGTTGAGGTCTTTATGGCCTGAGTTGGAAGAAATCTTAAAGCTCATCTTGTTCCAATCCCCCTGCCATAGGCAGGGACACCTTCCTCTAGACCAGGTTGCTCAGAGCCCCATCCAACCTGGCCTGAACACTTCCAGGGATGGGGCAGCCTCAGCTTCTCTGGGCAGCCTGTGCCAGTGCCTCACCACCCTCACAGTAAAGAATTTCTTCTTCCTATCTAATCTAAACCTGCTTTCTGCCAGTTTGAAGCCATTCCCCCTTGTCCTGTCACTCCAGGCCCTTGGAAAGAGTCTCTCTACATCTTTCTTGCAGGCTGCCTTCAGGTACTGGAAGGACACAATTATATCACCCCAAAGCCTATGAATTGTACAGTTCAAAATGAAAGACTTTGGTTTCAAAATTATTTCATTGTCAGAAATACACAAACTCTTCTTTCAAAAAAGAAACAAAAAAACCCAACAAAAAAATTCCAACCAAAAAACCCAACCCCCCCTCCCCCAAACCTAAAATGCACCTAAAATTAGTATGTTCAAAACCTTATTTTTTTCCGGAGATAGCTCACTATTATGTTGAAAAATCATCCTTATATTACATAGAGATTTTCAGGGACTGAGAAAGCATCTGCTTGGCTCTCCTCTGCTACCCCTGCTGCAGGCATAGCAAGAAGCATCATGAGACAGCTGAGCTCCTGTGTGTCTCAGGGGGAAAAGTGTGTGTACAATTAGCATGGTTACCTTCTCTGAAAGGTAAATTATGGGTAGGAATCAGAAAAACACAACGTGTGGCTGGGTTGTGTAGACATTCAGTCAACACCTTCCTGGGGTGCTTCAGTCAGCTGAAGAATGGTGGGAAGAGGCAAGGTCCGTGCCAGAAGACAGTGAGTGTGTCTGTGTGTCTCTGTGGATGTGTGTACGTGTTTGTGGGGCTCTGGAGTGGTTAATTACACAGGGACACATTTTCCCTCTGTCTGATCAGCAGTTGGGGAGCATTGTTTGGAAAAGCATACCCATCCTGAAGTCATTTGTACTGTCCTACAAAAAACCCTACTTTACAAGCTTCTCCCACATGTATTTTAACAGCTAATATCTCACAAACACTGGAGTGAAAGGTAAATATTTTATGCTACCTGGAAACTGAAATTCCAAGCTTACTTGAGGAATTACAATGGACTTTTCTAGTTCTAACACTTCAGAAAGTAATGCATCTTCAGGCTGTGATGGTTTTCTAAGTATAGTTAGTTTCTGCTGTTGGTTTTGAACCACCTTATTCCCAAATCATGTCAGAAAAAGAAGAGAAAGGGTAACAAAACCAGAAAGCAATCATAATACAATTATCTTAAGGTCTGATCTCAAGTCTTTCTGACATAAAAAATAAATGCTTAAAGCTAAAAATGTCATCCTCACTGGGTAGGAAAAAAAAATCCATTTATTGTAGTTTTCAGGATATTAGATCAGAAGAAATAATAGTTTTGTGGTTTCTCAGCACTTTTTGTCATTACAAAAGCAGTAAATACAGCATGAACTGGTCTTTTAGATCCAAGATTTTTTCCCATTCCCACAATAGCAAAATAAAATAGAAATGAAAGCACTTTCTATTGAAAACAACCTCTGAGCCTCTGCCGGAAAAGCTGTGGCTCCTGCAGGCAGGCTGCACCCCTCCAAGGGGGAACCAGAAGCCTCCCAGCATTGATCTCTCCCAGGCAACTGGGGACATGGGGACCAGGTGAGCCTGGTGTCTTGTTTTCTGGCAAGCAGTGAGATCTCATCCTGGCTCAGCACAAGAGGCTAATAAGGCAATTTATAGCTTGTCATTTTTCATTGCTTTTAGTAGTATCTTCCAAAAACAACGTGGCATTTCTTGTTTATCTCTGTATTAGACAGGTAAATGCAGCAATATTGCTTTCTTCTGTCACGGAGGGATGTGCTGCTTTACAAACGTTAATGGTATGACAAATGTCTCTAAGGACTGAAAAATGGTATCTAGACATGGAATTCTTCTTCATCATTTTTTTCCTCATCATTAAGGTGGTTTCAGAGTGGCCCAAGCAACTTCTACATTTTTGTCAAATTCATTGACTGATTTGCATGAATCACAGAATAATTAAGGTTGGAAAAGTTCATTAAGTCCAATATTACATCACCATTGTCAACTGTACCATGGCAGTCAGTGCCACATCCAGTTGTTTCTTGAACACCTCCAGGGATGGGGACTCCACCACCCCCCTGGGCAGCCCATCCATCCCCTAACAACACTTTCTGTGAAGAAATCCCTCCTGGTCTCCAACCTGAACCTCCCCTGGTGCAGCTTGAGGCCATTTCCTCTTGTCCTGTGGCTGGTTGCCTGGGAGTAGAGCCCAATATCCACCTGGCTACAAGCCCCTTTCAGGCAGCTGTAGAAGGGTGAGGAGAACATGAAAACAAGTTTCAGAGCTTGCATGCTGAAATATTCTACTTCAGATTCTACTGACATCTGAAATAAAAGAAATTATAGTAGCAAAAAAAGAAAGAAGATGATACAGATCATTTTCTTTAGCATGCAATATTTTTATGTGGGCTTTCAAATGATCATACTGACAAGTTAAAGAAATCATTTCATATTAGTAACCAGCTACCCTCCCACTTCAAAATATTCTGTCATGAGAAGGAACAGGATAAAGAGAGAGATCAGTGTAAGTCAGCCCTGGTGCATCCCACCTCAGAAGGCCATGACAGCTGCACAGTTTGAGATTGTAGGTGTTTTAGGTTTTCTGTCTGCTGCTCCTGCCCTGACACAGCTGGGTAATCTAATGGTGCAGGGGAATTTGCCAGCACGGCTTCCACATATCACTGAATTTCACCTGTAAATTAATGCTTTCAGGTCATCACAGAAAGGGATGTGCTTTGAAGAAGCCAGCCCTCTCTAGGATCCCTGAGGGGAGATAGGCACCTCAGGCAGCGTTTCACCATAGGAACAGGATTTTATGTTCTCCCCAGAGAGGCCATCTCTTTGTGTAAGCTATAAAAGAAAGCCAGGGAGGCTATCCTGTTTAAGCTGCAGGTACCACTTATAACTTCCCAAAGTCTTCTCTTTTCCCACCTGGAAGCTATATTTATGCACCAAAAATATTTAAAAAATGTTCATATTTTTCAATTCAAGATTTTTTTAAAAAAAACCTCAAAGCTCAAGATGCAAAAAGTTGTATCCACTCTGAAGACTTACCCTAAGTAAAGAGAAGTGTCCTTTTCCAAGTACAATATATTCATGAGAAGGGAGAGGCTGTGCATGTGGAATAACATGATACTTAATTCTTTTCTGTATGTTCTAGCTTGCATCCTGTCCCCCTTTTTTACCACCAGTCCTGAGGTTTGTTCTGGCTGGAAGTGTGGCTGTGTGTCCACTCACTGAATGACAGGACTCCATCCAAGTCCTTCACTGACTCTCAGTCCTTTATAACCTTGACAAGAAAGGGACACAGGAACACCTCATAAATCTCAGGGCAGAGATTTGGCCTTGCTGATCCAGGCATACAGTGAGTTCCATTAATCACTGAAGGTCCGAATTCTCTTTAATACCAGTTGTCCCATCGTAGGTTGTTCGAACCAGGATGGAGGAGTGGCATTGCAGGATTGCTTCCAAGTTCACACTCAGTTGTCTGCACACTGCTGGCTCTGGCCTGTGCAATCCTCCCATGGCAGAGGTCCTTTGGAAGGAGTTTCCTCCCTTTTGGCACAGGAGACCTGGCAGCAGCACTCGGTGATATCAGCTGCCGCCCTTTCAGAGACAGGCAGGTGGCGTGTGGATTCCCTGATCTTCACAAATGGATCTGATAAGAACTCCAAGCTCAAGAAAAGCTCTGTTGATCATTGTGCTGCACTTGCATGGGTTTTAGGACTCTCACTTTCCCAGGGCAGCAAAATCAGTAGCAAAGATATATTTGAGAAAGGCACAAGCAGGACAGTGATGTGTGTGCATTAGCTCAAAAAGCTCTTGATTAATGTCAATGAGTCTGAGTTGGGTCTGTTCCAGCTCACATTGAGCAAGCAGGAGTATTGCTTAATCCAAGGCTAAACTTAAAGATCCCTGTGCCTTCAGCAGTGATTATGGCTGATTTGTGTCTGTCATTTAATGCACAGGAATAATGAAAAATAGCACCTGTGTCTTTCTACATTAGATGATTTGCAAAGGTCAGGTTCTTCTCAGTGGTCATTACCTAATTTGAGACAGAAAGGACAAAGCTAGTGTGTGTCTTAAATCTGTGGTTTCTTATTCTTAACCTCGTAGCTCAGTGAAGCTTTAATTAGAGACAAGGCTATGCAAATTGCTCATCCTTATTTTCTTGTGTGACCTACAGCTATGTTCCTGAAATGAATGTTTGTGTTGGATACATTGCTGCAGCTCTCAGCACTTCTTACAGCTATCTCCTGGTGACATTGTACCATTCAATCAGTTCCACGACCCTCTGCTGCTCTAATGACAGGCAGATGTCCCCTTGACTCTGTTAATTCCTTGGACCAGCTCCATCTGACTCAAAAAGCAACCCACAAAAGCATCAAAATGAACTCCACAAGGGCGCCATGTTTTTCCATGTCCCCAGACATTTTTGTCTTTCTGAAATACATAGAAAAGGGCTGTCACCAAGCCATGAACACACTTGTATTTCTAAAATTGACAAGACTATATCTGTTGTGCTAGAGACATTAAACAAAATTTTCCTGTTTCTTTCTTTTAGCACATTTTAACAACACTAAACTTCATAAGGGACACTATATAGCAAAAAATAAAGGAATCATAAGATGGATTTTTTGCTAAGTTTTAAATTTTTAGCCTTCTGCAGTGACTTAGGGTGGTGGGAAACATGCTGCCACTGATCTGGTAGAGAGGTCATCTCAAAGGTCTTTTCCAACCTAGTTAATTCTGTGATTCTGGGACAATAAAATCATATATTGTAAACATAGAATCATAAAATATCCTGAGTTGGAAGGGACTCATCGAGTCCAACTCCTGGCCCTGCACAGGACATCCCAACAATCCCACCACGTGCCCAAACACTTCTTGAACTCTGTCAGGCTTGGTGCTGTGACCACTTCCCTGGGAGCCTGTTCCAGTGCCCAACCACCCTCTGGGTGAAGAACCTTTTCCTGAAATCCAGAGTAAACCTCGCCTGACTCAGCTTCAGGCCATTTCCTCAGGCCCTGTCACTGGTTAGCAGAGAGAAGTGTCTGCACTGCAGTGTCTGCCTCTCCTCTTCCTCTCATGGAGGGGATATGAAAATATCCTCCTGGGATGTATGAAACAGTTACATATCACCCTCAGTGACTGTGTTTGGGAAGAGATAGGTGGAAAAATAAGAAAATAATGATAAAAAATAAGAAAAGTGTGATGACATATGCTGCTACAGATATCTCTGTGATGAGTTGTCCAGCTGTTTAAAGATTCAGGCATAGCTCTTAGTAGGCAAATATATACATCTTGTCAGGCACTGTTTCCTGTTAATGCAGGTTTGCTTTTCTTCTTAGTATTACACATCTGTATTTTCCTTTAGTATTGTCAATAGAAAGCTTTTGAAAAAAAAAAATGAAAGATTTCTGCTTTTGTTGTTTTATATCATCCTATGTAAATGTTAAAGTAATTTTTTCTCTCCTTAAACGGTTTTACTGAACTCTAAAATGTAAACCTCTAAACTTTGTGTGAAACTGGTAAAGTACCAGTACATAGAATATATCTATCTTATAAAGTGCCAGAAGAAAGAAATAACAACCTTCCTGGGTTTTTAATCTAATATTTTTTAACATAATTAATTGCAAATGTATTAAATATTTTTTCTGGCCTGAGTTTTGTTCAGTATTGTTATTGCTAGCTTGCTACTTACAGTGCAGAAGTTTCTATTTGCGTAGAAGAGGAGCTGTCATGGCATTTTACTTCAGCATCCAGTTTAGAAACTGCTTACTGAAAAGACAAAGATGAAATATATCCTGCTGCTTTCCCCATTACACACCAAAATACGGTTTTTGCATAGTGACAAGTGTTTTTAGGTGAAAACATCACAGCAGAAGTCAAAGGCTCAGGTTTTTTTCCACTTGCTAATACTAGTAACATGATGATTTTTGTTACCTTTTTTTTTATTTAGAAGAAGTGCTTAAAAATAAGTAGTCATTCAGTGATGGTGACAGTCATAAACCACAAAAAGCTCATCTTCTTCCTGACCTGCTTCGTGTTCTGGGGTCTGCACTCCTCCCCCTGCAGTTGCTCTGCATTTCACAAACACACAATTTCCTATGTCCTCCCACAGAGCTGTGGTTGCTTATTTGAAATCTGCTATTGCTCTCTGACAAGTACCTTGGCCCATTTTCCACACACCACCCCCATCCAACAATTCAACAAAAATAAATAACACCTACTGCAGTACTAGTGACAAAAGTATCTGTATATTCATGCTGTAGGTTCAGGATGAGACCGCGATGATATCTGTGGGAAAAGCCTCTTCAATTGTGATCCTATTTGCTCATTTTTATGGGTTTTTTTTTCAGATTTCATTAAACATACATAGTCAGAAATTTTATTTTCTAGTTATAAAGCTTTAAAACACATTAGATAGCAAAAAGTGACATCAACAGCAGCTGTTCTGCATTTTGGTCATCTGTCACTCATCCTGATTCCTTCTGTCACATTCCTGCAGGTGAAATCACTGAGAGGTATGCTCAGTCCATGAGGACTGGGTATGTTAATGCACAGAAGAGAGAAAACATTCAGGAATATCTTCCCCTTAGATGCTATTCCAGGCATGAAAATAAGGAAGACCTCACATTTTCTTGCAGAATTCATAGAAAAATTGCACTGCTGCACATAGCATAAGAAGATAAATTCTCCACCAAACTAGTTAGAAAAAAATTAATAAGTGGAACTACTATCAGACTTGCTCAGGAAATGCTATTTGCATTTAAACATTAAAAATCCTGAAAAGTTTATTTATATTATTTAATTTTAAGGGGTGTTTGCTTTTTTAAAGAAATGTTGAAGTCCTTGAATATATTGATGACTTTTTAAAAAGCCAATTTTTGTTTTCAAAATTAATGAAGAACACTTCGCACATACTAATTTGCACTTAGATTTAATTTCGATGTAAATAGTGGCCAGGAAATATATGGAAAAGTTTTTAGCAGGCATATATAGAGGATATGAGGTAGCAACTTGTTCTTCGTTGGTAGTTTCCGCTCGTTAATAAAAGAGGACAACTTTCTGCAGCTGCATGGAGGCAAGAGGGATGGAGCCCTTTGTGTGCATGTTGCTGAACGACTCGGGGGGTTTTTGCTGCCTACATTTTGTCATGTCACTCTCCTGTATTACAGGGAAGGCTTTAATGCCCACTAACCATCTGCTTACTTCTGAAATAGGGCCTTTGCTAGCCAATATGAACAGGAGTCAGCAGTGCCCTGGGACCCAGCTGTGTCCTGGGGGGCATCAGGCACAGCATCACCAGCCAGGCAAGGGAGGGGATTGTCCCACCCTGCTCTGAGCTGGGGGCAGCTTTGGGCAGCATAATGTAAAAAAAGATATAAAGATATTAAAATGCATCCAAAGGAGGGTCACAAGGGTGGTGAAGGGCCTTGAGGGGAAGCTGTATGAGAAGTGGCTGAGGGCGCTTGGTCTGTTCAGGCTGGAGGGGACAGAGGGGAGACCTCACTGCAGTTACAACTTCCTCGTGAGGGGAAGAGGAGGGGCAGGTGCTGCTCTCTTCATTCTCGTGACCAGTGACAGAACCCGAGGGAATGGCCTGAAGCTGAGCCAAGGGAGGTATAGCCTGGATATCAGGGAAAGGTTCTTCACCTAAAGGGTGGTTGGGCCCTGAATAGGCTCACAGGGCAGTGGTCACAGCACCATGACTGGCAGAGTTCAAGAAGCATTCAGACAATTCTCTCAAGCACATGGTGAGATAGTTGAGTGGTCTGTGCAGGGCCAGGGGTTGGGCCTCTCTTATATCCCTCTATCTGTCAGTATCCATGCTCCACCTTTCCAAACGTCCACTAACAGCACAAACTTACATGACCACACAGCTGCAGTCATGCTACCATGCCTCTTGGACCTTCTCCTTCCTTCTCCTCCCATTAGGTAGTACCTGAAAACTCCAAGTAGATGTGGGGGTTTGAGTCTGCTCTCATGTGTCCTGGCTTGATACACGGCATGGGAAATCCCTAAGGCTTACTTAAAGAAGAGGTTGGAATGGCACAGTACCTGATCCTCAGAGAATGCACAATTACTAAGATGTAAAACCTGCTTTTACAGTCATGCACTGAACACGATTTGCACTAAGTTAAACATGCTTTAGCCTGTGTTAGGAAATTGAAAGCAGATTTCAAGAGATGTTCTTGCTTCCTTCACCAACAGACTCTAGCAGATGTGATCAGTGAATCACACACGTGGTGACCAGTGTTTCTGGGATGAACCACCACCCTGGGTTTTTTGAGGTTGTGGTCCATCATTCCGGGATTTTGGTACTTTATTTTTTAAATCCTTCTCTAAGGCTAACCCTTGGTTTTGAAGACAGAATAATTATTTTATTATAAAGTAGTAGAGTATTTGTGAAGGATTGAAATAATTAGTTACTCAACCGGCAAAATTAAGATAGTCATGTAGTTGTAATTCATTAATAGTTTAAAGCAATGCTAGGTATCTACTTATTGCTAAGAAGGAACAAATGTGATTTTCTGTTCTGAAAAGGACCTGATTTTATTTTTATGTTAAAGTCTTAGTGTTTATGTAATTTCAAAATATTTCACATCTTTGTAGTATATTTCATCACAAGTGCTTTATGAAAAAAACCCGAACAGGCCAAACCCCCAAACCCTACAACTTAATACTCCTGAAAAGTGTGTATAATCTTAAGAAAAACAAACTAACAGGCAAACAAACAAAACCCCAGAAAACCCAAACCCCCCTAGTTTTATGTGTTTGAATTTGGGGTTAAAAGTAGTGAAGAGAGAGGAAGAGGAAAAGTGAAGGGCTTTTCAACAGTTCTAACATACACCTGAAAGGATTGTCTATATCATGAAAGGCACAAGAAGATAAATATATTTCTCCCATGCAGTAGAGAAAATGTCATTAAAAGTTTGACAGAGAATCAGTCAGCTGCTAGCTAATAATGAATTCAAATAACTATAATTTTCTTCAGTTTTTATTATAGGTGGCTGGGAGCTCCTAATTATAATGGAAAGAATTGACATAAAATACATATTTCTCTCATTTTGATAAATTAAGGAAATATGCTAGGGCATATCACTGAGAAAACTTAGGAAAAAGATGCCCTTCCAAAAATTGTGTCATCCATACACACTCATTTTTCTCATAGTATTTAATCTTGCTGGAGATCAGACATTAGACTGTGGTGTCTATTGCAAAATGACAATCACTCTGCATTTCCTTGAGAGAATAATTTGGAGTACTAGTTGTTTATCCTTTTCTGTTGGTACGTTATTGACTGATGTCTATCTTCACTTTTAGTTTCCTTTTGTGATGTAAGAGGACATGACACTTTCAAGTCTATAAAATGTAATGAATTAATGTTCACAGCACAGAGGTATTTTTAGTGTTAGACTCTTGATAAGGCCCTGGTAAAAGGTGTAGCACACATGACAGCTGCTATCATATGCTGTCTGAAATAAAAACCTTTTGACTTCCTATGCTGCTCTCTGTTTTTCCTCATCCTTCCCAGTCTAGTTGCAATGCTTTTGTTAAACTGTGAAGTGCATTGTTGTGTGTTTCACCAGGAAATAAGTTCAAGTGTCTATTTGCCACTGCAGCATCACCAGTCAGAAAGGATTGGTCACAGCCTGTTCTGAAGAAGGTCAACAAACAACTCAACCACCAAAAGGAAGTTAAGACCTCTTCAGGGAAGTGTATTTCCCTGAGGAAAAAGGGAGCTACCAAAGACAGCTGCCATTGAAAGAGGAATTTACTCTCTGCAGTCATGGCAAAGGCTCAGATAGTGCTATGATGTTAATTTTTCTTTTGGAAGAGCTGTGTGCAAGGTCAGGGAGCGACACTTTGGGATAACATTTGGCTGTGCATTTCCAGTCTGAGAGCAGGTATGTGCTCGATGGCTTTGGGCCAGTTGACGTTGTCCACACACCTGTGACTTATCCAGCCTGCAGTGGGAAGTGGAGCCAAAGGCCAAGGTGAATTGTTAGCCTGGCAAGGGCAGCATTTGCTGACAGTAAAGCAGAGACACATATTCTAAGTCCTGGTGGCCAAAAAATCCTTCAGAGGCTTGAAGCAATTTTTTTTTTAGCATGGTGGGAGGGAGAGGTTTTAACAGAGGAGAGAGTTTCTGCCTGGGAAAAATATATTTACTGCAAATTGTAACAGCAGACATTGTAAATTACCAAAACTGGCAAAGAGCTCCCGACAAGAGCAGCCATTGCACTGTAGCACAAAGGGAGATGCTATTTGTGAAAACAGATGCCAACTAAAAAATCACTAATAAGAAGCAGTTTTTCTTCTCTAACTTGCCCTTCAGCTTAAGCAATATCTAAGATTGTATTGTTTTCAGCTGGATCACTTGAGAAATAAAGAGAAATTTATGTAATTCATCCTTTATTGACATAGACTGTGTAATCAGCAGACCTATATTAAGAAATCGTTTTCAACATTACATTTATACACAAATAAAATTAGGCCAACTAAAACAAAGATAAGCAAATAAAAATTAATTAATTCTGTCAATGAAATGACAAAAAAGACAACCTTCTTGGTAAAATTGCCGCCGTAGGTGATGTTTTAATAGAATTAAAGGACAATTTGACAAAATTATTTTGCTTTGTCTCAAGAAACAAGAACACTTAACATATTTTCAATTCCATTTTACACTGCATATCTGGAGGCTGTCTTAAAAAAAGAGGGAAAAAAATAAATAACATGTTTAATTGGTTTTTTTGTAGAGTTAGAAAGTGAGAGTTGTTCCAAATTAAATATATATATATTACTGTAGTGCTTATGTCTAGAGTCAAAAACTCTTTTTTTTTCTCAAAATAAAATGCCATTTGATGCAATGAAACTTATGTTTATTAGATATAATATCAGAGTTTAAAAAAATGCAGAGCAGCCTTTTTCTCACAGACAGAAAAATAATTTTTGCAAAAGTGGGCTTTCTGTCTCTGAAATATGTGACAATAAGGGAAAGTACTGAAGAAGAAAAAGCACTCTCTGAGCAACTATTATCTGCAGGTATAAAAATAAGAAGTGCCTTATAATGTGTTTGAGTGTTTGGGAAACATTTTATTGTGATTACATTTAATCTAAGCAAAAAGGAACCATTAAAAAGTGTCTGCAGGCTTTTTTGTCTCTTTAAATCTACTTTTCACAGTAATGGGCACACAACTATACCATTTCCTAATGTGCATTCTCGTTTTGGATACCCTTATTTGTTCAATATAGCTAAACATCACTTCATATTAGTTTCAATTGCTGAATACAAATATAATGGCTAAATGCCTGTGTTTCTAGAAACAGGGCTGTGAGACCAATCATTGCAGTTCCTGTTTCTGGCATATTTCAACTCTCATAAGTCAACTCTGTAAATCTTAGAACAGTTTCTTTTCCCTTCTTTTTCCTCTATAAAGTAAGAATATAATTGCCATTTTTATTCCCTGCTCCACAATAACTGTCATTGGATAATGGAAGAATCAATCAAACATCTTTTTTTTTATGTCCCTGCAGCAACAGAACTTTATTATTTTTTACTTCACTGACACTGAGAAGCCTGAATCAATATTGACAAAACATCAAATCGTTTTGAAAAGTTTAGCTATGATGTTTCTCTCAACTTAACCATTTCACATCTGTCACAAATGCAAAGAGGGAAGTCCCAGTCTTGCTTTCAAACGTGAGAGTCCCTAATGCAACTCACATTCTGGAGAAGTATCTGCAGTGAAAACAAGGTAATGAGACAATGTCAAGATTTTACTGCATTTCACTCATTAATAATAGAGCTATTCAGTGTGTTAACAGTCTCTTTCCTTCTTCTCCACTCAACACACCCCCTCCCCTCATTGGTGTCACTACCGTAGAAATGCCTACCTGCAATTATCATACTGGGGGGACTGAGAGAAGGAATGCTTGTTTATAGCCAGAAATTCCAAAATGAAATGCTTTTTGAATCTCTTCCTGTAGAATTCTTCTAGCAGCCACCTATGCTGAATTTGCCTTCAATAGTTAATTTCACACTCTGTAGGAAGAAGTGGTGGTGGTGAAAATATCCACAAACAAGTCTGCCAGGATATCAGATATGAATAGTCCTTCCAAGGGGTGTTGTGCCTCTCCAGTACCCTTACAGACTTGTTGGAGGTGGTTATACAGGTCAGGAGTAATGGCATGATACACAATATTTTTATAACAAGGTGACTACACTAAACCACTGCCCAGTGGGCTGCAGCCTTCAGTACCACCCATCCTCTCTGTGCTGTGTTACCCAGTGCTTGGCATAAAAGGCATCCTTACCTTTGAAAGAAGTACTAGTCAATCAAATTGCCTTTTCTGGTGATTAACTTAGCTAATCTCTACCTGAAACATCCCACACAAGCCCTGCCTGTTTAACTAGATAAGCTCTAAAACAACCAGGTGAACAACCCTGTACCATGGGGAGAGCATGTCTGACAGGATAACTCACACACATGTGCACAAACATGTACATCCAAATATTGAACCAGTTGTGCAGTCATCATGTCCATGAAATGAGAATGTGTTGGGCAAACTGTAGAGGCAGATACAGACTATATAAAAAACTGTATATATGTGGCCACCAGGAATTCTGAAAATGTGTTACAGCAAGGAGCTGATCTACGTTGTGGTAGTCGTGTACACAGTTGGTCAAAAAATGTATACATTCAGTTAATGAAATTTTCCCCCCTTATTTTTTTTGTTTCCAGAATCATAGAATCATTAAATCCTAGAATTATTAAGGTAGGAGAAGACTACTAAGTCAGTGTTCAGGAAAAGGAGTAGGCATTGCAATATGGCTTAGTGGACACAGTGGTACTCAGTCAAAGGTTAGACTTGATGACCTTGGAGGTCTTAACCAACCTGAATAATTATCTAATTTTATCTTTATATGATTAACCCTGCACTGGCAAGTCCACCACTAAACCATGTCACTAAGCACCACATCTATCCTTTAAATACCTCCAGGAATAATGATTCCACCTCTTCCCTGGGCAACCTGTTCCAATGCTTGACCAACATGTCAGCAAAGAAATTTTTCCTAATATTGTCTATACTAGGTGTAGACTCTCCTGGTGCAACTTGAGACCATTTTCCCTTGCCCCATTGCCTGTTAACTGGGAGAAAACACTGAACCCCACCTGTGCACAACCTCCTTTCAGGTAACTGTAGAGAGAATGAAAGGAATTGTAGGAATTGAAGTCTCCTTGTATGACTCCTGGAATAATGGCTCTTTCAATAATTTCTTTATCCAGGACTGACGTAAAATTTTCACAACTCCCAGGCAGGTCCAATTTGTATGGAACAGGTGACAAAGCCAGAGGAACATTACACATTCAGCAGTCTTGTAAAGTGCAATGACTTAGCTCACACCTGCATTTGCAGGGATACTCAATATTTTTTCAGTATATTTTGTGGAAGACTCCAGATATTTCTTAAATCACTGATGATCGACATAAGTGTACATATTTTGGAAGTGTGTAGCATTTTCATGTCTACTACCATGTCCTTAAAATTTTTCCATAGGCTCCCAAAGCTGAGAGCATCAGTCAGAAAAAATAGTCTTTCCCTCTTTTAGGACTGTCTAAACAACAGATGACCTCCAAACAGGATGGGATATTGTTTCAGGTATGTGCAAATGTACATATTGTAAATTAGCATTCAAGGGAAAACACTTATTTCCCTACAAAAACATCCTCACTTCTTTTGCCAGGCAGAGTGTCCCAAGAGTTCTTTCTTTTACTTGCAATATAGATCAAGACCCGGTCTCATATCACAGATGCCAACCAAGTTTCATGCAGCATTTGGTTCTCTAGAACAACTCCCAAGTGTTTTGAAGGACTATTCCTACCCTGTCAAACCCTTGTTTGAATTTCTTGCATAGATGTTCTGAATCCATACTGCTTCAGTCTGAAAGGCTAAATAAAGTAGTTTCTGTGAAGCCAGAATTCACTTATTAAAATTAATATTATACAGACATCTTGGTAACCCATGTTTTATGTTTCAGACTGGGCAGCACAAGAATATGCTTTTAAGCATTCTTCAAATTGCTCTTTCAGGTTGTTTTGACTGCTGTGTAGCATACTTGGTTGAGGTGATTTCATCCACTGCAGCTCAATTTTCTCTGCTTATATTAATATAATCAAGCTTATATTTACTGTGTTAATATAAAGGTGCATAATTTCATTCGCTTAAAATACAGTATCATACACTATGAGTTAGTAAAATCTACTTTCCCCCTTACCTTGTACGTCCTAAACCAGTAGGAAAATAAGACCAATAGTGACTAAAATTGTAGTGATGTTTGTCATACTTTTAAAAATACATGAAAGAGTTCTGACAAGCACAAGACTTTATTAAGAAGTAGCAAATTTTACTCTGTAAGCCACAATAACATTTATGTCACTCCTTTACTGCATTATGATTACAGTATTTAAAGATTACCAAATAATTTTTTTAAGCCCTAGGATCATTTAATACAGATGCCTTGTAGGGAACTTTTTGCTTTTTCCTTGCCACTGAGATAATGGAGCTCATGCAGGTGCTTGTGCTGCCTACACAGCAGCAGCAGTTTAATTAGTAAGTTTAAGAAACCTTATCAGTCATTGTGTTTCTAAACATTGTTCAAATATATGACATAGATAAAGACTGATGGCTTAAAACATTTGATTTGATTCTTGATTTTACGTAGGCATTCTGAGCATCAATATAAAGAAAAGTGAGCTGGAGAGTTAGCACTGTGCTTGAGAGTTGTATTCTAGAGCTGCAGAAAGTTTCCTCTGTTTGATAAGGCCACAAGTTTTTCCGTGGTAAAGTCAACAAGCTCATATTAGAGGTAGAGCATTTAAAGTCAAAGTGGGTTTCAGGAGGGTCACATGGCCTTGGGGAAATAACTTAGGAGGTTCTGCTCTAGTTTTCCATCTTCAGAATGAAGGGAAGAAATTCACTCAATTTCTTCCGTCCTTGTCTCTATTCTGGGGTAGAGAACGTATTTGATTAATATCTGTGGCAAAAAACCCCACAATATTTTTTTCTTGGCTGTATCCCACCAAGGCTACAATCTTTTAATTACTACACAGGGAAAAAAAAGTATAAAGACAGTCATTTTTCAAAATAACAAGTTAAAACTGCTGTTGCAAACACTAGTTAAAAATATGCTACAATTTGCACTAATGTTTCTGTCTGAAAGGTCAGTCATTAGAAAGGAAACTCTTGAAAGGCATAGCAAACCATGCAATTCACAAGTAACAGTAACAGTGATGTAGATAGGACTCCCTATAATAAATACCGATATAATGTGAAAAAGAGTTTTGAAAGACAATAAAAAAGATTAAACCAAACAGGGATATAAATAAAGAGGATGTGAAGAGAGATACCACAATTAACAGATTTTGATGCCATTATGTTTGTGTGTCTGAAAACATAAATTGTTTCATAAATGGAGGAAGTAGCATGATTTAAGCACTTCTGAAGCAGAAAACTCATTTAGCTATTTTATGAGGTAAAGACACTTACTGTAAATCAATTCCACACTTGTAGGAGGGCAATATAAATTGCCTTGATAAGATACGACTGATTTAAAATACACTTCTTGAATAGCACTGGCTGAATATAAAGCACCTTATAACTAGATGTTCTCTGAATTCTGAAACTGGGAGTTCATCAACATGTGCAAGCACTTGAAAACTTTTTATTGGTGAGACCAAGAAAGAGAAAAAGTGAAGCATGCTTCTAGAAACTCTTCCACATTACTGTAATCATTGGACAAAGCTGCAGAAAATAATTTCAACTAAACCTAAAACCATTCAAAAAAAGTCTTCAGTATGGTGTCTTATTGTATTATGCCTCTTTCCAGCATATATGTGTCCAAAACAGATAGCAGTAAATTATAAATACACTCATCAGGACAGCTTGCTCTGAACCTGAATATAAAAGTGCCTTGGAAATGGAACAAACCACGTTGTGTAGTTTGTACCACTGTGATGGCAACATCTTTCATGAACATGTCACATAAGCACGTGAGCAATGTGACCCCCAAAGGAGCAAACGAGGATGGGTGTTGTGGCACATAGGAGATGTCCGAGGAACCGAAAGCTGCAAGACAGAGAAGAAGAAAAACATGAAGGACAAATGGGCAGGAAATGCTGCTGAAAGCAGAAGATGACTGGCATCAAAAAATAATAGAAGGTACAGGGAGAAGATGGCATTTCTTTTGATAGTATCAAACACCAGATATCAGCAAGGAAACTCAGGGAAGACAACCCCACCTAAGTTTCGACTGCTCCCACCAAGGAGCTGTAAAACAAACTCAAGCTTGGCAAAGAACCACCGAGGACCCCAGCCATCAATGATAACCGTATGGCACCATGGTGGTGTGTCCTCACAGCTAATTTAAAATTTAACTGCTAAAAGCAAACAATTTTGTTCAGATCATGATGATGACTAATAATGTATAGAGTGACAACTAGCAAGAAAAATGTTTAAAATATAGTTTTGCCAGTCTTCAAAACATTCCCATGACAGATATTTCAAATTCTCTAGTACATATGTGTACATATATCCAGATACAACACATGCAAATAAATGTCTTCCTTATAGGAACAATTTCATTTTTAACTGGTTTTGGTTATTTGATTTTGCTTTTTTGGATTTGGGTTTTTTTTTTCCCTTACATGAGATACGTATCTTTGATAAAATCTGTAAGAGTTAAATATTTGTTGCTCTTTTCAGATGAAGTATAACAGTATAAAGGCTAAGTGAGATCTGATAAAGCAATAAAGTTTGTTTATACCTCAAAGTAAAATTGTCTTTCAGTCACTCTCTTGATTGACAAAAGTGTTTTTGGTTTTGTACTCTGATGCTTGAATCTTGCCCTCAGTCATAGCTACAAAATTCATGTACTTTAATTGACTTTGGTAGAACTACACTCATTTATCTCATCTAAAATACTGGCTTATTTTTTCTGATAAGAACAATAGGCTATTCCGTTAGACTTCTAAACACTCCTTATCAGTTTTTGCTATAGAAATCATTTCAGATATGGACTCTCAAGCATTAGCAGAATATTGAAGCTTCAACAAGTCTCAGAAAAACAGGTTTATTAGCTAAAATATCATATAAATATAGAAACAACATTCCAGTTCGTTGAATAGTAATGAAGATAATAGAATAAAACTGCTGAAAAAACCAGTAAGACTAGATTTAATGAAATGTGTAACAGCAGAAAGGAAGGAAATAAATCATAAAGACTTTTTAAAACAAACAAATATTTTGTAAAATGTGTATTCGATACTTTTGTATGGACTTTACTTGCTGAAAGGACACTGTCTTCATTAAATAGTTGTTATTTATAGTATGTATGCCTACAAATAAACAAATATCACTAAGAGTAAGTTAATGTGCCCTTAAATGATAAAGAGAGGAGCCCAATAGTTAAGAACTCTGAGCATATTTTCTCCCCCTTTCCAAGCATTTTAAGTACCTGTCCATCCCTACCCTTTTCACAGAGGAATGGCTTTTTATAATTAGGTGAGATATTTCAGGCCTGTTTCTGTCTGTTTCTGCAGGTTTCACAAAAGGCCTGAGTGTGCCACACACAGAGTCAGCAGCTTTATCTCCACTGCAAGATTTATAGAGAATGAGAACATACTACACGTGCCATGTCTTCCTTCTGATGAAATACGATGTGACAGTACAAAACTTTTCCTATATTCTCCTGTCAGTTCTGGTTTGGGATACTGCTGGAAATGAGAAAGTACAGACCTGGATAAAAATGAGGTAATAGCCAAGAATATTCAAAAAACTTGTTCAAAAAGTGTAGTTCAAATTAGGTTTGAATTTCTGGAATGATAAACAGACTTGTATTCTGTTCTATGTGTAATTGGTGATGAACCCTGATAAGAAAAGTGATGAGAGCACAACAAATACTACAGAACAGTCATATTATTACTGTACTTTAATGAAAAAAAGGATGGGATCAATCTAGGTTTTATTTCGATGTAAACTCACTGTGAAAAATTGCTTGTATTTGACACTCGTGTAAGCTGATTAATGAATCCAGACAGCTATTTTAGGGAAAAAATATTTATTATTGAAAACACAGGATGTTCTTCCTACATAGTAAATAAAAAATTACAGCATTTATATTGGAAACAAACAATAATTTAAAAAAATATCAAATATGAGCACTTTTGTCAAGGACCAGCTATGAAAAAACAAACACCTCTCATCAATGGAGTCCTGAATCACCTTACTTTGCTTTTATTATGCAACAGATAGTCTCTGAATTTTGGGAATTTTATTTACTGTAACAGATAACCTCAAATTTAAAAGGGGTATCTATTAGCTTTAGAAACACAACATTCATATGTACAAACCACATACAGAACCTCTTGCATCATGTGCTTTATGTTCATAATTTCCTTTCTCAGTGTTGGTTTTGAAAATCCTCTCTGGATCATCTGCTTCTGATCATTTTGTTTGATGCCCCGTGAGAAAATCAACTACACAAGGCCTCTGCTCTCCTTTATGAACCCGCTTCCTTCTGCCATAGGGGCTCACTTTGAACTGTGAAACATCAATTGTGTTTGATGCCCTATGAAAACAAACTGATCTGCTCAACTGCACTCTTCACAAAAAAAATCTCCTAAAAATCTTATTGAAAAGAGAGTCATCTATTAAGTTAAAATGAGAAAGGATAACTGGATATATCTTTTGATAGAGCTCTGCAGGTCATCGGGTTCATCTTGTATCTGATTCGTACAGTTTATTTTGACTGCTTATGACAAGAACACATTTTCCTTTTTATACTGTATAGGACCAAGCACTTTACAAAAACAAATTCAAAGATTACTCTAAAGTCCATGCTTTGGAAGAAGCAAGGGAATGCTGCCAATAAATATACAACCAATCATTGGATTATATTCAGATTATTAGTGTTGGTTGAGACAGAAGATAAAATAGGAAAATAATTTGAATAGTATTCTCATCGTAGCTTGCCAAAAGTAGTTTTCACTCGTAACTTAAAAGATCCTTGCACTTCTGGATTTGGTAACAAGGAATTAAGAATCTCTTTCAATTTCTTCAGAGGCATGAATGTGAAATCATCCTACAAAGAAATAAATTACTTTACTAGGTTTGTTTAATTTTGGTTTTGGTTTGTTGGTTTTGGTTTGGTTTTTTTTTTTTTTTGTTTTCCAAATTGGATGAAATTTTAGCTTCTCCAAGATTTTCTTTGAGCTTTTATAAAAGAAATTAGCTTTAAAACATATTAAAAAATCTATGTGACAATAATTTCAGGATTTTTTTCCTCAAAATTTGATTTTTTAATATGAGCCAAAATTGCAAATCAAAATATCAGCAACATATTGATTAACCTTGAACATATATGTTCTAGAGCATGAGATATCTGAAATCTAAAATTACCCATCTAGAAATCAAATGGAGGATTAAACTAAATTAACAATCTATCATCACTCAGTTCCTGTATGGAACTGGCAGAATAAGTGAATCATCATAGCTTCATCTTATTTTGTGTAATCTGTGTTTAGTCCATAGACTGACAAAAATTATTCTATTAGATCTCTACAAAAGCCAGTGGAGTTCCTCCTTAAAAAAAAAAAAAAAAAAATTAGATGTAAGTAAGAAGAACAAATCCTTTCTCAGTGGTCTTGAAAACTAGAACACAGGATTCAGACAACTAATAACAAGATTTTTGAAATTACTCTATCATAAGTGTATATTCATCAGCATATAATAAAAGACAAAGTTTTTCCTATTTATTTGATGGCAGCTAAGGTAATTGTATCTGTATAGTCTATCTATCTACTTTGTAAAATTATTATATGGGGTAAAGATTTTTAAACTTATGTATTTTCATAACATCTTCTCTAGTCTATGGCATGTCTTATTTTAACTTGTCTTTTTGATTGTATTTTTGATCATGCAATCTGTGCTGAGTGGAATTTCAATGAAATTCTTTATCTGAGCCACTTCCATTTCAATTACTATTTTTCAATACGTGATGCCTAGTTTTGAATCTTGATTTATTCAATAAATTCTCAAAGAGTTTATAAACAGGAACACAACGTGACAGCTGATTTTTTTTTAGGATCTCTATTTAATGACTTTTTACCCGAACTATCTTTAAGTCTTTTTAGTATATGATAAGAAGTAAATCTCCACTGGTGTAAAGTATCTCTCCCATATTAAAATAAAGCAAATGAGAAGATAGAACTTGCCTGGTTGTTTTGTAATCCCATATTTTATGATGTGTTGAGGGCAGTGCATGCTGGGGCACCTCTGAACTGGGCAAGTGCCAGAACAGGGAAGCAGACATAGAACAGCTTGCAAGAGACATTTCTGATACATCATTGGTAAGGGAAGGCCATTGGGAATGGGGAAGAGCAGATGAGGCAAAAAAGAAACATAAAGTAAAAGCTGCAGAACCTGGTAAGAGCAAAAATAGAGAACTAAATAACAAGAAAGCAGATCACAAACTTCTTGGATAACAACCCTAAGTTTCAAATCTGTGACTGAATTTAATTTTTTAATGCCTGTCTTGATGCAAACTTTGATGCTTCATGTTTTATTGATGCTGTTTCCTATTTTCTCTTTTCATATGAGAAAAAACTGAAGGTGCCTTTAAGATATGTTCTAAAGGGAAACTCACACAGTATTTGTCACCATTTCAGAAGAAAAGAATCGAAGGCCAGGAAAAAATACAAAAGTTCTGACTTTTATTTTTTAATGTGTGATCTTTCAATTTAATTAAATTTTATTTTTCTATTTTTCTTGTTTTGTGTACATCCCAGAGGGCAAAATGTGTCTCTATTGTGTTTTGTTAGGAAACTTCCTTGAGGGAAGGTTCAATATTTTCTCATTCACAAGAAAATTACTAAAAACAGTATAAAAAACAGTTGAATGTTGAAGAAGCACAAAATGGCTGAAAAGTATTGAAAAACCAAATCAGGAAAATTTAAAACCATACTTCTGTTGGTTTTGCAAATAAATAACCCCATTTTACTCATAGAAAACACCATATTAGAATAATTGAATCCTTAAGGCTGGAAAAGACCTTGAGTTCGGCTGCTAAATCAGCAGCTCCATGTCCACCAATAAATCATGTCCCCAAGACTTATGTCTGAGCCAGTGGCAGCAGAATTTGTCTTCTTTTCCCACAAAGATCACCTGAGCTATGATGTCTGTTCTCTATAAACTACCCTGGGGTCAACAAGAGATGTCACAGACAAGCACTTCTTTGACACCCAGGTTGGCCACAAGATGATGTGGCTTCTCCCCAGTAAAGGAGCTATATCTGTTGCAAACTAGAAAATACAGACAAAAACTTCTTTAATCAGTATTTCTAACTAAAATTCCTACCAGCTTGATTCTGCTTTCAGAACCTTTGACCACATCTCAGTTCCACCAAGAAGTTAGGGAGGGACTAATGGAAAATCTTTCCAGAGTTTTCTTTCCCCAGAACCTATGCTTTGGGCTTTACTGTTAGTAAGTCTGATCTTATAGTAAAACTTTTTATGCTAATTCTACAACACTGTCCCTTTGGTGGGCTTCGGCATGAATGTTATAAAATAAGATTGATCTGAGTTAATATTTTTATTGCTAGCAGAAGTACAGAACTCACCAAGGTACAGAACCGAGGCCACACTAAATGGTTTCTCTGAGGAACCTGGTCTAGGGGAAGGTGCCCCTGCCCATGGCAGGGAGCTTGGAACTGGATGTTCTTTTAGGTCCATTCTAACCCAAAACATTCTATGATTAGATAAATGTAATCATGCTTAAGGTTTGGTGTGGCAAGATCCAAACTCTTCACCCTCTCAAAGGATCCTTCTCGTTATGGAAAGGGTATCAAGAGAGACTGAGTGTTCATAACCCCTACTAAGGGTTAACATTTTTGGACTATCCATTTCTCCCTCTTCTCTACCAAAATTTTGTAGTCTGTAATTAAGTACATTCTCACCTGGTCTAATTTTGACTAGGATAGAGTTAATTTTCTTCATGGCAGGCTAATAACCTCTTAAGATAGAATCCCTCTTTCAGGAACAGCAGAGCTCCATGTTTCTGTCAGGTCTGGAGAGGTTCTCCTGCAGTGATATTGCAAAACAAGTAGGTTTGGAGACCAGGTTTGCATTTTATGGTATGCACCAGTTTGAAGCCTGCATTCCTCCTTCACAAATAGAAAATATCCCCTGAGTATGCTCTGCTTTTTCTACCATCCATTATTAATATAAAGCAGGATATCCTAATTTCTCTGGAGAGAAGTGGGAAAGAAGGACCTCAGAGAACAGCCAGAACTGTCCTGTCTGTCAATGTATGCCAGACACTGATTCAAAATTACTTATAGACATCAAAAGCCCCATGGACAGGTGAGGGAGGGGGATTCTGCCCCTCTGCCCCACTCTGCTGAGACCCCACCTGCAGTGCTGCATCCAGCTCTGGGCTCCCAGCACAGCAAGGACAGGGACCTGCTGGAGCCAGGCCAGAGGAGGCCAGCAAGGTGATCAGAGGGATGGAGCAGCTCTGCTGTGAGGAAAGGCTGAGAGAGTTGGGATTGTTCAGCCTGGAATAAGAGCAGGCTCTGGGGTGACCTAATTGTGGCTTTGTAGTACCTGAAGGGATCCTACCAGAAAGATGGAGAGAGACTATTTCCAAGGGCCTGGAATGACAGGACAAGGGGCAATGGCTTCACACTGAAAGAGAGTAGGTTTAGGTTATATATCAGGGAAAAATTCTTGACTGTGAGGGTGGTAGGGCACTGGAACTGGTAGCGCAGAGAAGCTGTGGCTGCCCCATCCCTGGATAGGCCTCTGAGCAACCTGGTCTAGTGGAAGGTGTCCCTGCCATTGGCAGGGGGATTGGAATGAGATGATCTTTAAGATCCCTTCTATCACGTTCCATGCCTCAATTATTTTCTTTCTCCTGATGAGGGAATTTTAATACCTTTTGCCAGGAGCCGTGAAGAATAGGACCTTCAGTCTTCTTAGCTTGCAGATAGTTGTTTATTAAGTCTTATCCGAGAAATGTAGCCCATAGCCGGGCTTTAGACATAGCACAGAGCAAAGAATGCCAAAAATGGCCACTTTATCTTGATTGCACACTCTTTTAAAGGTAAATTATCCAATTAAAACTTAAAATGAAAGATATTTTCTTTTTTCTACCAATGCTCAGTAATTCACCTTGTCACGTCAAAAGGGACTGTGGAATTTTTTATCCAATCATTCCAAACTACTTTTACTGCAGGAAATGGAGGACTAGAAGAAGAAGAAAAAGGTCTAAAAGATAACTACCATCCTCCATTTTGAAGTTTTTGTGCTTTTATCTATTTACTATATTAACAACCCTAAAAAGTCTAGATTTTTCACCCTGTGATAATCTTACATAACATCCCATTACCTAGTTCACACCAGTGTAAATTTTAATTCTTCCCAGAGAGTGTATAGATTTCTCCACGGACAAAGGTAAGAAATGCTGATGTACAGGGGGGTTTTTATACTTAAAAACAGGCAGAGAGATATTCTCTGCCTTCTGGACTCCGACACGCGCCAGCCCTGGTAGATTCCACAACTTCATGATTTTCAATAAACTGCTGATAATGCACATAATGCACATCTGTTCCCCAGTCGATTTTTTCACTATGTAGCCCAAGCTCACCAAAAAGGTGATTTCTGCAATCAATGGGTGACAGATCTGGGAAACAGATAGGGTTCAAAATCCTGAACTGGGAGCAATTAGAGTCTGGAAGCTAGGCTGAATTAATCTTTCTGTTAAAGCAGATATATCTTATGATATATCTAAGCAAGTTAATACAACAAAATAATGGGGATCATAAAAAGTAGAGTGAGAAAAGGGAAAGTGTGTGGGAGGTTCAAAGTGAAGATGCATCCGAGGAAATTGAAGACATATTTCTAATTATCTATTTACTGTTACTTTTTTTTTTACAGAAACCAAAACAACTTTCTACCTAGAATCTGCATCTCTATACTGATATACACTGTTGTCAGGTGAATTAAAGGTTTCATTTTGCATGTCTTACTCTTTGTGGGAAAACATATTCATTTTGGAAGGAAAGAGTAGACGCTGACTTCTAAAAATAATATGAGCTATCATCTCTAAAAAAATATTCAGCTGTTTGGTGTGAGATTTGTTATTTGAAAATGAGTGCTGAGAATTTTTAATACAAAATTTGATTTTACTCCAGAGAGAATAAACTTCTTTGAAGTATACCTTTTGCTATCAATGAGCTAGACTATAACATTTTGTTTATATGTAGTATATATTAGTACAACACCACGCTGTTACAACTGAGGTATTAAGAACAGGAAAAAACTCCAGCGAAGGAAAAGGAAAAAGACATTAAGATATCATTAATTGCTAATGTAAGGCCGTAAGAAGAAAGAGACATATTTTACAAGGGAAAAAAAGGAAAAAATTACATTCATTGAATACTAGAATATTCAAGATCAGATAAGAATTATTACAATTATTTGTTCTGAAGTTTCTCAATCCTTCATCTTTCCTAATGAAGGTAAGTGTGTGTAGAAAGTAAAAGGCAACGGTGACAGGTTGAACTCTAGGGTTTGAATTCGACTGAATTTGCAAAGCTAATCAGAGATGAAAGAGAAACCTAAAACTTTAATGCTTTCTTTCCAACAGATTTCCACAGGCTGGATTGTGTCTACAGGTAGAAGATGAAGGCAGGGAGAAAGAAACAAAGTTCTTACTGAGCTTCTTTTGAAATGGAGAAACAGGATGATGAGCCAAGGAAAGTGGCTTTATCAAGTACAGAAATTAGTTGCCACAGACTTGGCAATTCAGTAGTATCTGTGTGATATCTAAGTGCTGTCTTTCTGAAGATCATCACAGTTATTTCTCCTCTTGGCCCAACATCCTCAAGCACCCATCTGTAGTACTGAACTTTTTTTCTAAGGTCCACATGTTCCTTCTGGCCCATCCTATTCAGACAGGGCTGACTTCAGAAATGGATGTTCACTTGGCTCAGAAATTAGCAAGATCCCCATAGGTAAACATCAAAGATTTATTCATTTACTCAGTTTTCAAAGGCTCATTTCATCTCTTTAAATCTCCCCCCAGGAAAGGCTTTACAACCAGAATGGGTTCCACAATTTTTGCAGTCACCAATTATCAAAAACAGGCTTATTCTTGCTAAGAAAAGTAGTATTATAACCCCATCAATCAGCAGATCTGGCCAGGATTTCAAGATGTACATAATGGTTTAGTTTAGAATGGTACTTTAGTGTTCCTAAAAATTCTCAGTAGAAAACAGCTTTAAAAATGAGAAAGAATTAATTCCAAAGAATTGGAATTAAATTAGTATATATAATAGTAATTACTGAGATTCATCCAGAGAGCAATAATTCCTATTTTTGCAGAAAGACAGTTAAAATTGAAGTATAAATTTGAATAGCATTGGCACAGACACTATAGATGAAACCAAAACAAAAACAGATTAAAGAATGACTTTTTTTATTGAGTGGAAGGGTTTTTAATGGAGGTTGTTGGCTCTTGTGATTTCTAAGCATTAGAGTTATGGAGAAAATCCTTACTTTATTTTAGCTTGTAATTTCCAACATGATGTTATATTTCCCATAGTTTGGAAAACGTGGGTTTTTTTCCTGATTTTTATATTCATCCCTGTGAATGAAGAATATCTTTTTTTCCTGCTTCTGGATTTTACAAATAGAAGAACTTGGGGAATTTTATCCTCTCCTTTTGTTTTCATCACAATTCAATTAAAAATCTTCCTGTGCTCTTCTGTTAGCCTCTTCTACAAAGTGAATTCAGATTAACCACTGTTTTTACCAATATTTATGTTTATTTTATAAAGTAGACTTTTTATTCTTTAGAAGCTAAGACATGGTGCTCTAGAACATTTCCTGTTGTTAATGTCATATATATGTTTCTTTTTCTTTTTTTTTTTGTTTTATTTTCTGTGGCTATCACATTTTAAAAATGTTCCTGAAGGGCAAATGAACAGTGCATCCTGTTATGTTATTTTCCATCGTCTATGTTATTTTTTAGATTACATCTCACCTTGATCCAAATAACAGGCAATATGGAGTGGACACCTCTGAAAAATTAAAAAATTCAATATTTTGTGCCCTTGGCATCATAAAGCATCATTCAGAAATGGAAAACATATACTTACAAATGCTGACCACAACAGGACTTTTAATCTTACCATAGAAAAAGTTTAAAATACCAGAAGCTAATTGGAATTAATTTCAGACATTGATTATCTTCCAATAAATTAAAAAAAAATCTTATATCAATTCCTGCGCATGACAAAAATGAATAAATAAAAATAAATTACTGCACTGAGCTAAAAGTGCAACCATTTTAGGGAGCATATTTACTATCTGCTAAAATGGAGAGCTATGTGTTTTTCAAATCAGCTGGAACAGCTTAGCTATATTTCTTAAGGCTGCTGTAGATTTTGTGCTGGAAACCTTATATCTTGATAAATGGTTTGTTTATCTACTTGCATATTTGGCATCATACGCAGTCATTGCCTAAATAGATGGTGATACTAAATCCTCTCTCCTGACTTCAATCAAACATTGCACTTCACCATAACAGACTGAATAATCTTTTGCTACCTTGCTATAATAAATATAGGAAATCTGATGAGATTTCCTTAAGCAAAAAAAAAAAAAAAAAAGAAACACACCTTTTCTGAGCATCTCAGTAGTTTTTGCTCCAACAGTTACAGAGCTTGGAAGCACATATTCTGTGTGGTGCAACCACCTGTGCAGATACTGAGAGCACGTATCTGCCTGATGGTGACTAACTTCTGTTTCTCCCCAAGAAAAATCCACCCAATGAAAACATTTCAGGAGAAATTAAGTGCTGTCAAGCTGTAATGAGTTCCCTGACATCTGAGGAGTTTACCATGATGCAGGTGATCTTTTTATAGTTCCTCTATTGGTGGTAATAGAGCTATTAGATAATAAAAAACCCCACATGTTGTGCAATTCAGATTTGAAAACCAAAAACTTGACTTCACCAGACACCAAAACTGCTTAGCTACTGCAATGAGGGTTAACTTAGATTTCCTATAAATATATTTTCTAAAATAATAAAACTCCTCTATTTGGCTCTTACTGCAAGTGTTTAAACACTGTCAAGGTCTGTTATCATAGTATTCATGACTGATTTATTCCCTTTCTATAAATCAGCCAAGAGAAAAGTTTTATGTTCAAACGGAATAAAGAAAGCCCCACAATAATCTTCTGTTCTTCCACTCCACTCTGCAAGAATACATTTGGAAAACATAAGTGAAAAAGAAACGACAGAAGGAAAAACAATAAAAAAGAGGAGCGAATAATGTGTGAAAGTCTCAAAATTACATTTATAGACTGTAAGCCCTTGGTGCAGGAGATGTTATTTGCTCTGGGTTTATTTACACCTAATACAATAGTTCATGATTAGAGCACAAAAACACTGCAATCACCAAAGAGCAAAACAACACATTAACAAGTGTTCTGGAAGAGCAACAGATAGGAATGAATGTCAAAAGAGACCATTAAATCAAGTGGCAAATTCATTCAAGCCACTGCTCATTGATATGAAATCTTATACAAATTGTAGGAACATACTTGGTATAAAGTAATTTTGTCATAATTTACTAGAGAAAGACAGCTATTCAAACTAAAAGCATGTGGATATAAGAATGAATTTATTTTGTTTAGTGGCAAAAAGTGAAACCAAAAATCCCTGTTGAGTCCTAACCATTGCTCAAATACGTACACAACTTCCAAATGTAACCTTATGTGACTGGGACATATATTTTGAGTGGTATTTAATATAAACTACTTCTAGTAAAATAAAATAAACATTTTTTTTCATCCTATAAAAGAATGGCTTTTTCTAGACTTAAAATAATTATTTTTACTTTAGAGATTTTTGTATCTATTCTCTCGTGCAACTCTTATATTGCTAATAATAATCTCTAAATCTTCTTGCATTTAGACTAAATTACATCATTTTTTGAAAAGTTGATTTTATGTATCTCTTTGGACAGTTAAGATTGCTAAAAGATTGGGGCTTGCTATTTTGTTGTTTGTTGTGGGTATTTTGGTGGGTTTGGGTTTTTTCGTTTTTCTTGCAGGACAAACTTATTTATATGTTCCAACAGGAATTTGGCCCATTTGGGGAGAGCATGGAATACTTATGTGTGAGCACTGAATGTCTTTGTTTTTATTAGAACTTAGTCTGTCGCTCCTTTCATTTGTTATTTCTACCAAAATGAAGAAATGTAACTGCACATCCCATTTTTCCCCACAATGACCTTCCATTTGCTTAGAAAAATTTCAGTTTGAATTCTGTCCTCTGATGAGTTTATGTCTTATTCTGTCCTGCCATTATCTGGAAACATAAATATTAATATTGAAAATGGATACATTAAATTGCAATCATAGTTAGGCTAGAACACAGAATAAAATCACACAGTACTTCAGTGCAAACAATGGAGAATAAACTACTCTCTAAACCCACAATGCTAATCAGGCAAACAGTTGTTCACTACTCCATATAAAAACAAAAATCCCATTTCCTTATTTCCATTTTATTTCATTTGAAATTGTTTTCTAAAATCAGTCCAAACTCATAAATAGTTATACTTTTCATAATGGATCTTTGTT
This sequence comes from Dicrurus megarhynchus, assembly GCA_013399195.1. NCBI lineage: Eukaryota > Metazoa > Chordata > Aves > Passeriformes > Dicruridae > Dicrurus > Dicrurus megarhynchus. Next base: position 153,339 of record VXAD01003457.1, read on the forward strand.
CATGAATAAATAAATATTTCAAAGATAAATAGCTATGTTTACAATGAAAACTCAGTCTACTGAATGAAACATTAGTTGTCACTTATTCATCCATCATCAACATCAAAATTTGTTATTTGTTCCTTGCCTCTTCTGCTAGTGTAAAAAATTATGTTTAGTCATCTGGCTGCTTTAATGACAAATTCCTCTGAAAACTACCATTTGTAATCAAATGTGTCTCATTTATGCTTGAAACATTGGCTATTATAATAGAGAAACTTACAGAGTTCATTATCATAATAGAGACCAAAAGTAAAATTTAAATTTTGCACTTACAGCAAGTATTTTAAATACGTTTTGATCCAATTAAAATGATCAAAATAGCCTTCCACCTCTTTTGTCAGAAAAGATTACTTCAGATCTGAAGCCAAATAAATATTTTATTATACTGAAGTAGATTGCAGCAAACCACCACTACTACATATTAGGAAATAAATACAGAATTATTTGCCCCAAGATGAAAAATTCTGTAAAAACACATTAAAGAATTGTGTAAATAAGTATGTGCAAAAAGAAATTATAAGGGCAAAACATTGGAGATATATGAATAATGATTGAAACATTAAACAATTACACTGTCTTTTTAGGTAAGTTAACTTTTTCATATTAGTCAGAAACACTTTAAGAACTCAGATTACAGAGCAATCAAAATCACTGTACTCTAGTTCTAGGTAAAAAGGAGATCTAAAGAAATTTTAGGGGAAAAATAGGTCATTTTAGTTGACAATGCTCTGAAAGCCTTTTCCCTAATGAGAGACAAAAGAATGAGAGATGGGAAAAAATGTTTCTGTTGCTGATCTTTAGCCCACAAGTAAAAACTTCCAAATGATTTACATGTTCTTCACAACTTGCTCTTCTGAGTTTATTTTCTCAGGCTATCAGATTCAACCTCTTAAGAATTTCAGGGAAAACTGCTTCAATTTTAGTTTCAGAATTATGTATTATTCCAATCTTAAGATACATTTATTTTGAAAATGTGTCTAAAATGTATTTGTCATGATTATTCTTTCTCTTCAGTGACCGAGTAGTTTTACTAAGAAATCATGGTGCAATAGTGAACAGACTTCAGAGACTGAGTAAAATAGTTTAAGATTCTCTGCATGTCACCAAACAAAGTCTGCTTGGAAATACATGAGGTAGCCACTTCACTGGCTCTTATTTTGTCTGTGCTGGATAAATCAGCCAACATTTAGTCACATGAGAAGGGAGAATAAAATAAACTGTCAAAATGTAATCTATTCCAGTGCCAGCACACTCTCCTGATACATTTAATCTTCCTCAGTTTCCATTATTTTGACTAGAGGAGGATCTGATAAATTCCATCTGAATGCTTTGATTGGATTTTTTATATTATTTGTGCCTGAGTATAGAACTCAACAACAAATTCCAAACCCCTCTCCAATTATGCTAATTTTTGGAACAAATTAAAAGGGCTTGATTCCCTCTTACAATTAAAAAGTTGACAGTATGTGAAATGAAGACTTTGTTCCTTCAGAATGTGGTGCAGAAAATAAATGTCTAAAATTATTATTGTGAAATCAAATAAAAATCTGCATTGTGAACTAGAAATACATTTTTCTTCAGTTTTTGTTTCTTCATTACCTACTTTTACATCTTATTGCCAGCACTCCATCCTTGAGGTCCTTTCCAACCTGGCAGTCTATGATTACAAGATTCTATTATTATTTTTAAATTATTTAGCTGCTCTACACCAGTTTAGAGAGTAGGCAGATAAAACAGTAATTTCCTATACTAATTGAAGTTCAATTTACTTTGAACCACCTCTAGTAGGCGGTTATATTTCTACTTTCAATATTACTATAACTCTCTCACAAATAAACAATTTTGAAAAAACAAAATGATAATTTAGAATGTTTTAGGTGACTTATACTTTCTTACATGAACAACAGCTTCTTATGGAAAACAGTCCCAACTGGCAGAAAAACACAATTTGTCTTGCTAAAGGAACTGAGAGCAATTTGAGTGTATGTGCCTTGGTAAATACCATGAAGAAGCATAATTACATCTGGTCTTGAATACTTTCATAATGGCAATACAAATCCTGTCACATTAACTAAGTCCTAAATTTTGATGACTCCCTAAAGTGAAGATTAAAAATGTCATATTCTTAATATATTATGAAGCATTGCACAGATTTGCATTGCTACAGGGTTTTGAAATAACCTGAGAAAAATTAATCAGAAAATTGGCTCATCCCTCCTATCAACATAAGATTATAAATCACAGAATACTTTGTCAAATCCTTTAATGCACTTATTGCACATATTTATTTAGAAGAAGTTCCCTTGATTCCTAACATACGGAGCTGCAATACTGAAGCTTCACAGTTTAATGCTAACTGAAGAATACCCTACTAACCTTATATCCCTCATCTGCAGATATTCTCAGTGTATTTTTGAGATCATGGATGAATTAACTTTAGAAGTCAGATATCAGTAGAGAATAATTCTTTAGATACACAAATTTTTGAAATATTTGTTTAAAAGCTGCATGCTAATACCTGTTGTGCTGAGCTCCAAGGCCTTACAAAACAAAATATCTGCACTTTAATTAAATGATCTGTACAGAAAGCTTCTCTTGGAATATCGGAGGAAAAGAGAATGCTATAAGGCAGTCATAGTTTAAATCAAAAACGTTGAACCTGAAATGGTGCCAAGAGTAAATTAAAATCTTTGATGACCAAAGTTATTTAAGTTACCTTATCTAATTTGGAAAAAAAATCCTGGGTTCAATTCAGGTATTTCAGTTATCTCTATCATCTTAGATGAGTTTAAGCTTCCAAAACACTCAAAAAAATTTGTGAATAACATTTTTTCAAAACAGATGTTGATCAGATAGCAATCAGTTTAAGGACTTGCGTTCTCTACCTGTTGTATGCCCAAATAACTATACAACAACTTCTTATTAAATAATTTACTAACTGAAATTCTCTCCATTGCTATCAAATTAGTGATTGATTAGTTTAAATAATAATGAGCCAGTTCAGGTGAATTTGGGGCTATTTAGCTATGATTTGACTTTCAAGACTCTCCAGTTTAGAGCACCATGGAAACACCACAAGGACCTTTGTCTTACATAGGTCTGGTATCTCCTTCCTCAGGATCAGTGTGGGTGCAATATTTTAAGACTAATTGCATTGACTAAGACATTGAGCTGATTGATTTTGGTTTAAATGGCAATACTATGCCTGAATGATCCCTTCTCACATCATTGATTTGACTTCAGTCAGAACTTTCAAAACTATGATTTTCACATTTGTTTTAGCAATACGTCAAAACTAAAATCATAGCCAGAAAGGGGGGTGACAGCAGAGACTGTAGAGATTTTGAGGTCTCAGTTAAAGATGAACAGTCAAAATTGCCTGTTTCAGATGTTTTGAAGACCAGTATATATTTGCTTGAGAAGTCCAAGCAGAAAATTATTCTTCTAAAGCTCCCAGACCATACGTGATCACACAGATATTTTGATAAACACGTGCAGATTATGCACATTTCTGTCAGATCTTGTACATCTTCTTAGTATTGGACACACTGCAAAGTTTACAATATGTGCAGCATCCATAAGGTGTGAAAGATACATGTTATTCTTATACATATGTCTGCAAATACCAGTAAAAAAGTACATCTAAAACTTGTTTCTGGTTGCTTCAGAGGAAGCAACAACATTTTGCTGCAGTATATTATTCTTATGCCTGCTTGTCTCTTGGTTGTCTGTAAAATGAACTGCGGTGAACCTTAAAATGAAAAATATTGGATTTTACTTGCTGTCTTTCCTATTTTTTCTTGTTCCTTTATGGCCTTAGAATGTTCCTGAGCCTAAATGAAAATGGATCTTTTTTTGAAGATTTTGCTGACTTTATTGTAGGCTTGACAGGTGCAGAAGTCAACCCAGACAGCTGAGACCTGGGATATGCTCGTTCTGTTTTACTTTCAGTATTATGAAAGTCTCAGTGTTTCCTTTAAATTTTCCAACACTAAATTTATAGGTATATGGAATTTTCTTGCTGGAAAAAACAGACCGACAAAAACCAACCAATCAACCAGCCAATCAACCAGATGAAGAAAAGTGTATTTCAGCCTCACATTCCATTTTTATTGCAACCATCAAATTAAAAGATTATATTTTTCAGACACAAAGGTGACATTTAACTGAGAAAATATATCATCCTATGCTTGTTCTGAGAAGATGCTTTTTAAATTGTAAATGAATGGGCTGGACCTATAGTTCTACAAACACTATCACCATCACCATCAATCACTACTATTCTTATAAACTGTTCCAAGATTTCTAATTTTGCTTTCAGTTTTTAATGAATTTATAATTTTCAAGTGGAAGATAAAATAAAATTAAATAATTTTAATATAAAAAAACATTTTAAAATCCCCAAATTCTTTGTTACTAGAAAAAATTCATATTTCAAATCCCCAGAGGAAATATTACATCAAGCTAGCAATTACATTTAGAAACTTAGTTAAAGTTTTTCTAGAAAGCTCATGAAATATCTGATAGAGGAAACAGTGAGGATGTTTCCACTGTAAATCAGTCTTTTATTCTGACAAAGTATATGAGAGCCTGTAAGTCTGTAGAAGACCATGATAACTTCTCAGTCTTCCACATGAAGCTTGTTGATGTTACTTTATGAAAACTTGTCCTGTTTGAGCACATCTTAGCTCACTGCACATAGTGTCACCACCAGTTACTATATCCAACATCCAGTTGGGAGTCAAAAGATACTCTTTTCCTTCAAAATTTGTGAGCGCTTTTCTTCCTGTAACTCTTTTGTCAAATATGATTCCTAGTGATTTTGTACTCACATCCTTCCTCTGTGGATTCACCACAGAGGTTCTAAGTTAAATTTCTACCCATACAGTTATGAATCCATTCCATTTTGTCAGCTTTCCTGTTTAGTTACATGCTTCTTGCTTTTTGTTTTCACACACAGATCCCTTTCAGTGCTACCTCTCCCCTGCATCTGCCCATCTCTCATCACATTGTCTTCCACACTGAGTTCCACCCCACTTAGATTTTTCTGACTATTTCTTACTTATTTAGACATCTCAGTACTTTCTTGCCTACTTTTACATAATTATCTAGGCTGTTCAAAAAATCCAAATTTCAGCTGTCTTGTTTTTATCAGCAGCTGTCAACAGATAGAGGAGGGAGGAGCTAGAACATCAGTCATGTTTCTCTGTGAGACAACATTTTATTTACAGGTGTTTTTATGTTTGTTCTTTGCATATCAAATCCAGCCCTGAGGAAATGGATGGGTACAACAGCTTCAGAATTATTTCTGCCCACAATATTGAGGGGCTCCAACTCAGTGATCCCAGAAGTTCATCGGTTGCTTACATAATTTTGTAAAAGAAATAACTACTGTTACGTTGTCTGTGTTGGTTTTTTTGGTTTTTTTCTTTTTTTTTTTTTTTTTTTTTTTGAGTAGTAAGAGAATTTAAACCCAGAAATAAATTTTTAAAAATTCTCCTTTTTTTTCTTGTACATTGTACATTTTTCAGTCTTTCTTCGAACACTGAAAGGTTAAGTAATACACATGCATTACTTATTTTCTTGCAATATATTCTATAAGAATTTTCTTTATTTAGTACAGGCACTTTAGTACATAATGATGTTGAGATTTTAATCCATGACATCCTCTGCTTAATACAGAGAAGCTTTAGCATGAAAGACATTACAAATACAAGTGGATAAATAGAATTAAAAGAAAAAAGTGAGTCCAATTGTTTATATGGATTGTGTCTGAAATAATGTTATTTATTCTACAGAACTGGTGAATGTAGAACAGATGCCTAAATAGAAATTAACTTACTGTTTAAAATTTAAGATGGGCTTTGTCACTTGTTAGCCAGTAAGCAGACAACAATAACAAAATGACTGAAATCAGTCTTTCAAAGTCAGAATGCTGTGATTTTTACATCAGTTTGGTATTTCACAGCTGGCATAACTTATAAGTGGTTTACACTGATGAAATTTACTCTAAAAATAGGCATAATATATCAATGACTTAAATTCCTCATACCCAGTTTGAAAAGTTAAAACTGTTATTATTTATTTGCACAGCAATGCTGTTTTCCTGATGTTGAGGTCTATAAATATTCTCCTGCATCATTCTATACTACTTCCTTACCCAATATTTTTTTTTTTCCTGCCATAGAGATCTGATGAAAAATCAAGCCTTTTAAATGGGTAAAAACACTTTAAATTTTATTCTAAAAGCTAGACTGGTACATTCAGCTACTACTGTCAAAGGAAAGCTACAGTAGAAGCACAATAGCACTAATGGCTGGTTTCATGTTTAACAATATCCTCAACAGCAACAAAAGGCAGACTAGAAGAGCTTTTATTGCATTTAAAAATAAATACTAAGAATGTGTACCTTTTTTCTGCTCTTCCTCAGAAAAAAACAAAAGAAAGTATACCTTTATTCTACCTGGGATTTAAAAAAAAAAGGAAAAAAAAAAACAAACCTGTGGATCACTGAGTATGATTTTCAACAAATGGAGACTATTTTGCTAGCTCTATCCATTTCACAACAGCTTAAGGCAATGTGCACTCAGAAAGCAACTTCTTCACCAGCATGAAATGAATGAAAAAGAGGGAAGCAATCTCTGGAGCCAGAGTGAAGGCATATCAAAGATACTGAAGATAAGTGGGGGTGAAAACTCAGTTTAGTTGGTCAAAAGATTCAAAGAAACAACTCTTAGGCCTACTGAGCTTTCAAACAGAACTGAAGAAGGATCAGTAGGAAAGCTTTTAAACAGAAAACAGAGAAAAAACTTGAAAGGCCAGGAAATAGCCAAAGCATGAGAATGGAAGTTCAAAGTAGTAGAAAACCAAAGCAAACTTAGTACTTGATCCTGACAAAAACCAAGCATCCACAACTTTCTGTAGGCCAAGTCTGCAAGTTTGTTTACAAATTGCAAATTTCATGCCTGAGTGCAAATTTTAGCAAGACCTAAATTCTTTAAAAGGCAAAAATCTCTTAAACTCTCCAGTCACCGTTAACTTTTTCTGCATGACATGTCAACATGATTTTTATATTCTTTGCTATCTTATCCAGATGAAATAAAACAAGAAGCAAATCACTTCCTCCCCCCAAAAAACCCAACCCTCCATACTATCTCTGGGAACCCTCTGCAGAAACAGAATTGTTATTAGAGGACGAAAAGTGTGAGGTCTTACAACCTTGGTTCTGCCGTTAAACATCGATCAATAGCAAGCCATGGTATCCATCTCTGGGCTTTTATCTTACAGGAGGCTATGACAGCTCTCAACACTGTTTGTGTAGCAGCAGCACATACTACTTTTTCTTCATCTTTATTTTTCCTTCCAGTTACATCAAGCATGAACTCTCTCAGTCACTCCACAGGACAAGTTATACTTATTACTGTGCTACAGTGTGCACCTCAAGCAAATTTCTGAGCTCAACCATATTCTTTGTCTGGCGGTTCACACTTTTTTATTCAGTGAGAGAAACTAAAGAAGTGAATACCCAACTCCATTGCTAAGCACAGTCAGTGTACCTCTCTATATTACTTGAAACAGTACCTTTAAAAATAGAGATATCCTTTGGGTTTTAAGTTTAACAAAAAGGAAAGGTGGTAAGCTCTTTTTGTTCTGATCACTTTTGCAGTTTGGGAAATGGGAGTACCTATCTGCTGAAATCAAAGTCCTTTCCTTCATAACAACTTTATATATAAAGGATTTGTCTCATGATTTATTAAATATGAATTGACTTTAAGAGCCTGTGAAATTTTTTGTATCCAAGAAAGACAGAAAGAAGCATAAGTGGAGAAAGGAAGTGGTTCTCCACCAAAATTAAATAAGGTCATTTGTTCCATGGGGAAGTATTCAGTGGCATTCTTCACTATCTCACCCATTAAGCAGATAAGATAAGACACCATTGGGAAAAAGTATGAGCTATAAAATCTAGCATGTTTCTTTTAGTTTTATTTTTACTTGTTATTTTATTACAGTGTTTTGCACAAGATAATATTAAACAATCCTGTTGGAGAGAATTGCCCTGACTCCCTGACACCAGCACCAACCCGATCTACTGGGACCTTTGAGAGGATGATCTGAGGTCAGCAGAGCTTAGGCTCACATCAGCAGTACTGCTGCATGGCAACACAACCATAGTTACTGTGTAAACCTTGCTATAAAGACTCACAAAGCAGGATGATTTAACAGGACCCAGGTGAATACTCATGTTCTTAGTCATGTTTTTATTGAGAAAATATTGTTGATTAGGGAATTACAGTTAAATACTGATTTGCCTGTCTGGTGAGCAGCAATTTTGATCTTTCTTCATATTTGCATGTTAAAGAGGCCAGTTGTGCCCTATTGGACCTTTAGGGACAATAACTATATGTAAACACAAAAAAGAATAAACTTTTTTTTCTAGCATATAATGAAGATTAAAGTCATTATTTCCTTTGTGTTTCCTCAGACCCAGATGTGCCTGAGTGGCTAAAATGGCAAAGAAGATGAGTATTGAATCAAACTTACATAAACATTTTGTGTTTTTAAAAGAACACCATTAAAGAGTATTCTCAGATAGAATAAAACTGAATATGACTTACAGCCATTGAGAAAAATTGATTTAGCTAGTTACTTTAGAAGGTTTGATGGCTGGCCTGCCAAATGACCTTTGAGATGTAAAATGTTTGATATGGAGCATAGCAAGGAAAGGAAGAGAACATGAAAGGTAAAAATCAACGTATAAAGTTGAAGACCTGTTGCTTATCTGAACTGATTGCAGTAGAGGAGACAGAAGATAAGGAGTATATAGATCTGTGTCTGAGCTCACCAGGAGCTAAGTCAGTGTCAGAATGTCTCTTGTACCCTTGCTCAGGAGCTGTGATAGGAAAGAGATTCTCCTGTTACAGATGGTAATACTAAAATGCATTCAGTTTTGCAAAATGCTGATAAAATGTGGTGTTGCATTGCAATGTCAGACTTAAAGCCACAATTTCATTCTTTGGTTATTTCATGCTGCAAAGTATGGAGTTACTCAAAAGAATTATTTGTACTATAGAAAAAAGAATGAACAGTGTGTGGTTTCTCACTCTCTGTAGAATTGCACTGAGTGAAAAAATGTACAAGAAAATAACTTAATGGCATTTACACAGAAATATAGACTGTTAATCAAATTTTCTTCATATGTCTAATATGCACATGTAATTTATCAAGTAGTAATTAATTTGATCAGGGAGGAGCAGTGGCTTTCACATTGTCCCAGTGGGATCCATTCAGAACTTTCTGTCCCTCATAAATTTTCTCTGAGTGTTACATTTTTCTTGTACTGTGCACAGTGCACAAGCACTGCACCATAAAGGGGTGAGTGAAACACAACAGGACAGGAGTAGAGCAGGACAGAAATACATAAGAATACAATTCTTGCACACTGGCCCTCAATGGGGTCATTGCCTTTTAGTCCAAAGCTTGAAGAGATGGGCATAGGGTAATTAGGGCTGACTGAACAGGAGAATATGTGCAGTCCTACATATTCTGCGTGCACACATATGCAGCCAGACAAATATCTCTTGTGTGTGTTTTCATTAACCTTCTATAGCACTTGAATTTGGCAAAATTTGAGTTATAATTTGCTATAGTTTAAGCCAATGCTGTTCATTAACTGAGGATGAATATTTCATGTTGCAAAATTTGACAGTTGCTACTTTCCTGACTGGCAAAACAAATCAGCCCTGCTAAAACCAGTGTGCTTTCCTGAAAATATCTGAGGTGATAGCCCATGTTCCATTGGAATAATTATTTTGCACCATTATTTGAGGACACAATCTCAAACTGCCACATCAAATACTACGATATAAATCTGTGTTAGCCCAATTAATTTCACAGTGAATTGTTATATCCCAATTAGCCTCCCGCTCAGTTCCTGTGCAAGCATTAATTATCCCTCCACATTCTTCTACTGACTGCAGATGTGAAGAGCAGGGTGTTTCCCTTTTTTCTATTTATAATTATCTTTCTTCCTCCCAGCCCCTCACACTACTCAGCACATATATAACCTCGACTCACACAGACCATTCCCATCACTGGAGCTTTGTTTGCTGTGCTACAGAATGAGAGGGGAGTAAACAAACCTGAAAGACTACCTTGCCTCTCGTCATTTGTTCTGAAGTGAAAAATACATCCGGACAAGAGCAAAGTGTGCTGCAGCATATGGACAAAACACACTTTTGGATGTACTGTGCATGCAACTTGTTATGGTGTCTCTAACACTCTGCTTAGGACCTTGGTTGCAGAGGTGAAGGTATATTTATCTTGCCCAACACAAAACTTGAATGTTTTAATTGAAAAAGCAGCAGTTCAGAGTGATCACTTTCAAAAATTCTTTATGAAAATAACCCCCACCATTTATTTTCTTCATTTCTTTTTTAGATCAGTACAGGTACAGGATTGCAGGAAACATGCTGAAATGCCTGAAAATAACCCAGGCTGCCTATACACATGTGACAGCTTCCCAGTATGTCTTGACAGGCATAAGTCATGACTTGCATATGTCCACTTTCTGATTTCAGGGGCTAAATTACACTGCACCGCACATAGAAATCAGAACATTAGCTATATAGTTTTTATTTTGTCAAGATTTAGCAAGTTATCTATTTAACAATGTAGGTGGATAAAAATCTAGCAGCAGGATACAAATACTGAAGAGAAATTTAAAGGACTAAACACAACAAGGCACAAATACGCCACCACAGGAAAGGCAAAGGAGAAAGATGAGAAAAAACCCCAAATGTGCATTGGTGTTCTTACACTCTGTTCAAAATTGAAAACAGCATCAAATTTTTCATTATCATTTCCCTATTACTCCATTTTCTTCTCTGAGCTTAAAGACTATGTCCAATAAAATCCTTCACAACAGATCACTCTTCCTTCATTTTGAAAATCTAAAATCCCATGGCTCAAATATAATCTTTAAATAATTGTAAATCCATATGCTTAGTATCTCCTATCAACCTCTTCTTTTATTTGGACTTTTCAAAGAAATTTATTTATAAAATAATTTTATTTTTATACTTACATTTATATATACTTGCATACTTCATATATATATATATATATACATATATATATATGCTGATATACATGTACCCTGATATTTAAATATGTTTATATAATTATATACTTAAAATTTAAGCAATTTACTTATAAAACTCCAGGAATTTTTTTAGCAAATATTATAATTTTGACTTCAAAGGTTTCAGCCATTCTTTAATTAATGTCATATCTGTTTTCACTTTAATATACCCTGGTGAACTCTTTTCAAAAACACATTCAGTGTTCCTAATGGAGAGTTCAGAGTTTTTTGAGGGCATGGACCACAAAATTTAAGCGGTTTCCTGTCCCCTCACCTGACACTTAAAATGTGATATATAGGGCCAAATCATTCTCTGTTCACTTCCAGTAGGATGTGCCTGGCAAAATGGCTTCAGTGGCTCTCTCCCACAAGGATGGTCAGATTTTCTGTTCCATTTGACAAGGATGGTCAGATTTTCTGTTCCATGTGGAAGGAGAGAACCACTATGCCTGGAATTCAGACCCTTACTCAGCTCATTTGGGCTGTTTTCTTCCTATCGACATCGTAAAATATAGATGATAAGAAAGCTACACTTCTTTCCAGTTCTTTGCTTCCCCTACACATTTTGTTAGGAGAAGGGAATACATAAATATTTGTTTCTAAGTCTCTTGATTTAAAAAATGAGGTGATAGCCAATAAAACAATGACCTGATACTCATGTAAATTCCATTAAAAAGTACTTACTGATAAGTATACACTAATGTTATTGTATCAAATGGAGAGCAAAGGGAAACAATTCAACGGACAATTATTTCAGAGTCAGCCCTCTTAACCTGAAACTACTAAATCCTCTGTAACCAGTAGAGTTGACAGAATAAGTTTGAGAGTGTGCCCACCCACACCTCGTACTGTTAAATGATTTTGAATATTTTTTCCATATTTTTTTAGGATTTAGAGTATGTTTATTTACTATCTGCCATTCAAAATCTAAATGATGTAAACTCCTTGTTCTACATACAAAGATCACATTTTATAATCTTTTTAAGCTAAACAATTATTTTTCACCTTGGTGAGAATTAACATAATACATGAAAAATTATACACTCTATATAGAATCTAAGGAAAATATTCATAGAGGTGTCATAAGGTATACACTAAATTAAGCCTAAATTCACAATTTTTATCTATTAAGAGATATTATCAATCTCTTTTTTTCTGTAGATATCTAAAAATATATAACAGACATTTTCTTCAACCCAGGTTGTATATCAGCACAAGATCCATAAATACCTTCTCAGGATTTTGAAGAAATCAGGATATTGCTTTGATTTGCTATGACAATGTCAGGCTGATAAGAGAACTTTTTTATGCAACACATTTGTCACGATGTTTAGTAATTACCAGTAAGAAGCCAATTTTTTCTCATTATAAACTGTTAATTGATAATGATTTATGATTTACTATCTTTGGCTTTAAATACATTCCAAATGGGGATATTTGTATGCTGTAAATCAAGACAAAACAGTGATAATTAGAAGTGCCCAGTAGAGTAAGTGATACAATTAAGAGGAAAGTACAGCCTGGGGAGACAAAGAAAACTCTGGAATAAACTGACAGCCATACAAGTTTGATTCATTCACTAAAAACAATATCCATCCTACTTTCAAAACTCTGTCATTGACTCACTTCATGGATTTTGTTCAGCCATAAAACAACTTCGTTGACTCTCACCTGAGTAGAAAAAATAATAAAAACAGCACTAAAATTTTGTCAGAAGAGTAAGAAATACTAAGGATAGTAAAAATATTTTTAAAGTTATATTTTTGTAGAATTATAATTTCGACAAATGAGAAAGAACTTGAAGCATTGTTAATTAAGAAAGTTGAAGTAAAGAAATTATGAACCTGATATTTTACTGGGGGGAAAATCAATCTAAACATAATCTTCTCGGTAAAAATATAATATACAAAGATTTTGAAAAGCAAAATGAGATTTTTTGTCTTTCATATTCCTAAATCACAGAATTTCCTGTGTTGGAAGGGACCTTAAAGACCATCTAGTTTCATTCCCTCTGCCATGGACAGGGACTAATTCCAATAAAATTATGGATTTCATTAAATTTTAGGTATAAGAAGAGTTAAAACAGAATAGAACTACTGAATTTTGAGAAGTCAACACAGCAGATACTGATTTAACCCTGAATAAATACAACAAACTGAGGTGATAGAAGATTCCTTTATATGTGAGTTTCAAAGCAACATGGCACGTTTACTTTTAGGTTTGTTTCCTTTAACACAATATAGATAGAAGATGTTTTTCCAGAGAAACACACTGGAAGGGAAAGCTTTATGAGATTACTCATGACAGGGCTTGAGGCTCTCTTCATAGCAATATGTCTGAGACTGTCATTCATAACTGTTTCTTAAAGAGAAAACTGCTGCTACTGGGAGGCTTTTCACACTTTTTGTATTAATTCATCTCTTCTGTATGACAAAGCAACAACACAGCTGTGATATGAAACTTGTGTTCGTGCAGCCCTTTCCCCTCCATCCCGATTGTGTGGTTTTTTCTCTATTGCTGATGGAAATTATGGTGCCATTCATAAGTTTTTAAGAGCTTTTGTCAGCCAGAAAGATTAATGGACAGCAGAATAATAACTAGATTTCATTTTTATTTTCTCTTTAGATAGGCAAACATGAGTTTATTACCGTAAGGTCATCATTTCACACTATTAGGAAATGTTTGAGGTTGAAAGTGAGCTTTGAAAGTCACCCCCTGCTCAAGCAGGGCCACCTACAGCCAGTTGCCCAGGACCATGTCTAGATGGCTTTTGAATATGTCCAAGGAGGGAAATCACAATCTCTCTGGGCAACCTGTGCTTGTGTCCAGTCATCCTCACAGTTAGAAAGGCTGTCCTTGTGTTCAGACTGAGTTTCCTGTGTTTAATTTGTGTCCTTTTTCTCTTGTCCTGTCACTGAACACTGATAAAAAGAGCCTGGATGAACCTTTTTTGCAGTCTCCCTTCAGGTGTTTACTTATATTTATAGTACCCTCCCTGAGCCTTCCCTTTAGGATGAGCAGTCCCAACTCTCTCAGCTGTTCCTCGTATGTGAGCTGTTCCAGGCCCTTAAACACCTGAGTGCCCTTGACTGGATTCTCTCCGGTGTGTCCGGGTCTCTACTCCCATGAGACAGCCAGAAATGGATGCAGTACTTCAAGCGTGGCCAAACAAAGGGGAATGAACCCTTCCCTCCACCTGGGGCGATGCTCCTCTTTAAACAAGCCAGGCAGGATTGTTTGCAAAGAACGTTGTTGTCCACTGCAAAAAACCTCTATTAATCTTACAGAACAGTCTCCATTAACTTTAGTTAAATGTGGGTCTGTATTTCATGAACATTTCCAGATGTTTAAAGAATTCTGTTTTACTGACTTAGATGAGATAGTAGCTGCCAAGTTTTTCTTTGTGTACTATCTGTTCAGGTGACACACAGAAATAGTTTGATTCAAGAAAATGTTTTCACACAATATGCAAGGTGAACATACCAATATGTACCAGAGCTCAACATTTGCTAAAAATTGTTTTTCCTCATTTTAGCTTAGATTGCTTCATCTTTTATGACCTCAGGCTCTCCCTACAGTACTATCCTTCCTAAGATGCAGCAAAGCAATGGTGTTGCCTATCAGTTTTTCCAATCATTTACTGCTTTCATTGGTGAAAAAAATGAGCAATGTTCTTCAGAGCATTAGATGGCATTCACCTGATGAAGAAACACAGAAAACAACCAGGATCATGATACAATTAAGATTTTTTTGCAGTGACATAACAGACCCAAATGAAAACCAAAAGGGGCATGCAGTGTATTTGGATGTGTCTCAGAGTTACATGAAAAAAAACAAAAAAAAGAAAGAAAGTGTGAAAAGGAAGAAGGGGATGTGGTAAATCTGTAAGGTTGTCTATGTCACTCTAGAGAGAAATAAGAAAAACCTAGTATGACAGAACAGCCACACCATACCTATAATTGAATGTCAGGTCCCAGAAGCAGCAATACTGGGTCATTCCATGCAGACTAATTAGCACTGCTTCTCTACAAGGCTAATTAGCATATTTGAGCTGAGGAGTTCATATGTTGCTGAGGTATCTCAGAGCCTGTACAGCTATTTTGTTCTCAAACCCACAGTTAATCCCTTCAGAGCCAGCTCAGGCATCGCTGCAGAGCCCTGCAATTATTTCAAAAGCCTTTTTAGCTGGTTACACACGAGAGAAAGAAAGCATCACTGAACAGGTCTGTGGTTTCACAAGTCACATTAGAGGAGCAAGGGCCAAGCTGCACAAAGATGAGCAGATGGAAAGAGCAGATGATGTCTCTTGAAAACTGTGACAGAATTTTCTCCACAACAAATGATCTTCTTATGTTTTTTGGTCTTGTAATGCAATTTAACAGTCTTTGATGTGTCTAACAGGTTTGTCTTCTAACCCTCCTTGGAACTTTGCTTAAAACTATTTATATTTTTTCCCCTGAGTTAAAGCAAGGAGAATGGTGTGGGAAGATTTATTATTTTTCAGATGTATTTTAAAATTATAATTTGATAATTATGAACCATGAATAAGAACTAAATACATTTATATGTAATTACAATATACTTTAAAATCTTCCCCAGTGAGAAAAACCCTACTTCAAAGCAAGAAAGTGACATAATATGCAAAATTTAAAAAATATTTTACCAACAAAGAGAAAACCTGCAGGAATGCTATTAGCATCTCAGTATGACACCCATTATACTAATATGTGTAGTGTTCAGAAAGCCTAAGTAAAGAAAAAAAAATTTCCATAGACTAGACAGTCTAAGTACACACAGACCATATAATTAATTCGAAGATGTGAGGGTACATTGTTTAAGCAATTTTTTTCACACTAATATTCAAGATTATGCTTAATTAAAGTTATTGGAGGAGGAATTTATATTTATATATTTTGTGCTGTATATTTAGAGGCACTAACATTCAGAAGCTGTTCTAAATGTTTTACATTAGGTAAATTATTTGATAGCGCAACAAAACCTTCAGTTAATGTAAAGAAAAAACAAATTTAAAAGGTCAAAATATAGTGAAATATGCTTGAAGCTGAAGTTATTAAATACAATATCCCTCTCTTACTTTTCAACTTTTCTTTTTCTACAAATAAAAAGTATTTTTTCCAACTGCATCACTTGCGCAAAAGAAATTGGTTTTGGTTATGTTGATGAAAGCAGGGAAATAAATCCTATTGAAACCCACTGAATATATCTGTTCAATTAAATAACACATATAGCTCTTAAATAAATATCCCATTCCAAATCTATCAATCCCAAGCATGCAAGGAGATGATCAGCTGTTGACTCAGCACGAATACGGGGTACGAGATCTTTCACATAAAAATGTAATTCCATCCCTCTGCAATTTCCAGAGACACAAGTTTTTAGTAGGCAAATCTAGAGAGAAATTCACTGCATAAATTTGTAATGATTCTTTGAAAACAGTAAACACAAAATGGTCCAAACAAGTTAATAATGTAGACAAAAGATGCAATCTAAAGGGGTGCTGAAAAATCAAACCCACACTGAGTAACCCATGAAGAGAAACAATCAGATGTAATCCTGATTTCCAGAGACATCACCCACAAAGAAACACTACCTTGGTGTGTGAAGAATGCTGTCTTACAGAAACCTAAGACAGGATCACAAAATGACCTGTAGATAGATGATTAATCTAGAATTCCTCTTAAATCAATAAATTTTATTCAGACTCAAACAGTGAATTCACAACTACGCTCTTCTTAATTATGGGCAGGTGTCTGTCCTAGATTTGGCTGGGTCAGGGTTGTTTTTTCCTAATAACTGGTGTGATGTTTTGTTTTGGATTCAGTGTCAGAATAATGTTGATAACACATGGATATTTTGACTGTTGCTACATTGTGCTTCCCCTAAGTCAAGGACTTCTCAGTGTCCCATGCTCTGCTGGTAAGTGCACAAAAAGCTGGGAAAGAGCACAGCTGGGACAGCAGAGCCAAACTGGCCAAAGGGATATTCCACACCACAGAACATCATGCCCAATACATAAACTCGGAGGAATTACCCAGAAAGGGGCCAATTCCTCTTTTATCCTTTCTTTCTAATTCCCCTCCCTGCCAGAGGAGTGGTGTTGGGCAGAGACTGCGGGTCTCTGTGGTTCTTAATTTCTGTCTAGGGTTAAACCACAACAATGTCTTAACATACTTTAGTAAAATCTCAGTGCAGGGGTTACACTAATACTCAAAGGCAAGGATGGGATCTCCAGGGGCTTCTTACCCTGCAAACAACCTTCTGCTTGAATGTTATGTCTTAAAGAGTTGGAATCTCAGTATGAAAAACTTGCTAATGCTAAGCAGCAAGAGAAATACCTAGGTAGTCAAGAGGGAAAAGAAATTACTGTCATCCATGTAATTCATAGTCCCAGTCCTCTTTGCCTCTGACTTAAGCCCCGTATGTTATTGGTATCCTTAAGGAACATCTGTTCTTTCTCTTTTCCAAAGCATTGATTAAACACAGACTGAAATCAATGCAGAGTAAACATCATTCCTAATCATAAGACATTTCCATCAGTCAAATACGATCAGAGTTTCATCAGGCTTTGTTCAGAGATTATTTCCCCATTTGAGATTGGTGCAGTGATAAAGCAGAGTTAATTTTGTGTAATATTAGTTTTACTCATTAAAATCTTTTGTGATAGTCTCCTTAGTTGCACTTCTTTTCTTCTCTGTGTGTACACTGACAATGACAGCATTATTATTGTCATAATTATTGGGACTGAAGGCTTGGGGGTTTTGGTTGTGGGGTGTTTTTTCCTCTTAAAAATGTTATATTTAAGAGGACAGTGCACAAAAATTTCCTGAAAAACAGAAAACCAAACCACATGCAAATTAGAAACCAAACACTTTGACAAATGCGTGTGTAGCTTTTCATTATACTGCAGGAGAGATACCAAATTGGCTCTATCATATCAGTTATATAAATTCCTATTTTCTTTGTCAGACACCATAAATGCACACTAGTTACTTCCCACAGTGGATTAGGTTTCCAAACACAAACCAAACCTGTAATAATGCCCAGGAGATCAAGGTGTTGAGGTGTACTTGTATTAATATGCATCTTTTCTGCAAAGTACTTCTAAAATATTACATTCCTGCCTTCACCAGATTGGCTCCTGCTTCACTGAAAATGATGTGTTAAAGTTGGTTGAATTTCCCAAAAACTTGGACTAGTTCAGGTATATCCAAAAGTGCACAGAGAAGCTGTGGAATCTCCATCCTTTCAGATGCATGGCATTTGATTGTACACAACCCTGCAAAACCTGTTGCAGTGTCAAAACTGACCCTGCTCTGAGAGGGAAGTTGTGTCACAAAACCTTCCAAGGTTTCTTTCATCCCAAATGTTTCTATGATTCTAAAATGTTTCCACTACATCTGTTATCCTTGCCACTTCCTTGTGCAAAAATTTTTTAAGTTTTGCAAAGAAAATCTGATGGTGAGAGACGAGATCAGGTTATAGGACCACAAGTCAGGGGTGTCTTGTTCCATGTACTTGGATTCCAGCCATGGAGATTTGTGGTCTCCATCCTCATTTTCCTCTCTCTTTGTTCAGAGTCTATACAGAGTAGTTAAATCAAATAAGGAAGCCATCACAATTCCTGAAACTCAGCTTAGAGCTCATTCTATTCTCTACATCAAGCCTTGTCTCATTTGTTCAGCAAGGCATAACTGAGAAGAACAAAAAATTTTCCATATTTTTGTTTAAATAATTTGCAAACTTAGTCTTTGAAATTATTGTTTTAAGCAAATTTCTTTTTGAAAACTTTAATTTTTATATAGAAATTAAAACAAAAAAATTCTATTAAAAACTTCAGCATTCTGCTTACTAACAGCTTGTAAGTATAATGACTTACAATTTTGACATCCCTACCAACAACCTCTAAAGTAGAAAATTTTATTTTTAGGCTTTTGTATTATTACAAAAAATAGCAGCCGAATTCCAAATTACATAATAATTTTCTGAATTACAAACAAATGGTGCCCTGAGAGCTTTATCTTCTCTTCCACAATAAATTGATCTCAAGGAAATTTAAAATAATTTTCTAAGGTAATGCTTATTGTGTAATTTAGGCAAGAAATTATCCTATAAATCCGTTTAAAATTATGATATACAATTATAAGAGGACTTTATATGCAAATAAATTTACTGTGCCCATTGTTTCTATCCTGTCTCTTCTCAACAAAACCTGCCATTTTGACACACCCAGGAAATCACATTATCTTTGGGAGTTAATATTTAGATATGCTCTTCACATCTACTGAGGGAAAAATGCTCAGATTTCAAATATTTTTGATGGAATACTTCATAAGCAAAGCACACACTCCCTGAGGGATTATGCCACTATTTCCATTTAATTAAATTGATTAAATTAAAGTGAATGGTGGTCTAACCTCAAAAGGAAAATATATTTCATTTATGAATAATGTTGCCATTTATTCTGCTGCATTGCATGTACAACACATAATGTCTTCAGTAGGAGATTCCAGCTTTTCTAAAAAGTTATTTGTTATATAAGTTTTAAGGTGATCTTGAACATTTGAAAAACTTCTTTATGTCTCAATGTATTACCTTAAAAATACCAGAGTCTCTTTCTCCTACCCCCTGGTTACATCTATAGATAGCAGCTGGGGTAGTGAGCATGTTAAGATACCTTTCAAAAATGCTAAAATTCTGTACAGTTGCTGTGCATGCATTTAACCAAGGAAGAACTGTTGTCAGAGTTCCTCTGCTACCCTCAGGAACAACAAGAATCTCCGAGGAAGTACTACAGCATTCCTCAAGGGATATAATATAAACAAACTGAATATGATACATCTAGGTCACACACTAGGATAAAAGAAATATGTTTAAAGACTACTGATCTAGACCCCATAATCCTTTAGTCTGTTTCGGAGAGGCTTGGTTTGCCTATATTTCATGCAATAGTCACTTTGATTTTTTTTTTTTTTTTCTGTTCTTGTTGTTTGGGATTTGTTCCTTTGGTTTTGTTTTGCAGGCTTTTCTGTTTTGTTTTTATTTTTAATGATTGTGTGACTTTTACCCGAAGGGAAATAAACAAGGTTAATACCAAATTCTGGGCTGATGAGGTAGAAGGGGAAAACAGAATCACAGAATCACTGAAACTGAAGGGATCTCTTGAGAACAGCTGGTCCAGCCCCATGCTCAGGCAGGGTCAGCCACAGTAGGTTATCCAGGACTGTGTCCAGTCATGTTTTGAAGATCCCCATAGACAGAGACTCCATAGCCTCTCTGAGCTACCTGTTGCAGTGTTTGATCAGCATTGCAAGTAAAAAAGTATTTCCTTGAATTAACATGAAATTTCATGTGTTTCTGTCTGTAGCCATTGCAATTTGTTCCTGCCACCAGATATTGCTGAGAAGAGGAGCATTTTCATTCACTCCTTCAGGCTGGAATCCCATCTCTCTCAATTTCTCCTCATATGGAAGGTGTTCAATCCCTTAATAACCCTAATGATCCTGTGTTGAACTCATTCGAGTTGCCCAGAAAAGTTGTGGATTTCCCCAGAAATATTCTAGGCAAGGTTGATGGGGCCCTGAACAACACTAGAATTATTTGCTATTTCTTAAAATTTTCCTTCTTTTAAAATTGGTTTTTAAAAGCACAACCATTTGTCACCTGGATTACCTCAGGTTCTCAAGACAGAAGCATCTTTCACTCCAAAGTTCTATACTCAGCAACCAGAGAGGTGAAAAAATTCCTTTTATTTTATATTCCCTCCTTCCTTTTTTGTACTCTGGAAATGTTTAAAAGAAAACATTATTAACAGATTGACTTCTCTCACAGTCTGTGTGTGAATTCCTTCAGCACCTTACTGAAGCATCCCCTTGCAAGGGTGATTAGCAGACTTGCATAACCCTAATGTTTCAGTTGCAGGCTTCATCTGCATTTACAAAAAATTTAAAATTCAAGGTGTCTTTTTTGTTAGTTTGCCTTTGCAGCATCAGCAATTAATTATGAGTAATAATATAATTAATGAAAAGCATCTCTTGCTTTCAAAGCTAATATGCAAAGTTTTAAAGAAAAAAAAATTATCTTAAAGGGAAGTTTTCTTTAAAAACAGATTTAAAATACGATTACAGTTAGAATATATTCTAAAGAGCATCCGAAAATCAATATGAACAGTTCCCTTCAAAAAATAAATCCTAGTTGATAGACCACTCTTTGTATATTCTTTCAAGCAATACATTAGAAAATATTGGTTTACGGTATTAAATTGGAGGAAAATCAAATAACATACCTGCTTGTTAAAATCGATTTTCTATAGATTTTTTTAGTCTGGAACTTTGGTTTCTTTTCCTGCCCACAATTTTATGTCAAAATAAAATGCTGTATTTAGCCCTAGTGTGACCTCACCTTGACTGTTGTGAGCACTCTGGAGCCCACCATTTAAGAAGGAAGTGTCCAGAGGAGGGCTGGGGAAAGGGCTGGAACGCAGGTCCCATGGGGAGCTGCTGAGGGTTCGTCACTCTAGTTTGGAGAAAAGGAGGCTGAGGGACAACCTCCTTGCTCCTTTCTACAGCTTCCAAAGGCAGGGAAGTGGACAGGGAGGAGTTGAGCTCTTCTCCTGGCTACCCAGGGATAGGACATGGCTTCAAAGATGGATCAGAACTAGCATGAGCAAACATTTGTTCACCAAGAGGTGGTGTAACCCTGGAATAGGCTTCCTGGAGAGATGTTCAGTATCCCAAGCCCGTGAGTGTTAAAAGAAGCATCTGGAAAACGCCCTTAATAACATGCTGAACTTTTGGTCAGCTCTGAAGTGGTCGGGGAGTAGGACAAGATGATTGTTGAATGTCCCTTCCAATTGAAAATAATCTCTTCTATTCTTTTCTGTTCAATTCCATACCATTCTAAATGTTGAGTTTTATTTTCATACATCACCAGTGAACTTTTCACTAATTTTAATTTCATATTGACTGTCTACTTAGTCAAAGTATAATTATTTGATTTCATAAGCCATGTAGAAGAGTTGAATGAAATGACTAACACTCTCAAAAGTTGGGTTCTTTCTTTAACTTTGGCTTATTTGAAGTAATAGGAATAAAATCCTTTTTTATGATATATCTCACATATAGCAAGAAAATACGTAAAGAAAAACTATGAGTGTGAAACAAAGTAAAATATTTCCTTTGAAGCAAACTTCCCACAGGAAACATAGTTGGGTGTAGCTGAACATATGTCCTAAACCTTCATTAAAAGAACATGTCCCAAAGAAATTAAAGGAAATTCAGATTCAAAAGATAAGATATTAAACAGCAGAAGGATCACTGACTAGACTTAGGAGTTTGTTCCCATAACCTTTCTCTTCCTGGATATACAGATCTTTAGGGCAGCAGCAAACAGGGGAAAACTCCTGCAGTTACTGAATTATGACATTTGCAAGAAGGGTAGAATAATGTTTGGAGAGAAAGAAGGAAAAACCCAAGTTTTCTTTCTGTGCATTTCACCTGTGCTACAGAGGACACACACAACCTTCAGGAACTGTCTATGAACGTGTAGTTTAAGCTATTTCTGTTGATTTGGAACGACCCTTGGCTGTCATGGATTCTGCTCTTCCTGGAAGAGAAACAATTCTTACTTTAATGCACTTCCTTGAGTCAGGCTGATTCCAAAGATAACTGATTTTGAATTATTTAAAAGGAAATTTAAAAAGACCATGAAAAAAAGTTATTGAACAATACATGTTAAAGTGAAATAAAGCTAGTATTCAATGTTTTCTTTCCTGTATCAGTGTATAACTATTCAAGTAACTAGTTTGATTTGTGGAACATATTTGAATATGCAAACATCTGGAGTCCAACAGTTATTTGTATCCTTGAATGAAAATCTACATTTTGAAACAAAAGGTACAATTTAAAAATTCCCTGAAATAGATTCAGAGCTGTAAATTTTTAGCATCAACCACTGATCCTGCACTGACACCTAGAAGGATAAACTTTGCTTAGCTAGACATACATGAGGTATATTCTCCCCTCAGTGCTTCCTCTAGGAACCCTAGAATTTATTAAACTGAGATGAACTATCAATGCTTTGTTTCACCTTTGTCCATGTTTTAGAGCACATTCATAGTTTTTCTCCTTTAAATTATTCAGAATAACATAAAGGATGTTATCTAAGAGGTGTGTGACACAAAAGTGTGTGGTTGAAGGCTCTCCATGCCTAAAACCTCCAAGTCTGCAGCTCAGAAGAGTTTTTGAGTGATGCATTAAACCTGGATAATTCCAGGCTGAGGTAGTTGAGCCTCTTCAGCCATAAGAGGAGAAATCTCAGGCAGACCTTCCTTATCAATGTCTGACCACAGGATACAGAGAAAATAGATGCAGATCCTCTTCAGAGGTGCACAGAGTCAAAAACATGAGCTGAAACATGGGAACTTATGACTAAATATAAAGAGTAAACATTTTCTAGCACGAGGTGAGACATTCATGGAAAAGTGTTTCCTTCCAGAAAAAATAGAGGAAAGGGAGGGATTAAAATAAATAAAGAATGTTTTTCATTTAGATATAAAATTTTTACACACCTAACAGGGACAGTGTAACCTGTTTTAAAAATGTCCTATTGTGCATAGGAGTGACTAGTCTGATTTAAAATTCACTTAACATGCAGTTTGCATCCTGACAACTGATGCATATACAATAATAGATAAAAATCTGGAAATGTAGCAGTCATGTAATCACATAATAACTTCTACAGGCAGGCTGAGATAGGAGATAGCTGGGAATCAAACCTATCAGAGCAGCAGGCACAGAGGTTTGGGCTGATAAGCTGCAGGCAGTAACGTGGTGCAAGGTGGAGGAGAGAGGACTGGCAGCCAAAGTCAGGCAGCAACTGAGTACAGAGAACAGATTCATTTAGTCAGAGACCCTGAGAGGATCCTGCTCAGGACGCGATCAGAGTCAACATTATCTCAGCCTCCCTAGAATAGCAGTAAATCTGTAAACTACCCAAAGAATGCAAGTAACTTTACTAGGCAATTACTATTTTCTCTAGTGGATGGCTGCTGAACAGAGTGTTGTACAAATATATAGCACAATTTCTGAATTTAAAGGTTAGTCTCCATCTATTTTCCTTCTCCTCCTCTTCCTAAGAGACTGCTGTTTACTTAAACTCAAAAACATGTTCACGTTCATTTCGATTTTAACTTTTTAGACCCAAAGGTGGATGAGGCTATATTGAAGTTGGTTTTATGAAACTTCGGTAATATTTGGAAGGAAAGGTTTCCTCAGTAAACTATCAATATTCCCCTTATAACAGGGGGAGAAAAAAAAAAAGAAGTGTTGCAGGAATTTATGAAAGAATAGAAAATTGCTCAGGAATTTACCAGGTACAAGTTGACTTTTCTCCTAGGATAACAACAAATATAAATTTATTGAAACACTTAGTTTTATATGCAATGATATCACAGGCTAACATGCAGACATAAAGGAGTTAGGTTTAATCATTTAGTAGTAGAATTCTGTGTAGTGTGATAGGGAAAAGCTTGAGAGGAAAATGTATTAGTTGGGCATAATCAGTAGATTTAATGAATAGTGAGTTGTAGATTAGATATTTCCACTACTACATAATGTAGTGGTGATTTCATAGACCAGTTGGAAGGCCATTTGAGACACGAGTCTGAAACAAATACTTCTTAGATGCTTCTTCCACCAACAGAAAACACAACCATTTACAATGTCTTTATGCTTGTTTGCATGTCTATTGCCTAATTCATATCCATGAAATTTCTGAATGAAATGAATATTACTTATCCTTCTTTCTAAATTGTAATTACAGTAATTAAAAGCTCAAACAAGTTTTGCACTTTGCTTTTGCAGGATGAAAGATTAATAAGGTTTGAATTCTTCAAAAAAAAAAATCTATAAAAGCCTGTGCTGCCCTTACATTTTTTTCAAAGTTACATAAAGGCCAGAAAAAGCCTTCATTTTTACTTTTTTAACAATAATGTCACTTTGTATTTTGTGTTTCTCATTGTTCACTATGTCTGAGCTACATTTTATACAGAACTCCCTGTCTCGCATCAAATGATGGAATTGTTTCATAATATGTGTTCCTCGATTCACAACGTTTTTAAAATACAAATGCAGACCTATTATTTTGTTGGTTTTCTCCTGACAACTTCTATCTTTGCTTGAGTTATCAGTACTTTATGGATAGGCAGAGAAAAGCTATAAAAAATTACTGCCCTATATATATATGCACAGAGAGAATATATGTCTACATATAAAATACTGAAGAAAAAACCCATTCAAAGTGTGTAATACTCTCATGCTCTGGCAATAGAGTCATAGACACCTAATACTTCAAACCTTACAACACATTACACCAGGAAAATACAGTCCCATCTTTGCTCTACAACCAGCACAACAAAGACATCTCCTGAAGTTTGAGCTCAGACCCTACATGGTGGTATAGGGAAAGTTTGCAACTTGTGTTATCAGTTCCTTTTTTATTAGAAAAGCTTTTTTATAAAAATCAAAATTACTATTTGTAGCTTTTTTCTCCCTCTACAATAAATTTTATGTTTCTGAGACAAGAACAGACATGCTGGTTTGTTCCAGAAATGCCAGTGGAATCAACATCTATTAGAGAGATAAATACTCTGAAGAGTTGAGCCTGTCAAAATAGATGGAAAAAGAACCTTTTGCTGTCTACAGCATACAAAAGTAATGCTCAAGAACAGCCCCAATACAATCTACATTGAAATTAAGTTTTATAGTGAACAAGTGGACTTCTGAAAATTAATGTTTCTTAGATTGGACAGAAGAAAAGCATTAAGACCTATAAATATTAGAGTTCTTGTTGATATCACAAGAAGTTTTTTGTGCTGAATAATAAAAGGACTACTGATGAGAAAAAGGTTAATGAATATACTGAACTGCAGTTGCCATGGGAACCAGCAATGCCTTTTACCTGTGATTAGATACTGAGATAAATCAGGTCCATGTTTGTGTCTGTATGCCTGTGGGAGGGAGGTTATTTAACTTGAAGAAATAAATTCATGAGAGACAGTCAAGAAAATGCACTATTTCATATGCCATTTACGTGCTGAATTCTCCACCCTCAAAACTGTGCCAGCAATTTAGCTGTTGCAGTGAAATAGCTTTGGGTTGGGAAAATCAGCAGCTGTTCTTCTCCAAGGTCAGATGACTGAGCAGAGTAAAATCTCCTCACAAATAAACTAACTTTAAAGAATGAGCCCTATTTAAAAAAACAAATCTACAGGTTGCTTACTGAGTTTAATGTACACCTGGCCTCAAATGCCTTCAAATCCGCAGCTATGATAGGTATTCAAATACTCTGAATTTGCCCTAGATCTTGGAATACATATTTTATTGGTAATCTAAATCTCAGTGAAAAGTTAGAAATGTACCTTTATCAGTAGACTCCTTTGGCACACAATCTCAAAAGCACTGTAAAAGTTCTGGTAACTCTTTATCTGATTATCTCTACTAAGTGAGGGGAAAAGGTACTTTGAAAGTAATGTCCCTTTCTAAGAGAGAACTTCTTCAACTTTTTCATCAAATCTAACATATTATAATTCCATATAACAATGCCTTTGTATGCATTAAAAACAATCAATAAATCCTCCTTCTTCTATCAGTACTACAGCGACAGATGATTCGATATTGAATCAATTTTATCATCCAGGATTTGCTCTCTATCTTATTATTTCAAAGATAGTTTCATTATTTCACTCTAATGCCCATACTTGCAGGTGATGGAGAATTTCCATTAGAGTTTTAATTTATTACTCCATTTTCTTTTCTTCAAATTCTGTCACAGGAAAATTGTAGTAATTAACTTAAATCTATTATGAAATGGACTGTAATAATAATGAAATCAGGATTTGAAATGAAAAGCAAAGCACAAAGACCTACAGAGCAGATCCTGGTCTAAATGTTGCTTTTAGTACACTATTATCTACATATGAGAAGAAAAATGCAGTTGTAAGGAAGACAGCATGTGAGGAAACAGAAAGGATATTGAACACCAGAATCATCTGAAAATTCTTTCTTTGTTTTTTTCTGCCACTGAGACATTCCCTTTTCCCCTCTACCTAGGTAATATTCCTTTATGACACCGTATAGGAGGACCTCAGCCATGGACAATCACAAACACCTTTTTACTGCTGATTTTTTCCTAGATTTTTTTCCAGTGTGACAGAGTTCACTGTGGAAAGTATTAGGTTGTGCCTGACCAGTTTGAGATACACCAACTCTGCGTAATGTAGGATAAAATGAAGATATGGTGAATTGCACCACGAAATGTCCACATCCTGCTTCAAAAGTTGCTTTCAAAAAGGAAATGGAAAAACTGCTGAGATTTTTTTTCTTGTGGTGTTATATTAAGCAAATGTAGGAAATAAGTAATGTGCATATAATTACATTGTTCCTGATATAATTACATTGAACCTGCTTGGTTCATTTGCTCAATATTTTAAGGATGTGGGCCGTTGTTTACATCACATGGTTTGGGAAAACCAGAAATTTCTTCTACATTTAACATTCTAGACTTTATTCAATAAAATCTCTTCCTGTAACATTAGTCAGTTCAGCTGAAGAAATAAGATTCATTATTTTACTTCAGGATTTGTACCTAAATTGGCTTCTAGAGCAATTTCTTTTGCATTCAGAACCTTTTTTAAAGGTTAACTTAATAAGAACATGCAATCAGCATTTGTTCTAGGTGAATCAAACAAAATTTTTAACACTTTTCTTCATTAATGGTCTGTAAGCATTCAAATAACCATGTTATTGACATAATAGCACAAACTGTTTTTGTTCATAAAGAATGTAACCTAGAGCAGGAATCAGAAAGGAGGAATGTCAAAACTGTCTTTTCTGTTTATCTTATTTACCTCATGACATTTACAAAATAAAATCTCTGTTATTCATATTCCACATAACAGATTCTGACAATGGGACACATGCAGACTTCCATAATCCATTTTGTACTGTTTTTGCACTGTAAAAAAAATCTTGTCTTGATGCTTTATTACAGACTATTAAAAATCAAAATACAGAATGTCTGAAATTGCAGAAACTCTTTTAGGAATGTAAAAATAAGCACATAAGATCCTCTCAGTCATCAATCCTTAAATAATTTGATATAAATAACCTGTCCTTCCATCTCCAAAATTCAACCAAATACTAAAATCAAATGAAACTCACTACATAAGTGCACCACTACAGATCTGCTTGCTCCTTTTGTGATGATTTATGAATAAAGAGCTAATACTTTCAAACTTTAGGTGGCCTGGTGATGGCAATATCCTAGAGCAGCATCTAGAAGTGTTTGCACACATAATAATGTAGAAACACCACACTGCACCCTAATAAAGCAAAAGAAACTTACCAACAGGTACCTAAAATAGCCCAGTAAAATTTTGATTGATGTATCCACCTACTTCAATAAATCTAAAAAAATCTGTTTTAGGACACCTAAAGGTTCATAGTCTAGTCTGGTTCAACAGTTAGAGCTAGAAGCCAATAAGACTTTTTAGAATAAAGTTCCTCTCATGCCTGTCAGATGAAGGATGGTAGAAGAGAGCTTTCTAGTGACTGTTATTATTTTGCAATTTTAAAATAAAATGTGAGTCACTCATGTGACTTTCAGACTAGAGGGTGACATAACAAGGAGAGCTAAGTACCTGTATGTAATGGAAAGCAATTATTTTTTAAATGCCTCTTGTAAGAGGTTATTTGAATCCTTTGTTAGTGCCATGAATGGATTTTTTAGTATAACTTTGCACTATATTCTAGTCCTCTGATATACTAGCAGTACATAAACTGCTTTCCCACACTTTTTTCACTTAAATTTTGAGCTTAGAAAGTGCTTAAAGGGGAATCTTTAAATCCTAAAAAACAATTATTCTCACAAACACAGTGAATTTTCATAGAAGAATAATAAGATAATTAAAAAAAGGAAGAAATAATGGGTTTATCCTCTTCTACATCTTTAAAGAGAACACCATTCAGGTGGCTACTTCTACTTACATGTATTTCACTGACCTTTGTCATAAGCTTTAATAACCCTGCCTTGCAGTGTGGCTTTTCCTTCCAGCCAACAACACCTTGAAGATGAGAGGAATTAAATGATTTTGTGTTATCATTTTATTTTACTTAATACTTTTACACTTTTTGTTTTTTGGGGTTTGTTTTTTTTT
>VXAD01003457.1:182794-303651 GCA_013399195.1 Dicrurus megarhynchus
TTTTTTTGTTGTTGTTGTTGTTGTTGTTGTTTTGGGGGGTTTTTTTGTCCTTCCTACAAACAGGGGAAGCTCTGAAGCCTAAAATGAAAGCTGAGCTGACAAGGTTTGTTTTTTTCTAGGTACTATATAACCTAATACTCTGTTAAAATATTATAATGGTGAGATTGATTATAGCTGTAAGAAATATTTTCCTATCTGTACCCTTATTTTTAAAGATATTTGTGTTCATTTAAGTGCTGGTTTTGCCTGGGATAGAGTTAATTTTTCCATAATATCCACTGTGGGGCTGCCTTTTGGGTTTGTGCTGGAAACAGTGTTGATAACACAGAGCTGTTGTTGTTGTTATCAGTATTTGGGATGGTGACTGACAGTCCTGGCAGTCATGGTCACCTCTCAAACAGCCCTTTCAACTCTCTGCATGGTCCTCACAGCAGCACCTTTCCCACCCACTGACTCTGAAGTTTGATTTTCTCAAGTGGTTTCCAGTTCAGACTCCTGAGGTGAACGGAGGATCAAAACCTCAAAAATTTATTACTCATGAGCTATTAAGAATATGAGCAATATTCAAAAGCAACCAAGGAGATAATGATGTTTGGCCTTAACTTGCCAAACAGAAAAAGCAGGCACACTTTCATGCTTGAATTCTTCTTACATTTCCATTTTACTTTGTGTTTTCAAACAGCCAAGGACAGTAGGAAAAGTAGCAAAAACCTAGTGCAATATTTATAGTTCTCTTAAAAATATCTTCCTTTTAAGAGCACACAGGGTAAAATAAAAACTTTTAAAATGCTAAAATAAGTAATCCATTGCAGGTTTTAGCAATTCTGCCACTCCCCTGGATCTTTCTTCTAGTAGAAAGGTTAGAGGGGTAGAAGAGGAAAAGCATACATATATTGGTTGGCTAGTCCTTCCAACCTTTATCAAGATCTTCACTCTACAAGCAAATTTCAGATTTATGAAGTTATGCTCCTTCAGAAACTACAGGAACTGATATTTAATATTTGCCTACTTGCAGGGAACTATACAGAAAATTTATACTTTGAGCGCATGAACATTCAGGGTACATAAAAATGAGTAAGCATCCTTTTTGCCTTGTATTTGTGTTTTAATTGAGAATCAAAGCCAAGATGGGAAAACATATCATTGTTTATACAACCACTCAGCTTGACAGGGCAGATGGAAAATTGGGCTAAGAATAGAAAGCACTGGAAAGCAGTTCTTGCTGGGTGAATTTCAAATACAGAGGTAAGTTGGAGGTGTATGCACCAAACACAGCACATGGAGATCCACTGGCTAACAAATACACAGCTTGAGCAGGAAAATTTAATGGCAACCTTCAAACAAGTAAGACTCATAAAAAAGGAATGACAGTCTGTAATGCTTGATTTCTTGCTGAGCAAATCCTCAAGATACGTTAATAAGATGTAGTTTATGTGAATCATCTCTTAAATACCTCAATTTTTTTCCTAAGCACCACAGTACCAAAAAGCCAAAAAACAAAGAAACAAAAAAAACCCACCAAAAAACAAAAAACCCCAACCAATCAACCAAAAAAAAAATTGAAGAAAGGCAGAGGATAAATATTAAATACTTGGAATATTAAAAATATCTTCTTCTGGGGTTTTTGCTCCACACATATGCCTGGTGAAGTGCTCCTTCTTTTGTCCAATTAATGAGGTTTCCTAGAGATTTCTATATAGAAAAACTGACCTTAGTCACTCAATATTTTTCTCTGCAACAGAAGAGATATCCTTTACTGTCTACTTTTTTTTCCTGAAAATTCACTATGAAATAATATGAATTGATATAATCAAAGGTTGGAGATAAGAAACATGTGGCTCAGTTTAGCCTGAAGCAAACTGTGAAGGGAAGCACTTCACAGACAGCAGGTATTTTTCAAGGAACATCTACCCCACACCTCAACTCACCACATGCCACAAATTACTTCCCAACACGCTTTAACACAGATAAAATTCACAACAAAAGCCACATCTCCAGCATTTCCAAGGAAGCTAAAGGTCACCCTAATGCCTTAGATTTCTGAAGAACCAGGAAACATCACTATCTAATTGCAAAGTTTCTGTCATTTTGACTGTAAAATAAAGTGACAGCCTGTCAAAAGAGAGAGATAGATTACAGAGAATGTAAACTCTTTGTATTTTATAGATATTACATGTAGAGGGCCATACAGAGGAATGTACACTTGCACACACCCTTAACTAACATGTCTCACATCCCGTGGAGTTGCTCACTTTCCAGATTTTGACATCAAATAAGCATTTCCAATGCTAAAATAACATTGGCAGAGCTATCAAGCCATCTGAAGGGATTTTTTCCTCTCATTTCAGTGTGTGGTTGAATAGATATTAAATAAGATTGGTAAAAGGTAGTCTAAAGAAGACAATAAAGAAAATCCTAAAAGAGCTGTTAGCTCATTAAAGGAAGAGTCTGCTTGCAGGCAGCCAGAGATTCTCACAGCAGTGGTTGTGTGTGTTTTGTAGCAGGTGATATGAAGTCTAAAAAAAAGGATCAGTTTTCTGATTGTTGACAAATAGAATAGAAAGATGCGGGATTTTTTTCCTTATTTACTGACAAGGTATTGAATACATAAAATAAGATGTCAATTCTTTGGTACCACCAGTAATTTTTTGTATGTATATAGTACATACATAACAACAAAAAATTCCTTTTTGTGCTTCACTTAAAAATTCCCTTTTGCCTCAGTTAGATTGGGTTTACTTCCTGTCTGTCAGATAATTGCTTAAAAAGGCCACCACCAGTTGTCAAGTCACAAGTTCCCGCCCATCTGGTCAGATGTGAAGATACAGGAATCCTCAAAACAGAACAGAACAAAATTTGAAAGTAGCTGGGGTTTCTTGCTACTAAAAGTACTAAACAGCTGTATTCAGAAAATGAAAAAAATTAGGTTTGCCAACAGGTAAAAAGGGCTTTAACTAAAGAGGGCTTAAACTAAAGTTGCTGGGGAAGGGGAACCTCAGTCCACTCCACTTCTACCAGTTTAATGCCAGGGACAGCAAGAGATGCCCAGACCCTAGAGAGGGATCACAGGTCAGCAACAGAACACGTGAAGAAAAGTACAGAGGAATTCCAGCCACTCCAACCAGTCAGGCAGCTCCATCAGGGCCCTACTTAAATGCAAATAAATGTAGGATGGGGAATAAACAGGAGGAGTAGGAAGAAGTTCTTCCCTGTGAGGGTGGTGAGACACTGGCACAGGTTACCCAAAAAAGCTGTGGCTGCCCATCCCTGGAAGTATTTAAGGCCAGGTTGGATGGAGCTCTAAGCAACCTGCTCTAATGGAAGGTGTTGATAAGAGATGATTTTTAAGGTTCCTTCCAACCCAAACCATTCTATGATTCTATAACTTGAGTAAATAATGCTTGGACTACAAAATATACTACAATGTGTCAAGACCTAAGCTACACATTCAGTTCTTTTCACTTTCTTAACTTTGCTCTGTTGACTTTTCAGAAAGAAGTGAACATTCAAACATTATAACCAAAGTAGACAAGCATATCATTACTGCCACATCAGTTCAATATGTGAATAGAATGATTTTGTCTGGGTAATTTTGATAATAATAGTTATTAAATCAGTCCAGAAATAAAATGAATCTCTCCAATTAAGCAGGTACACAGGCTGAAAGAATAGTGATGCTTCAAAGCTATTTAAGGGTGGACAACGTCTCTTTTGAAGAAATGGACTGGAAATAATTTTCCTGTCCATACATGTGAGAAGAATCTGATAAAAACAGTATTTAAAAAATATAGATTTAAAATTGATAGTCAATATAATTTAAAAATCTAAGAGGGCACATTAAATGAAAAAGTTAAAAATATATAAAAAATAAAATATTATAGAAATGTTCAGGTTATAAAAAGGAAAAAAATTAAGAACACTTATAAGGTAAACTCTATTTGTACTAGTATTTTACTAAGCAAGAAAAAATCTGTTAAACTAGTAACAAGAAAGAACAGTGACTCCTTCATTGGAATATTATTAGAAAACACTGAGGGGATTCAATTCAAATATATCATGTATAAGTGGAATTTAATATTTGATTCAGTCTCTTAATTCTTAGGTTATATATTTAAATTTGCTTTATAAATATTATTTTTTATTATTCTTGCCATGTAGATAATAGTTATGTTAATAAACTTTGAACATAGCAATGAATTATACTTTTTGTCCTGAAAAATTGTCACTTATTGCAGGTATTTTAAATATGAGTCAGTTGACAGTGATTGAACCAGTCATCATTACTGCTTCTCTGTTTCTTATAATAGGAAGAATTTTATAAGCAGTCTACACAATGTGGAGTTTGCACAGTCCAAAATATGTGGGAGAGAGGAAGCATTCCAGGGGCGAAACGGGATGGGAATGAGGAACGGTTGTCTTTGCCCGTCTGCCAAAGCAGGCTCCTCTTCCCAAGAGTGTTTCAGGAAAAGAAAACCCAAACTACAAAAGTTCTGCTGGTCAAGCAGCTAAGATTGAAAGAGGTTGCACGTAATAGGCAGAGCAAGGATGCTTTCATTATGAGTTCTACGTTTCACAAAAAAATGGCTAAAATCATGGAAAAAGGAATGCAGACAAACACAAACCCGTAAATAGATGTTTTCCGTGCTCAATCCACAGCCCACCTGAGTATTCCAAAGTCAGCCAAAAAAAACTACATAAGGAAACAAATATGGTGTATTTCTAATGAGTAATTTATTTGCATAAAAGTACAAACTTCATTGTCCAAAAATTTGGGGCAAACATGGCAAAAAGGGATTTTCAGAAAGGAAAATGAAAGGTGAAACCTTTGATTTTGGCATTTTAAATGTGAATTGTTCTGATTTTCTGTCTTAGGTAGCTAAAAAAAGGTATTTGCAGGAGAAAAAACAGGAAAATCTTTGCATTTCAAAAGTGCAAGACTTTTCACAGAAAATTGCATGTATTTTATCTGGTCTATATAATTTTTGGTCTTATATGATAAAAAAAACCAATTCTTCTTCTCAATAAACCCCTACCAGAACACTATGCATAATCCATAATTTATGGCCTAGAAGCATTGGTAACCACTATGTAAGAAGAAAATGTCAGACAAAAAACTTTTGAAACAATTTATTCAAAAGTCCATGCAGAAGACCAGAGTATAACAAAGACATGGTAGAGAATTATACTGAAATTTACGTCCATATGTTTCCTCTGGCCCCTCTCTGTTCTCCTACAGTGAGTCAAAAATTTACTGCAATGTTTTGGCAAGAAATTCTAGGTGATTTTGAGTTCTGAGGTATTTAAAATTTCTAATAGAAGGCATTGCCTTCTATTATGCAGAGGACAAACTCCTGGGAAGGGTAAATGCAGAAACAGCTCCATCTGTGAGCAAAGGGTTCTGTGTGGTGTCTTAGGGTTGCAGAAAGGTGATGATCATTGCCCCAGGTACACAAAAAGACTTCTGGGCTTCCCACCACCCTTCGGTGCCAGTTCTATCCTTTCCCAGTAAAGCATTGCTCAAAACAGCCAAAAAGTATGTGAGAGATAGAGGGTGCAGTGGGTATGTTTATTGCTCCCAATAATGACTCTAATTAACTTCTCCCTTCATTTCAAAGGTAGAATTTGCATTTCAATAATTTTTATCTTCTTTCTCTAATGGTATTTTCCATCCATGGTAACAAGAAATTTAATGTTAATACCCATTTTGAACATACTTTGGACATTCACAGTGCCAGAGACTTTATTCAGGATCCCGATAACAAAACACAGTCAGTGTTTGTAAGTAGTTTGAAATGTTGTGCAGACTGTCTTTAAATTCACAGAACATCTCTTTATTTTTAAACTTCATCTTATAATTTCTATGGCTTTCCAAATGAGATTCCAGCTTACTTCAAATTCAAAAGTCAAGCCTGCCTTTTCTGCTTTCATTACCTGGTATAACTAAAATGCAAGCAGAAAAAAAAAAAAAAAAAAAAGGAGTGTTTTGGAAGTTTTCAAAGGGTTTCACTGAAAAAAGAAAGTTCTCATAATTGTTTTATCTCCTAACAAGCACTGACACAGTTTCACTATTTATCTTTCAATCTGTGAGTCAGTGCACTGTGAATAAAAGCTATAAACAGGCATCATATATTTGCCACCTATATTTTTAAATGTTTTTTATGATGTAGAACGCTCCACTGCAAGCATTTTATAATACCTGTCATTTAAAAACTTCCACAGCCTTGCCCCTACTTTAATCTATCCTTTAGCAGTGACAATATCACCCCCTGTCTCAAGGGTCTTCACTAGTTTCTAGCACCTTTCTAGGTACAGCTCAAGACACTCATTTTATTGTTCAAATATCTCTTTTTCTGTGCATCATTGCTAAGCCTAAAACTTCATTTCTTCTGCAGTGGTAAAGGTGTACTGAAATACATAACCCAAGGTACACTTTAATTCAACAAGAAGAAGCTGACAGAATACTGGTAATCTTCAGTAAGGCATCCTCAGGGCATAGTAAACTTTCTTCTTTGATCTAAATACATGGACATTTTGACCAGTAAAGTATCCATGAAAGGGGATAAGTACTTTCTCTCATAGGCTTTTGAACGAGGCCATTTAAGAAGACATTGAAAATCTAAACTTACTGCAAATCTTTGTGTCCTACTGTTTAAATGGTAAAAAGAAAACTGTATTTCTGAGTCAAATGAGAAAAAATGAAAGCAGAAGTCACATAGATCCTCCTAAGAATACTGTACTCAGAAAAAAGAGCATAATTTTTTTCCTTTTTCATTGCAGCAAAACCACAGAAAATGCAAGTAAATAGTATGTGTATGTAGAGATGGTAAAAAACCTTACACTGAAAGCTAAGGGAAGGAGTATATTATGGGCAATTCAAATTATGAAACAATACATCAATCTGGATTTAACCATCTGCATAAGCAACAGAGCAGAAAATACATGCTACACCTTCTAAAATAAGGACAGCTAAGTGACATTTTCAGAGTGCGAGACATTTCAGTTTACACAATTGAAAATTTTCTCTCCTCCAAATGTTTCTGTTCTCCAGATTTAAACTTCACCTTCTGAGGGTAAATTTTTCTCCCTTTATCTGCACTGTAAAAGACAGGAGCTGAAAAGGAAAAGATGCAATTAAGATTTAGCAATCTTGTAAAAGATGGCATACAGCATTCTGGAAGAAGCAGAAAGAGCAGGGGAAACTGATTCAGGGAAGGAGGATGAAAGGGTGTAGAAGTTGAGTTTGGTGACAGAGTCATGATGTGAGTGGAACAACAAAACAACGTGTATGAAAGGGAAGAAGGTGGGAAGGAGAAGGCAGAGAGAATTGAAATGAAGATTTCTGAGGTAGGCAGAAGGTAGAATACCTTTGAATGAGAAGAAAGGAGGTGCTTTGTTTAAACAGCAGACATGAGGCAGAGACAACTGTGTAGGATCAAAACTATCAACAAAGGGAAGAAAGAATGAGTGGGGTGGGGAGACAGAGGGGGAAAGCAAAGAGGGAATCTCAGATTTACAAAGGCAGAAAAATATTATAACAAAAACAACAAGCAAGCGAAAAATGTGCAGGACAGAAACTCTATGTTAATTTTCACACCCAAACCTTACTGAGCTAATGCATGCTACTCCAAACAGAACTGAATGGCATTATCTCAGAGACTATTGGCTCTATGGAAACTTGAAAGGTCTGTTGTCTTCCAGATGCAGGCTGGAAGCAGGCAAAGCAGCCTATCTGCAGCCTTGAGAGCTGCAACACGACAAAGCAGAAGGGGCCTTGAGGCAAAGTTTATGATTTATTTGTATTCCTTTTGATGTGCCTTTTCCAGAAAATAATAATCTGCTACGTAGGCCACTTCTAACAGGTTTATTTCTATAAAACAAATGTATTGACTTTATTGAACACATTATCCCAGCCACTTTACAAATGATGTAGGGAAGTAAAGTTGTAAATCTGTGTTCAGTGGTCAGGTTTACATCTTCTCATCTACAGCAGACAGGCAGCTCAAGACAGATGGGGTTAAATGGGAAATTGCTTTTTTCTGTGTGTGTACTCCTCTACCCTAACACCTCTTCAAAGGTCTTCTCAGCTTTGCTTTAATAGAAGACACTGGTATGTGCTGAGAAAACAAACCAAGCATGGATGGTTACTTTGGAGGCAGCCTACACAAAAATTCTGGCCCCTATCTGCCCTGCTCTAAGATGTTAAGTGCAAACAGGAAGAAACCAAAACAGAGAAGCACAGCTGAACTGGTAACTGGTTCCTCATCCTCCACAAATAAATTTGTGGGGTGAAGGAGAACCAGGAGGTAAACAGTACCTAGTCAATAAATTCTATTTGGCTTTAGAAATGGAGCAAGTTTCAACCATCTAAGCTGAGAGCAATAATGAAGGTGACAGCACTGTGGGAGGAACATCCATGCCCAAGGCTTGCCATGGTAAGGAGCCTGAGCCTTTGGAGAGATGTCAATGTGTGGAAGCTTGGGCCCACCAAAGGACAGCAATGAGTGCCCCCCTTCCTTGTGTCTGTGACATAAGTGACAACTGGAACAGAGGATCACATTCCTGTCATTATATACTAAATATAGGACATGCAAGCATGTTGCAAAATAGTATTTGTTGTTTACCTGGTGTTCCCATCCCCCTTCACAGATACATTAAAAACCTTAAGTGTTTGAGCAGTACGTCTCTGTCCTTGTGATCAGCTCACTCTAAGTTACCCCTGCCATGTCTATATTTGTATGAAATGATCAAAGAGCATGGCATAAATGACAGAGAATACCTGATGTCTTTATTATGACAGTTTTAAAACTCTGTAAAATGCAGCAGGTTGCTGTATTTAAATATATACTTGTAATAAAAATGCATTTTACCACAGCAGTGTGCAGAAGCCTTTTCCATCACGAGGGAGTGTGTTGTTTCCTGCACCAAGATTAGTTGTTTGATCCTGACCTCAACCAGTTTGATGTCAAGCCTCTTTGATCCATGCAACTCCTGTTTACAGAAGTGCCCAGAAGAAAAAAAAAATCTGCTTCAAAAATAATTTGCAAATAATTTTTCCAAAAAAGTAAAATAAAAAAGATTATAAAGGGCAAGTTTGGTCTGGAAGGTAATTATTCACCAAGGTCTCTGAGAGTGAAATAAGTTTCATCTACCTTAATAGCCTGCATGCAGCAGTGGGCAAAGGATACAAGGGGAGATTTTACTGCTATTATTTGTTAATGCATAAACTATGAAATTTGACTTCAGAGAAATTTAGGATGTCTTGTTTCCAGTGACTGCTATAAAAGCCTTGAAAAAAACTGACAGAATATTAATGACAACCCATGATTATAATCTTTCAGGAAGATGTAGTGTGACCACAACTGGCAAATGTGTCTCAGAGGGGGTTCTCTGTAGCTTCAAGCTAAGAAAGAATGAACAAAACTCTTCACTAATAATATCCCCCAAACACCTTTACTGGAACCTCACAGTCCTCTGTTCTGTATCATCACATACATCTGGCAATAAAAAAAAATGTCCAGGTGTTACAGGAAATAGCTGGCATGCAGTTACCTTGAATAATATATGATGTTAAATAGGATTAACAAGAAGAAGAAAATTATAAAATTACCAAGAAAACACCACAGAGACTTAAAACAATTTCATTTTCTTCTTCTAGAAAGATTTGAGGTATTAAGGGGAAAAATAAACCAGAAAAACTTCTTGAGAAGGTTATGGGGAGGCCTCATTGAGACCTTTCAGTACTTGAAATGGGGCTTATAAAAGAGAGGAACTTTTTACATATAGTGATAGGACAAGGGGAAGCAGTTTTAATTGACAAAAAGACAGGTTTAGATTAGAGGCTAGAAAAAAATTATTTCCTGTGAGGGTGGTGGGGTCCTGGCACAGGTTGCCCAGAGAAGCTGTGGCTGCCCCTGGATCCCTGGAAGTGTTCAGGGCCAGGCTGATGGGGCTCTGAGAAATCTGGTCCAGTGAAAGTTTCCCTGCCCATGGCAGGGGCATTGGAACAAGATGGTCTTTAAGGCCCCTTCCTACCCAAACGATTCTATGATTCTATGAACTTGAAAAATATTCTAAAAATATGTTAACATAAAATAAATAACTTGCACTGGGAAAAGGTGCTTGCATTTGTTTAAACTAACACTTTTCCATGAACATTTTTCTACTAAGCCTTCATATTTTTTTCTGGATTTTTTCTTTTTCCTTTTTTAAAGAAAAAAAAAGAAACAGGAAAAATCAGGACCAGATTTCACCGCTGAAACAAATAATGTAGATTTCAAGAACTGTTTGTCAGATTAATGTATCACAAAAAAATTAAACCTTATATTATCATTGTCATACACAGCAAATGCCATAACAAATGAAGGTTTTGAAAGGTAATACTGTATTATTTATGTATCCTTCGTTGCTCATTAGTTATTGTTTTGATCATTCTATCTTCTCTACTTGTTACTGTCACAAAAATTCTCCCTGCCAACAAATTTATTTTTCTGGTTTTAATATTAGTGTTTCTGCACTGATGGATTTGTGTTGATGGTAAATCATTTTAGCAAGACATTTGGCTGAAAAGAAAGGAAAATATTTTGCACGGGTGAAAATACGCTGAATACATAGCATTCAGCTTGAGAAAAGGTTTGAAAACTAACAATTTTTGAACAAAGGAAGGGATTGTGTAAAAAGCAGTTCCACCACTGTTATGGGAGCTCAAACTTTTAGAGGGTGGCTGAGCACATCTCAGCAGTGTGAGTGCAGACCTATGCAAATGGCTTACTCATGAGTCGGTCCCAAGCCCCAGGAGTTCGCTGCAGAGGCAGAGTCCTGACTTGTTCCCTCCTGTTGGAGTCCAGAATGCAGAGAATATCTCTCTGCCTGTTTTTAAGTATAAAAACCTCCCTGTACATCAGCATTTCTGACTTTTGTCCATGGAGAAATCTATATACTCTCAGGAAGAATTAAAATTTACACTGGTGTGAACTAGGTGATGGGATATTATGTAAGATTGTCACAGGGTGAAAAATTTAGACTTTTTAGGGTTGTTAATATAGTAAATAGATAAAAGCAAAAAACTTCAAAATGGAGGATAATAGTTGTCTTTTAGATTTCTTCTTCTTCGTCTTCTAATACTCCATATTTTGCAGTAGAGGTAATTTGGAATGATTGGATGAAAAGTGCCGCAATTCCGTTTGACATGACAAGGTGAATTATTGAGCATTGGTAGAAAAAAGAAAATATCTTTCGTTTTAAGTTTTAATTGGATAATTTACCTTTAAAAGAGTGTGTAATCAAGACAAAGCAGCCATTCTTGGCATTCTTTGCTCTGTGCTATGTCTAATGCCAGGCTATGGGCTACATTTCTCTGATAACACTTAATAAACAACTATCTGCAAGCTAAAAAGATGGAAGGTCCTATTCTTTATGGATGCTAGCAAAAGATATAAAAATTCCCTCATCAGGGGAAAGAAAATAATTTAAGGCACAGAACCTGACACCCTCCCATATAAAGTCGAGGTTGTCATGGTGAACAGTTGTGAGGACAAGCAGTTGCCAGCCTGCTCTCAGATCAGATGAAGTTTGTGCCCACTGACATCAGCCTGGAGGTCTCTGTTCACTATTCAGTGTAGAGAGAGCAGCTCTGTTGGGGGGACCCAGCAGTCTTGGTGGATGACAGGTTGACAATGAGCCAGCAGTGTGCCCTTGTGTCCAGGAGGGCCAGTGAGATCCTGGGGTGGACCAGGAAGAGCGTGGTCAGCAGGTCCTGGGGTGGGATCCTGACCCTTGGCCCTAGAGAGGCAGCATCTGGGGTTCGGTGTCCAGTTTTGGGCTCCTCAATACAAGAAAGAAAAGGAGCTACTGGAAAGAGTCCAGCGGAGGCCACAAAGGTGATGAGGGGCTTGGAGCATCTCTCTTATGAGGAGAGACTGTGGGAGCTGGGCCTGTTTAGTCTGGAGAAGAGAGGACTGAGAGGGGATCTCATCCATACATACAAAGATCTCCAAGGTGGGTGCCAGGAGGTTGGTGCCAGACCCTTTTTGATGGAGCCCAGCAACAGGATGAGGAGCAGTGGCTAAAAACTAAACCGCAAGAAATTCCACCTGACCATGAGGAACTTCTTTCCTTTGAGGGTGGCAGAGCACTGGAACAGCTTTCCAGGGAGGTCCTGAATTCTCCTTCTCTGGAGACATTCCAAATCCACCTGGACACATTCCTGTTCACCTGCTCTGGCTGACCCTGCCTCGGCAGGGGAGCTGGACTGAATGGTCTCCAGCAGTGCTTTGCACCCAACCATCCTGTGATTCTGGGATTCTAGGGAATGGAGATGTTCTTGGTCCCTTTTTCAGCAAAAGCATCAGCTGGGATTCTTCATGCTGCATGGATGAAAGTGCTTAAGTTTCCACAGGAGCCAAACCATTTAACTTCCTGGCTGAGGAGGTGTAGGCCAGAATATTCACTGGAGAATACTTTTAATTTTCAGTATCTTTCAATCTTCTCTTTCTCATCTGGAAGACTCATTATCTCCAGATTCTTATGCAGATTCTTAGCAAAGTTGATCTTTTAGTCAAAAACACTATGAGCTTCTATCAGCTGAAATTAATTCACATAATATCTATACAACTGTAAAAAAAATAATTGAAACCTTAATGGATGATAAAAAAAGAGGTATTAAAAGTTCAAAGCTAGTTTTGGTGTAACCCAAAGATTTACAGCATAAGATTATGTACTATGGTAATATGAATTTTCGAAATACATATTTGATAGAGTTGTGTTTTGCATTTGGTAGGAGCTAATGAATGAATACATATAGTTGATTAAATAGTGTGTCATAGATCTAGTGTGCATTTTCATTTCATAGGAATTCCATTTTAAAGTGCAATAACCTATAGGTCAGCCACAGAGAATAGCTATGTTAGTAGCAATTGCACCAAATTATTAATTCAAATTTACTACAGCTTTTAGAGTCTGTTTTAATGTGAAGCATAGTGCTCAAGAACTAATAATACTAATTGAATTATGGTTCCAAAGTAATTAGAATTTCAGGATAAACAACATTATTTTGTGTATGTACGACTGTGGTGTTGGAGCCTGTAAACTCTGCTTCATTAATTAATAAAGAACCATATGTTCTGGGTTTAGTGGTGCTGGAGGCTGAAGTATTTTGTTTATCAAGGGATAAATCTCTTATAATAGTTTACATCTGAATGCTGATGAAGGATATGCATCACTTTTGCAATTCCTTCATCTACAAGACATTTTTTAATTATAATTTCGCATCAGCATTTGTGTATAATGTCTAATACAAAATGTAAATGGAAAGTAGATTAAACTATTTTAGCAAACGGAGTCTTTCAGCAATATTTGGGGTGATTCTGGAGTTAAATTAAAATGTGAAGGTCAAATCATCAGTCAATTTCAATTGATTTTCCATCTCAGTAAGATTCTACACTTTTTGATTTGGACAAACCGTACTTGGAAAGGAACTGGACAAAATTAATGACTAATAAACTCCCCCTCTTCAAATTATTTTTATTGTGACTTAAATCTGTGTCTGAATCTATGTGTCTGAATTTGGCTGAAAGCTTTGATGAGAATACACTGTCTCTTGCTTAGTTTTTGGATTATTTTAAATATTCAGATAACTCTTACACCCTGATACACACACGAGTCTACTTATTAATACAAAAGTTGAAAATAGTAACATTTTTCCCAGCCCTGTCAGTAGACTGGTGCTATCCTCTTTCCCAAATGTGTCAGAACATGTAATTCTGTCCTTCTCAGTGAAGTAACAGTTGAAAAAAGGAACGTCAATAATCTAGGATAATTGGATAACTTCAAAAGAAAGCCGAGAATCCTGCAGCTACCCCCAGTCTCCAGACAGAAGTCTTGCATCTGATTGCTCCTTCCTTTGGCTGGCTGTCTCTTCACTACCCTTGGACATTTTGCCTGTCAGCTCTGCTTGGGAACCTTCTGGCACCTCACCTGCTCAGTAACATTTTTTCACTTTGCATTATAGTTTCAGATGATCCGTATCCCTCAACTGATCCCAGCTGAAAATTTGAAGCATTTTAGATTCATGTGGATCTCTGTATCCAACCTCTTGAGCTCTTGTTTTATATAGGAAACACACAGTATTTATTTGGAAAGTGATTGTGTAACTTTCATGTTTTATTTTTATCTGTTATTGAATTCATTTATTATGGAATACTCGGTGTCCTTATTATTGAATGCATTATTCTGATATAGTTTTAATCTAATAATGGTTATAGTATATACCACCTAAACTTTTGTCACATTCTTTTTTCCTGAAACTACATCATTTTTGTGAGTAAAAGGATTGGCTAGTAATGTAAGCACTTTAAATTGCAATTATATGAAACCATTCATACTTTTCTAAACTATTGGGGATTTTCAGGTTTTTGGTTTTGGGTTGTTTTTTTTTTTTTGGTTTTGTTTTGTTTTGTTTTTTTTCTTCTTTTTGTTTGTTTGTTTTTTGGGTTTGGTTTGTTTGCTTGAGGTTTTGTTGTTTGGTTGGTTTGGCTTGGCTTTTTCCCTGTGGATGTACTAAGTATTAGAAACATTGGGCCTAAACAATGCAGTGATGACTCAACCTGTGCATTTTCACACTAAACTGAGTAGGATATATCAAAAATAGTATGAATCTCCCTTTTGAAGATTCTTATCCATCCATTTCTTACCACTAGCGAGTCTTTTCTTGTAACTTTTGAAAGAATTATATGTATAAAGCAATCACCATAGATGCACATAAAATTATCTTGGGATCCTTGCTGGCTTCAATTCAAGTGTTGGTCTGGTATCAACAGACTCTTGTGTGTGTGTTCCCAAGTACTGTAGTAATACCACTCCAGCCATGTACTAATACATGTGGTTTGTTTTCATCAATTACAGATTAAAATGGTGATCCTCAGAATGGCCTTTGACGTGAACTTCAGGATA
The DNA here is from genome assembly GCA_013399195.1 of Dicrurus megarhynchus. Taxonomy (NCBI): domain Eukaryota; kingdom Metazoa; phylum Chordata; class Aves; order Passeriformes; family Dicruridae; genus Dicrurus; species Dicrurus megarhynchus. The sequence goes on from VXAD01003457.1 coordinate 197,741, forward strand.
TTGACAGAAGATGAACATAATTGTAAAGAATATTATGCACTAGGAGCTTTTTATCAAAAAGTATATCTATGAAACCTTTGGAAAACTATTGCAAGAACCCTCATTAAAATTTTGAATTTAAGTAGGCTTTCAGTAATAAATATCCCAGCTGCAAAATATGAATAGACTTTCACCCTTCCCTTTATTTAATTAAATTTAAAAAACCCAAAAAGTGGATATTGCAATTTTTGCAATTATTCAATAATTTTTAGGCAATATTCTAACACTGAGTGTGGAAATTATTCTAAATACTAACATAACCCTTTACTGAATCACTGTGAACTCCAGCTATACTGGAAATGGCTTTGACCTGTCTATAATTGCTATGTATGTTTGGACAGATTATGCTCCTCATATTCTATTGTCTGTACACTATGTTTGTTCATATGGAATTATTATATTGGTAGCAGTGATACTTATGCATTATTTATTTCTTCACATGAAGAGGAACTTCGTAAGATGTTGCAGATGTACTTTTTAATTTGGAGTTAATGAAGTAGGTGACACTCGATTTTAAACCCAGCTCGGAGCCTCAAGAAACATCTTTACATGTCTGTGTTTCTAAATTTAGATAATGGGTTATCCTTCAGAAGTCCTGTTTGTTGTAGCCTAGGACACATGTAGGAGTGTCCTTCATTACAGTTCTCACAGAAAACTGGGGGAGAGTTCTGCTCTGCCTTTCCAAAATTTGCTTTCTTCCTTTAGTGTCTGGAAAAAAACATCAATATTAACTGAAACTATCTTTCAAGTCCTCTATCCAAACCCAGAAACAACATGAAGCAAAACCATTAATCCAGGGCAACAGGACCTGTAACTAATCCTGGGGGCAGTGTCACATCTGGGAGGTCACTGCCACGCTGACAGCCAGGATTTCTGACACTTTGTCACCTCTCCAGCCACTTTCCCTGTTCCCACATTCTCAAATGCCTTTCCAATCTGTTAGTACTGCTGATGAAGATAACTGCAACATCATGTCAACAAACTCATCCAAAGGGAATATAAAACTAAGCAGACGTTATAAAAGTTCTCGTTGTAGTTGTGTTGTTCATGGTAATACCCAAGTACTTTATCACAGAGTTCACAGACTTCAGAAAATAACATATTTTTCTCATTAAGGGGTATTCTATGGGGCTTTTTCTGTATTTAGAAAATCTAATATCTTGAAATTGAAACAACACTTGTGAGTAGCCATGAGTTTGCATGTCATTGTCAAAAGTCCTCTGAGTAAAAATGGCTTATTGCCATTTAGGAATCTAAGAGAAGGTGCTCTCTTCTTTAGGGACTACTAAAAACTGATATGTATTTAAAAAGCACATGGTCGAGGGAGCTAAACCTGCATTCCATAACATATTCAGATTCTCCAAAGGCAGTGCTGGACAAAGACTTCAGTTTCAAGCTATCATCAAACATTTTTGGACTTCACCACAAGGTGTTTCTTGAATGCTTCATAAACTCTTGTATAACCCAAATCTTTAAAACGATCATGTGAGCAAATGTATGATTACTGTAAACATGCATACATCCACAAAGTCATAGGACTCTTGTGGCTCCAAAAGTTGTATTCTCCCACTTCATTGAGACAGCTTTAGCTTAGCACAGTGTCAGTCTAACCAATCTCCTGACAGCATTTAAGTGGAGATTTTCTGTGACAAGCAATATATAAAAGCATCTGAAACATTTTTCTTAGCTTTACTACTATCAGCTTCCAAAATTAGTTCATTAGAGAAGACTTACACATTGATAATCAGCATGTATTTTCTTGTTTATCTCAGTATTTATTTTCTTGTAGGTCAGAAAACCTATAGGAGCAGTTGCTGATTACAACCCAAAGGTTATCCCAGAAAGTACATAAAGGCCAGAGTAGGACCACAGGTTACGTACTGACTTGGTAGCATCCAATAGCTAACTCCTACTTCCTTAGCAGTGACATTGTGACTAGCAGTGACATAATTAGTGAGACCAATCCTAATTTTTCAGTGTGTTTTTCACTTTGAAAAAACAGTCTGATGCATTTTTAAAACAGTTTAATAACACCCCAAATACCACAGGCAATTTTTCACACATATACTTCAGAGGACATATAAAGAAAATACTTAATTTTTTTCTATAATACACAAAATTCTTTTAGCACTGTTATTTTCTAGATCTAATAATGAAAATGATCACTAGTAGACATTACTTTCAGCACCAGTATAAAACCTTCAATTTTCACAAAAGCGTGTTCACAAAATTGTATCTAATTCATAAATTCTGGTCAAACTGAAATATGCTGAAACTTCATAGAATCATAGAATTTTAAGGCTTGGAAGGGACCTTAAAGATCCTCTAGTCCCAACACTCCTGCCATGGGAAGCAACACCTCCCACTAGACCAGGTTGCTCAAGGCCTTATCCAACCTGGCCTTGAACACTTCCAGGGATGGGACATCCACAGCCTCCCTTCTTGGTTATCTTGTCTTCTGCACCACACAGAGGAGAAAAAAACCCAACCTGTACTTTCTGTAGGCTGAGTCTGTTATCTCAAAGCATGAACCTGAAGCCTTGCCTGTTAATATTTAATACTGTCACATCCAACACCTACTCAGAACTTTTAATTTCAAGAAGATTGGTGTAATTAAAATATTGTGAACAGAGGTTGTTCCCACCAGTTGCAAGCTCTTTGTTTGATAAGGGTTCTTATCATTATTACTTGGCACCTACTCTGCTATCAGAGAGAAAATCTACATGATTTTTAACACCCAATTAAACACTGTTTAATTAGATGGTATTACTCATAGTGGTCCCTGCTAAAATAAAAACAAAGAGAGGGATTTATGATAATAGTGTTCCAATTAAGCCTCAGTCACTGCTATTCCCTATCAGTCACTGGACTCCCTGGGAGACACCCCAATAAAGCAGCTAGTCTAATTAAGTGGAATATGGTATTTATTGTCTTATATAGTAATAAGAAGATTAAATATTGTCTCTCTGCATACAGGCTCTTTTGATGCACAGTGATTCACTGAGGGCATGGCAGGACCAGTCAGTCTTTCTATCTCATTGCAATGAGAAGCAGCACAGGTGTTTGCCTACCATCTGCTTTCTGACATTGTCCCCTAATAATGGTCGTAACCTCACGAGGCATGAATGACATGAAACCAAACAGATTTGCCCGAATTTAGACAAAGTATAAAAAAATAACATAGGAAAAAGCAATAAAAATTAGGACCATCCAAAAACGCAAGACGTGCAGGGAATGATAAGCAGCCATGAAACCACAGACCAAAATTTGCTTTCAAACAACTAGAGAGTCTGCTATGAAAGAAAAAACTCTTGAAGAAACACCAGAAATTTTCATCAGGACCTGTCATGACAGGACAAGGGGGAGTGGCTGCACACTGACAGAGAAATGTTTAAGCTCAAAAAGGGAAGGCATTTTTATTTCCAATAGCTTTATAAAACGTCCTTGGCTCTTTCTCTCAGAATATATTAACAACTTCTAAGGATATAATATTAACTTTGAATATTAGGCAACTTAAAATTGTAGAATTTATCAGCAAGTTTCAGAATTTCATGTATAGAATTATGCCGATGTTAACATATGCTTTCCACACACTGACTTTAAAACTTCATCTTTAACTTGCAGACTAGGGTTTCATTTTTACATTTTGCCAGCTACTTGCCAAAGTACTGAGATGAATTATCTATTTTGCACTATCTACTCTTCTGCAGGTCTGCCAGCACAAAACTCTTCCAGAACTTTAGAAAGAAGAATGTTTAAATCTTGTCAATTCCAGGATTAAATCCCAAGTTACAATTATCCTCATAATATAACAACATGGCAGGCATTTAGGAGGAGTCAATTTTTCCATGAAGGACTCGTCATAATCTTTCTATGTAATAACATGCTTAAAATCATAGGAGTGACAGTACAGTGCAGAAAAAGTCCTTGTAGTAGCCACTGTTTCAAGAGTGAAAAATGCTGTGGGTGCAGTGTGGATGAGTGGACTGTCTGGTTAAGATAACTCCTCACAATAGGTGGTGCAAGGGGTTTCTGCTTGACCAGGAATCACTTTGAGACTTTCCTGAGCAAAAGCCTGAGTGAATACATCGAGCTGCAAATAGGGCAGGCACTTATCACACTGGCTTCTATTCACTGAATTCAATTTTGGGGTTTTTTGAGGTCATCCAAAGAACACAAGTGACAATCTCAATTACATGTATTCAAGAGAGACTTTAGACAATGTAATTAAAACTGTAGCCAAGGAAGACGTGTTTAGATCTGGATTTGAACTGAATGGAAAACATGCTGTAAATTCAGAAAAGGACCATATGAATTCCTGTGTAGGCACCCAATTTTTGAGTGCTATTTTATGAAAAAGTGTCAATATTTCTGATAGCAACATTTCCACATTTTCTGAATAGCTGTTCTTACACACTTCTGTGGCATAAAAACTGCGCCCAAAAGCTCATGTCAAAGAATTAAACTGTTATAGGTCAAATTTTCTCACATTGAGCTCTCTGAAGATTTTATGTTTCACTAAGGAAGAATGATTCTCTTGTATTTTAAAAACATCTTAAATTAGAGCTTGAAAGAACAGAAAATAAAATGAAGATCTAATTTTATAGATCTAAAATCCAAAAGCATTGCAGAACTACTCAGGGTGAAAAAGAAAAAGAACAGTATTATTTTCTGACTACATTTGTTGCCACCAAAATAATTTTCCTATTTCAATTGCTGATAAACTTTTGAGCTGTTAAGATCAGTTTACGAGCTACAACTGATCAATCCATAGCAGTATCTCTACAGCACTTATTATTTAAAGTGGTTTAATAGGGAAATAGATTTATGTGTACAGCTGGGAACTTTGATTCTAACAAAATTGCTACTTCTCGGATATGGAAATAAGAAACTGAAATTAATATACTTGTATTTTATGGTTTTTACCCAAATCTTTTATTCTGAGAAATGAGAAAATCCATACTTGAAATGAAAACTTCTATTTGCTTTTTGAAACAATCTATCTCTTTGTTCAAGTTGAGCTCTTTATCCATAGGGGTAAGTTTATTTTGGAAATGAAGGATATGAGGAAAAAAGATTTTTTTTTTTTTTTTAATAGCGGTTTGGTATTGATTTTTGTGATGATCCCATGTGAAGTTCAATAAAATATATCCAAGAACATTTTTTTTTACACGTAGAAATAATTTGCGCTAAGCCTGTGTTCCTCTTAGTATAAGTAATAATTTTGCACTATTTGCAAGAAAAAAACAAACAGAGAGTATATCTGCTTTAGTACCTATCTTCAAAAATGGAAGGGTATCTGTGCCCTTTAAAATTGCACATTCAAGCTGTAAATATGTTTTAAAACCAACTAAGATTAAAATGGACATAAAGTCTGGCTACTGAGGTACCAGTAACATCAATTAAAAAACCCCAAACCCAACAACAAATACACTGATCATATAGCATTTCTGAAGAGCTAATACTATAAGACTTGTTTTCATAAGTCCATATATACATAATTGCAATTTTATAATTTTCACTTATAGCAATGATGTTCAAACCCTATGATCTATTGTTATACAATAGAAATTGAGCTAATGTGTAATTCGTTATGGTTTTTAAGAGGTTGATCCACTTGTATTACCACACATTTCATTGCCAAGGTACTAGAGACAAAAATTTAGGAATTATTGTATCAGGATATCAAAAGTAGCTTCTTCCCACTAATTTCAGGGGAGAGCAAGAGTTAAGAATCCATATACTGAGAGACCACAATCTTACAATACTTGTAAAACTTTAGAATTGGGGTGCAACTACTATTAGATTACAAAATGGAGATTGCAAAAAATAAAACTCCTTTTTGATCATTTTTCCAACGTTTACAATCAGAATGGTTTCTTTAGTTATATTCATTACCTATGTCTGTTTCTGAACCCTTGTGTTTCAGACAGTTGGCCAGTAGGATTACAGTAACAATTTAAGAATCCAGACATAAATATGTTAAAGGCATGAATATAAACAAAAAAGATTAATAAACTATTCATTAAGCAGTGACTGACTGAAATAAAAACAAAATAGAAAACACATTCCTTTACCAGTTAGCCTGGCTTTTAAAAAATTGATTTGCATCAGAAACATTGCTAGTTCAGTCTTTTTCTTTTTCCAGAAGAAATAGTGGTTCAATGAGGTGCAATTTGCACTCAAAATATGAAAATGAATATTTTTGGTTTTTTTGAGAACTGAATCTGCCAGCAACAAATGATGAAATTATTCATGAACACAAGTCTATTATAGCTATATCCTCATTAAGGAATCCTTAACAGACAAATAATGTAGGAAAGGTTAATTAATTCATCTTTTATTTCTCTACATCAAAAACAATTTCTACAGCACCAGGTGTGTTTCACCCAAATATTACTTAGTAACTTTCAAATGGCACAACTGATCTTTTTCTGTATAACTAATTCTCCTTTTTAGCACAAGCAAAGAAATAAAGCAATAAGTTCCTTTCACGTGTACAATTTTGGGCACCACAATGTAAGAAAGATAGGAAGGTATTAGAGAGTGTCCAAAGGAGGGCATCACATGGGAAGATTCCTGTGCAGGGCCAGGAGCTGGGCTTTGATGACCAAAGGGAGTTGGGAATTTCCAACTCAGGATATTCTATGAATCTATGTTAAGAGAATTAGAGACCACTGTAAAATTAGATCCAAGTTTTCTGTACCTTCAAGGTGTGACCACCCCTCGCTGGGCATGTGCTCTAGACTTTATTGGCTGTATCTTTAAGAGTGAAGTGGGGGAATTTTACACCAAACAGTAACAAAGGTATGTATGACTTGAGTCACTCAGCCTCCACCTAAACACAAAGAAATAGTGTAAAAATAGCTTGAGAGCAGGAAAAAGTTAGGGAAGACTCCATTGTAATTCTTGGGTTCAGTCAAACGGCTGAACACATCTTGTCCCCCACAGGGCACCTGTTGGGTAAAAAATGTAATCAGCGTGTGCCAAACACTTTTATTTGGGATTAGAGCTTGTCTGTGTATTGCTTGTTTTTTTGCAATTTATTGGTATCATTACTGGCCTTAACTTGTTGCAGTTTTATATTAATAAAGAGTGTTATTCCATAAACTGATAGTGTGAGTCCTCGGTGAGTGCTGGCAGTCGCCAGCAGGGGGGAACACATGCAAACAAAGAGGAAGACCTGCTGAGGGGCCGTAGAGTGAGAACACCCTCGGAGGGGCCATAGAGTGGGAACACCCGCTGAGGGGCCATAGAGTGGGAACACCCGCTGAGGCGCCATAGAGTGGGAACACCCGCTGAGGGGCCGTAGAGTGAGAACACCCTCTGAGGGGCCATAGAGTGGGAACACCCTCTGAGGGGCCATAGAGTGGGAACACCCTCGGAGGGGCCATAGAGTGGGAACACCCTCGGAGGGGTCTCCCTCATGCTGCTGGGTGTGTGTCCCTAAACAAGTCAGTGGAACCACCCTCCGATCCAGCAGCACAGCTCAGCGAAGGGTCCCCAAAAGGGGACAGTGACAGACTGGTCAGAATGTCAGGCACAAGGGGCTCAGCTTTCCTGGGGCGCTGACAGACAAACTACGATCTGGGGAAATCTCCCCATTTCGAAAGTCCCTGCTACTTCATTGCATCTGAGTGCTAGGCTGGCTTTGAGAAATTACCTTCACTCCATTTATATTCCTGGCATGTTCTTCAGACCTGTCTGAATGTACCCTGTGCTCATTACAAACTGGGTTCTATGATTCCAGGGGTTTTTCTTTACGGTATTGCATCTCCCCACATATCCATATTCCTTTGTGAAATCTCTAGCTCTCTGAATTAATTATTTGCAGCTACACTTATCTACATTTTACCCAGCTCAAGGCCAGTTTCTACAGCCACATTTTAGGTGCCCAATCCCTCCCATGCTGTATTTCCATTAGTTTTAATGTTCTCAAGTGCTGAGTTACCTTTGAGACAGAAAAGGTTCAGTATAGAGTTTCATTCTCGACAGCTGTATGCTTGGGGTTTTTCTGTTTGGTTTTGTTTATTTGGTTTTGGTTTGGGGATTTTTAAATCTATATGGTGTTTGCAGAGGGTTTTTATATAAAATCCTCTGATACAGCTGTAGGATGACCTGCACATTAAACCCAGGAATCTGGAGGATGCAGACACACATTCCAGCTCTTGATCAGGGAAATAGAACACACACAGTGCCGACATTTAATCGCTGCACAGGCTACTGGAATTGTGAGCAGCCAGAAAAACAAACCGACAACCCAAACCCACAAATCCCCAGATGCAATAGGAAAGCACCTGCCAAACACAAACTTGAAGGAGATTTTGATCTGTTTTACACCTTCACAGAATTTCATTAATTGATAAAAGCATATCTACCATCCCTTCTGATATAATTTAATACAATAATAAAATAATACAATAATACAATTAATAAAATGTCATGTAGAATGGATATTTTTCTGTAGAAAGTACAGTTAGTGACAGAAGCACATGTTGATCTAATGGATAAATATAAAAAAATTAAGTCTTTGTGTAGAAAGCACACTTAAACTCATATCTTTTCATGGTACAAGTAAGTTTCTTATCATTTAAAAAAAAAATAAAATGTTTTTCTTCCTTAAAATAAATTAAGTAAGTTTTTATGCCTTATAAAAAAGATTTAAAAACCACCACCCTGGTTTTGAAATGTGGAATGCTTATCAGGATTATTACTATTATCAGGAATAGGGAAAGTCAGAGACTCCAGTAATTGAAAGACCAATATGTAAGTTCAAAAGTCATATTGTGTGGGGTGGTCCCTTGGGTTTCAGTCTTCGACAGGTTTTTTTTAATTTTTTGGGGGGTTGAAGCTTTTTCTTCCCCTAGTGAGCCCCGTAGATTTAAATTTTGAAAGAGGTTTACTATAATATTTCCTATAATTATACTGTTATCTGGTAGTTTTAAAGGAATCTAAGCCCTTGTCTAAATAAACTTTCTTTTTCTTTTTTTTTTTTAGGTTCTTCATCACTCCTCCTCAGGGGTGATAATGTCCAGTGATTAAGGTAGTTACTCCCCGGGGCTTTTCACCCCCAGTTTTTTTCCTCGAAGCAACCATGCTGAATATGAATTAACACCACAAGCAGGATAATTACCATAAAAAAATAATTTGTAAAACCATGAGGAATATCACATGCAGTGAGATATTTAAATAGGTTCAACCCAAAAAAGCCTTCTTAGAAACACAGAGACAGTGGCCATCCTATTATACATGATGTTACTAGGGCAGTTTGGCATGTTGCAGCTAGTAAAGCAGAGGCTGAAGAAGTACGTGATTGCATTCTAAAAATACAAAGCAAAAACCCAAAGTCGCCAGTGAGAATAAAGAGGTAAAGTTAAGGCACTGCTGGCACAAGGACAAATGTCAGTACAATTACTCTCAAAACAAGAGACCAGAAATTGGAGTGGGAATGTCCACTATGTGAACACGATTCAAACTCAAATTCATCAAGACATGGTTTAACATTAATCATTGATTACATGACACAGATGCTTTGACAACAAAGATGTCAAACCCCTGACTCAGTCATTACAAACCTATGAAACAAGAGAAAGCAAAACAATGGCAAGGAAAAACAGAAAAAAAAACATTATTGGAGAAAGCATTACCACTTGGAAGAATAAATCCTTCACTAATGTAGTATTTTGGATGGTTTTAAAGAAAAAAATCCACTTGGAATATTTACTTGAACTCCTAGTGTTCTAAACACTCTCCTTGGTAGGCTGACTGTCCAACTCCAATCTAAAAACTTTATTCCCCCTTTGACTTTAAAGAGGCCACTGGTGTGAAACTGCAATTTACATGTTAATAGAGGTCTGCTTCAAGCAATGTGTGACCTCGAACAAACAGTCAAGTTAACGACTATATTTCAAAATATTCCAACAAAAATTTAATGAAAAAGATATTAATGCCTTCAGAGGTTAAAAAAAAAAAGGTGCCATGCAAGTGAAAGCAGAATAATAAAACCTCTTTATACAGTGTTCTTGTATATTCTTTAAGTTTGACAAAACCAGATGGAGAACAGTGGAAGAAAAAGAACAAAACAGAAGAAAACAGCAGCTAAATATCAGTCTATATAAGCAGAGTGAATTGTCAGAGGGAATGCTAATCATTATTTCCCACTGATTGTCTTTTTAGGAAATACAATTTTAATAGATGCAATAGATAAAACATTTTTAGGTTACTGAGGGATTTTGATGCTGGAGATTATTCAAGGCTGATGGTCAAGCTCTGATTATATGCCCCTCTGTGGAGGGTTGAGTGACCAACCTGATTGTTACAGCTAAGTAAATTTATGTTTGGAGTCTTTAAAGTTTTCTGAAAAACTTCTCTCTTCTTCAAAACTTATTGCAACATCCAAATAGCTCCATGGAAATAAAAATGTTTGTTGCCCTATCAAACTGAAAATCGGTTGCCATTTCAAATCTGAGCCTGTACCCATTTAGCTGCTGCCCACCTCTAAGTAGCCAAATACTTATTTGCTTAAACTGATTGGATGTAGACAGCTTTGTGGGGACAACTATACGACAGTGCTTACAAGGAGCAATTTGACAAAACATCCTGTCAGGGAGACATTAAGTCTGTAGTTATTCTCTCTCAGACACGTGACAGTAAGGTCAGGAAATCAGAAGTGATGGTTCATGCAGCCTGGAAAACTGGGCAGACGTCTGACTGTCACGATGCCCTCACTCTGTAGATGGCTGTACCTACTGGAATGGATACCAAGGTGTTGGCAGTGGGGGCTGCAGAGTGGGCCCTGTCAGGATGGAGTGTCAGAAACAAATTTTCACAGACTAAACACAGCCCTCCACTCTCTATCCCCACCCATGCCATGGGGGGTGTCTGGAGGGATGAAGGAGTGCTGGAAAAGATGCAGGAGGATAAGTTGTTTTGATTTGTCTTTGTTTCTCATTATTCAAAGCTATTCTTAATTAATATTCCCTAAGTAGAGGTTGTGCCTGTGATGGTTATTGGTATGTGATCTCCCCATTTTTATCTCGGTCCATAAGCTTTTCCTTCTTATTTTCTTCCCCATCCTTGTGAGGGGAAGGAGTCAGGACATCAGTGCAGCTCTCAAGCCTCCACAATTACTAACTCTGACTCACAGCACAACTGTGGGTCTGTGCTCGATTTGTGACTCTTTTTACTAATCTCTAATTGTCATGGAGACTTTGCATAACCCAGGACCAAAACACAAAACAATTACATTTGATCTTATAAGTGCTGGTCCAGTGAGGAGAAAAATCACTATTTTTTTTTATTGTTTTCTGGACAATACTGTCATAAACTAAGTTGTTATACAACTTTGTCAATGCTTTAATCAGTTTTTATTCACATCTGAACTAGTGGAGAACAGTTACAAATACCTTCCTTTCCCTATCTCTAAATACCACTCCCAAAAATCTTTATGAATGTTTCAAACGTGATAAATATCCTGCATATACACACAGAGTGGGAGATATCACACTTACATCATACCAGAGAAACTAAAAGTGCCAAGAGCACAGTAATGAATAACTCCACAAACCTGAGTCACCAGCTTCTGTCAGACAGATGTGGCTCAAAAGTAGTCACCATCTAAAGGCAGCCCAGAGATGCATAAATATGTGGTAGATCAGAAGCCATTGGTGATTAAGTTTTCTTGTTTGGATTTTTTTTTGTTAATTTGGAATTTAAATGTTATGTTGTTGTTTTTTTTTTTTAATTAACTGATTTCAGAAGATGAACATCAAGAAGTCATACCCTTTTCGTGTGTATTAAATAAACTACATACTCAGAACTAATCTAGAGATTTATGCTATTGTAAAGGTAAGTGTTGTAGACTATTTGTACCTAATTATTATCATCTATTTACCACTGTAATTGTGCCAGTTACCCTTGTTTTGAAGGCTGACATCTAATACATTGTGGTGGAAAAGGCCTCCTCTCTGTGGAAGTTCTGCTCAACAAAAAATGAAGACATTCCTATGTTATCAACAACTTTTTTTCAAGCATAGATCCAAAACACACCCCCACAGTAGCTATTATGAAGCAAATTAACTCTATCCCAGGAAAAACAAACACATAACACAAATATCTTTGAAAATAAAAGTACAGATATCTTAACATTTCTTCCAGGTGTAACCAAACTGAACATTATAATATATTTATCACATTGGAAAAATGGATTGATGCTTTAGTCTGCCTAGTACAGTCTAACATCACTACACCATTTTATGTTGCTTTATTTTGTCTCTACAGTATGTTATCTCTGCCCCAAAAAAGGATAAAAATTGTTTGGATTCAACTTAGAAACCCTTTCTTTTCTCCAAGATGGGGGATGATGGGGGGAAAGGAGGAAAGACTATTTCAATTGGACAGGATGTATGATGATCCCCTGTTCCAACTGCCTGATCACTTCAGCCGTGGCCAAAAATTCAAGGATGTTATAAAAGGGCATTGGCCAAATGCCTCCTGAACACAGACAGGTCTGGGTCATGGACCACCTCTCCAGGCAGTCTGTTCCAGGTTTGACCTCCCTCTCAGCAAACAAATGCTTCCTCTTGTCCAGACTGATGTTCTCTAGGCGCAGCTTTGAACCATTACTGGCAGATCTGTTTTATCAGTGCCCAGACAGCTTTCACATTTCAATGTACGTTGTGTACAGAAAAGGGCTTTTTGCTGATTGTTGCAAGCACAGCAGTTATGTAGCCCAAGAGAGAAAATAAAACTCATTACTTCACCCCAAATAGTGTGCAGGATCTGAAACAAAATAATTCACTTAAATTATTCTGTAATGTCAAATACAGTGTACTATAATTTGATATTCCCATAGAATCAAACAAAAACCTCTGTGACTGCACTTCACCTTAAAGATGGAATTATGAAAACGTTAAAAAGCAGATAAGAGGGATAACTAAAATTTTAATCCTGTTAGGCACGAGGAGAACACTGCAGAGCACCCCGCGGTTAGTGAGGCATCAGTGAGGCACACCACTTACTGAGACAGAATAAGTAATTGATGAGATTGAGTAGAACAGCAAGGGAAAGTATTAGAAAGAAGAAGCATATTCCAGAAATAGGAAGCTGCACTCAGATAAAGAAAATAGAATCAAATTCTGAGAGGATAAAAAAAAAAAATTCTAGATAAACATTGTTTTCAAATCTACCTGGAGGACATATAGTCAGCTGATGACCAGTATAAAAAGAGCCTTCAAAGAGGGAAGACTATTGAAGAAATGTAGTGATTTTTCAAAATTTGTATTCACTGAGGAGAAAAATCCAGAGATCCATGCTGGAACTGCTAGTGGGAGAGTCAGCAGGTCTGCCTGAAGCTGCAATGCATATGAATTAGGTTTTAAAATGAAATTTTATTTGAAGGATCTTTAACATTGTACTTAGCGCTGCTTTAGTGTTAAGTGACAAAGGTTGCACCACAAAAATAAGGGAATAGGAACAAAGGTTCCAGGTACTATCCAGGTAACTCAAGGTAAATAAACTAAATGCCTATCAAAAAGAAAAGTATATCAAAGAAAATCTTGAAAAAAAAGAAGTTGGGCTGTTGGAAAAAACCTGCTTACAAGCCCCTTGAAACTCTTTACAAGGTTAAAAACCTAGTAGACTTACTTTTCAAGGGACTTTCCCTAAAAAAATGTAAAAACTTTAAAGAAACCAAGAAATCATGGGCTGAGAGAAATGTGATATGGTTACATAGCTGCTTTAAATAAAATGAGAAACTGATAGTAGTATATACTTATTTATCAAAATAAAGAAAACATGTAGAAGGGTTAATAAAAAGGAAAGATTTGTCATATCAAGTTACTGATAATGATGAAGACAACAGAAAGAAACTCCAAAGGGAAACTTTAATCCTAAATGCTAGTAAAAAAAAAAATAAAATTTGTCATAGACATACAAAAAAGTAAAAGGTGCATAAATAATAATTCCTAAGCTACATAATTCATGAAAGGTGTAATAGCATCTTGGGGCTATGATAGTTCTAAGGAAACTTGATCTCAAAATCATTAGCTGACAAAACTAAATCAACTGTTGGAAGGCACTAAGAAACAATAAAAACACCTCTGAAAACTACATTAAACTACCACGTAAGTACATGGTTCACTTTTCTTTGAAGCACTGACTTCCCTGACTTAAGATGGATTAATAAATTGGGGGAAAAAAAATTAATTATTTAGGAATGCCTAATCAGAAAACTAAGCTTAGTATGGTAAGAGAGATCTACAAAATTCAGGAGCACAGATCATTTGTCATGTCTTCCAACACAGGCACTAGGACCCCACCAGTGAAAGGAAGAAAGTAGGGGGAATAAGGCTGAAAACAGCAAGATAAGACAGCTTTTCACACAGAAAGAGACCTGTGTAAACCCCTGCTGAGGGTAGTGTAGATCCTGAGAGTTCACATGGATTTGGTGGAAGACTGGACAAGCTGAAAGGTTTTAAGTAGAAAAAGCACAGCAGGTTCAAGAAACCGCCAAAGCTAAAACAGTGGCCATCAGAACTTGCTGGGTGAAGGATCATTTCTCGGTATTGATCTATTTTCTCTCTTCCTTACACACCTGCATGCAGCAGCTGCAGAAGGCAGGTTGTTGTATGACACAGACCCTTCCTTGGCCTGAGCCAGGGCTGTTCCTGAGAGTGACTGTGAGGGAGCTGGGCTTCCACAACCACTTGTACTAACCAGGGTAGGGATGGCCTCCCCATAGCTCTTGTTGCACTTCTGCAGCATGAGGTTAAATCGCTCAAACAGGATTTGATTAAGGTAATTATTAAATTATACAGGCGAGGAGAAAGAGGATGAGAGCAAGGAAGGTGTTCTTGCTCTCTCACCTCAGCCTCTCAGAAGCGCCGTGATTCTTTAACAATTTCACAGCTACTGCTGAGAAGGAAAGAGAAGACGATAATAATCCTTAGTGTTTGTTAAATATACTCCTGGTATTGCCTTATGTTAGCAACTAGTTTATATGCCTGGTCACCTCAGGGACCAATTAGACAAAAATCACTAGAGCAAAATCCCAGTGCAACTTTTCCTCGTGGTATGACACTCCCAGAATTTCAACATGGACCAGATGTACTTGGTGCTTTTGAAGCGCTATAGAAAAGTAAGGAAATGTATTAAATAATATATTATAGACAGAACTTCTGAGTCCCCTCTGTGCTAGAAGGCAGGAAAGAGCCAAATAAAAAGAAGAAAGAAAATCCCACAATACTTTGTCCTCGCCTTTATAAATTTGCTGTAGGAACTCTTATTTTCCCCTGCAGCAATTCTCCTGCATGAAGGTCCTTCTGCCATATGTTAGTGCAAGTATTAGGAAAAACTTAATTTTTTCCTAGACATTTCACTTGACACAACCTTAATCCATTAATTTGACTGCTTTTGAAAAGGGAAAACTTTGGACTGAATGATTAGCATATTAGACCAAAAGTCCTATACAATTGTAGTTTACTTTGGGCTTAATGTAAAAAGGAAACAATGGAAAAAAAATCTTCTGGACATATTCTGATTATATTTCATATGCTTATGTAGACTGCACATTCCTAAAGAAAATAGATTATACTCAAATAGCTTTTGGGGAATTATAATGAACAATTATTTCTAATTTTGTCTTCATATCACTAACAAGAAATAATTTATTGATACCAAGAGAAAATATTTACTGCTTAAAGGCTTTTAGGAAAGAGAATCAGCCAGGTTTACTAGATTAACATGTTAACTTAAATTGTCACATGCACTTTTTCATGCAAGGCAGACCTCCTTAGCTGCTTTACTGAATACAACTGACATTCTTAAATAGATACACGCAGATCCTGATTGCACATATAAACTCCATTCATGTTGCTATGGCTGCCACTGCTGGAGCAATTTGTACAGTTTATTTTCAGCCGTTTCTTCCCCAAGAATTCCTCAACATAGAAGGAAACTTTTAAATGCTTTTGCACTAACATTCTTCGCAACTAACACTGCCTGATAAGAGGACTTTAAATCCTTTCTTCTCTTGTGGCTGGACATCCCTATGTACTGAGACCCAGGGTACTCTTCCTTCTTCCAGAATAGCTGCTGGACATCAACGTCCTGATGGAAATTAATCCAGGAAAGTCAGAGTTCAGTAAAGTTTCAGTAGGAAAGGAAATTTTACTTGTTTTGGTTACTGTTGAAAGAAACACTTAACAGGAGTTTTTAAAATGCTTCCCCTAATGGACTCACACAATTAAATATTTGTTGTGAAACAGATAAATTGAATCATTTCAGTGTATATTAAACATTAATGCTTGTTTGTCTTTCATCTTAATGCCTCTTACAATTAATTTAACAGATGTTGTACAAGATTTCAAAACAGCTTAAAATATAATCTATTTTATTTTACTCTGCTTTCCCATTGGTGGAGTTATTGATACAGATAGCTACTGAATTTATTCTTAATTCTTCCTTTCTTATAAAGAATCTCTGCCAGTATCAACATATTTTGTGCTTTTTCACCTGTATTTTGCTAAAATGTTAATCATTATGCATTTTTAAAAGACATACACAGAGGATTTCCTCTCTTCCTTTTCTCTATCCCACTTTTCCTCTCTTCATGCTAATAGAAAGGTCTGAGTGGCAGACACTGGGCCAAACAAGACCATATATTTATATCTCCAGTCCATTAGAACATACCACAGCTTGGTCTACTTATCTATGATGCTCATAGTCTGTGCCTGGCAGATTCTTCCAGGAGCAGCAGTTTTTCAAAAAATTCTTTTGCTTTTGTGCAAAATTTTTATTGGCATAGTCAGAATCTGACCAATGGAAAAAATAAACAGGTAGAATAACCTGCTACATCAAAAAAATTATATTGGAATTCTTTTATTTATTTTTTATGATTTTATTAAGGTGATTGAAAAAATTAAGTTTTGATCTCTGCCAAAACTAACAGAAAGCAATAATAAGAATTATAGTATTTTTCTATCTTTAAATTTACCCAAGGGATGATATGAATTTCATACTACTCACATATTCATCTTCAAGAGATCAGCTATGTTCAGAGATAGTCACAGGTTTTGAAGTGTTAAAGTATTTAGTGTAGCTGAGGCTACAAGTCTATATTTAAAACTGAAATAGAAAAAAAACAAACAACCAAAAAAAGGAAAAAGTCATTCAACGTTTTCTTGAACACATTTTGCACAATCTAAGTTCTATTAGCCTGAGTCTGCTGGAAAAATGGGCCTTTCCATAGGAACACTAAAGGAATGAAACCACCACACAAGACCCGCTAGCAGGGGAAGTGTAGCAAGGACGTGTTGGCTGTGAATTTTAATAGACACAAAGAGTTGGCCCTTATTGTCGCCTACTTTTCCACAACAGCTTTCTAAACTGCAGGAGTAATGCCTGCTACTTTCTGTATGTTAAAATTACGGTACCTGATGAGAGATTAAAAGGGGTTTTGAAGAGAGAACACTGCATAGTCTTTACCTATTAACCTTTCAAAGAGAAGTGTATCGTAGGAAAGATCCATAACCGAAGTCAAAGGGTCAGTACCTCTGCTAAGTGTAAATACAAGAAAGTGCCCCTGGCTGCTTTTTCATTTGGGCATTTAAAATCAGCTGAACACCCAAGCTGCCTTTTCTTTTCCCTACATTCTGTTTTCTTTCCATTTTTACTACTGCTATTACAGCAGCTCGTCTTGGCACCATTCTACTTTACATGCAGAGACTGGTGCTATTATACATGTCTCTTCCTAGCACTTCAAAACTGGCTCAGGAATATCTTTCTTTCATCTGAAGCATGTCCCATGAAGAATTTTTCTATTCAATTAAGGAATAGTACAGCTTGCAAGAGAAGTTTTGTTCAGGCTTTGAATCCAATTTGAGTAGACATTGATTGTCTAAAGACAAATAACTATGTTGAATTATATCAAGAGATAAAAAATTTACTATGCCATTTTAACAAAATTTAAAAAACCCCTCTCTTTCTATTAGTAGGATAGAAAAATAACAAAAAACCCAAAACAAAAATCAAACATTTAAAGATACTTATTACACTGCATCTACTTTCAGTTTATCTGTTCTACCAATGTTTTATTCTCAATAGGTCAAAACTAGGGAGGAAAAGGTATTTAATAATAATAATGCTAATAATAACAACAACAATAACACTAATAACAATAACAGTGTCAAGTTTTCTAACTCTTGCTCTTGCTTTCTACGCTTTGGGAGTTATATATCCTCTTAGCTACATGAAAGTAAGATAAGCAAAAGGATTTCTGGATCCCTTCTGGATTGACAGAAACAGGTATTTACCACACCTCCACAGCTTTTTCTATTACTTCTTTGTTCTTTGTTTTACATCTTAGTCATAATTTGAAGGAAAGTGGGATGTGATTTTTGCATTCAGTTGTGCTACGTAATTTGTTGCCAGGCTGCAGCTTAGCAGGGGCCCTGGGAAAATTTCTGCACTATGAAGTGATCTTCCATGGCAAATGATGTTAACATTAGGCTTGAATTACATCTCTAAATGTTCTTAGTCACTTTGTATTTGTTTCTCTGGAGGAGTTTAAAACTTAGAATATGTTGGGAGAAGTCACTGACTGAATGTACAGCTGTCCCAGGGCAGTAACTTGTGAAGCAAAGCAGCAAAGTGGCAAACAGCTTTGTTATTGTCCTGGTAACATATTTAATCTGCATGATGTGGTAAAAATCAGTCCATTTCCCCTTGAAGATACACCAGGAATTCCTGAGATTTGCAACTTCTCACTAAGCCTGGTATTTATGTTTCTTCTCTCTACAATGATGGTACATCATCATTTTCCCAAGGATATCTATTCATCAAAAAAAGAAGCAGGCCAGTGCCCAGAATGGACAGTTCCTCTCCCTTTGCTACTTCCAATAAAATTGATGACACACCTTGCACAGCAAGCTACATATTTTTTTTAATGATGGTAATATAAAATGATGCATTGAACAAAAAACTCTGGCCATTATCTCTTTAGATGTAAGTATTGAAGCACCTGTACTGTTAATCTTCTTTATGCAACTATTATATAAACAGAATCCCATGATAAGGACTTGGCTGAGGAACTAAACATGGTGTTCAAACCAAAATGATGATTGGAATGTATTTACTGGCTGCAAGTATAAGGATTCTAGGTCTTACTCTGTTATCATTAAATGGTACTATGCAAAAAGAAAAGAAGCATGACAAGAAGTGACAAAACATACGGTGAACAGCTGAGAAAGATGTCAGAAAGTAAGACATACATGTAGTCTCTTAAACAGAATATAATATTAAATTTTCCACTAAGAAGTATTAAGGAGAGAAACTAAGAACTGTGGCTGTACAGCTAATTACGTTAATTGTCTGGTATATAAATATAGATACAGATATAGATATATACACACTACATATATGTAACCTTTTTAATGCTGCTGCCACTGGAGTTTTGTTGCATGGATAACAGAGGTAAGAACCAACTCCATAGTTAAGCCAAATCCAATTAACTGACCAAGAAACTTACTTGTGTTTATTGGGAGATGGATGAACTCGTAAATGACTAGTGACCACATGTGTATTTAGTTCAGAAGGTTTGTTATCTAATAGTTATAGAGACATATGAAACAGAGAACAGTACAAAACATTATTTAGGAGATTGGAATGGTTGACTTATGGAAAAAGAGTAATGGAACTAAGCATATATATATATGTTAAAAGTTAAATAACATTCAAAGAAACATTGAGCAAGAAGTCTAAGATGAAAATACTGAGAAGGAAGGAAGTCATACAGAAATCCACAAGAATTATTAGCAATAATAAAAAAAGTAAAAACTCACAAACTTTTAAAAGGAGAATTCAATAAATATCAAAACTGACCAACAGCAACAGTTATTAAACCACAGAATAATTTTTCTCAAGGAACTCACAGAAAAGCCATTCAGTTGCTATTAAATAAAAAACGTGATACACGGTATATGACGTGGCAAAATTTGGCACTGGAAAAATTATACTAGCTTTACTAGGGTTATTTTTTATCTTTAGCACTGATACAGAACTAATTCTGTCTATACTTCTGTTGCACTCCAAACATCTTTTTTAAAAGCAGGAAGAATACAGAAAATTTATTTAAATGAGATCTGTGCAATGAGATTCAGCTAAGAGTTCGAAATAGTTTCAACTATTGCAATACTTTTGGCTTTCCCTCACTTGTTCTAGATGGTAAAGCACTGTAAAATTTCACCTCTGAGCTTTCTTATTGTTTTATTGCAAGTGGATGTTCCTCTACCTTTCTCTTAAGCATTATATGTTATAACAGCTAGAAATCAAATGCTTTTGTGCAGTAGTGCCACTGAAATCTTTCAGCTGTGTGTTTAGAGGGCTTTGCTCACTTTCTGGAGATAATGAATTTGCCAGTAGGGCAGGGCCAGGAGGGAATCTTCCTTTTATTGAGGATGGATGCAATTGCTCTTTTGTTCTGCTTCTTTGTTTTGTCTCTTTGTCTTACTTGCACTTCTGTAAAGTGTACCTTTCCTAACAAACACAGAGGAATTTAAGTTTCCTTTTGGGTCCTGGCAAAGAATAGTTCTTCCTCCATTGTTCCTGCTCTTAAGTAGTGGCACACTGAGGTTGTTTTTAGTGGGTTTTTTTGTTGTTTGTTTGTTTTTGTTGCTGTTTTTGTTTTGTTTTGTTTGTTTGTTTGTTTTTGTTGTCTGAGGTGTTTTAAATGGGGTACTAAATGGTTTTCTGTAGTGCACAGAGCTACTCTTGTGAGCTCATATTTCAGCTTCCTTTAGGTCTTCTGGGAAAAGCAGAGGGCCACAGCCATGACTGTCTCCTGTTTTCTATTCCTGTCTCCTTAAAATACAGTCAAAGAATTGTAGTTAGCAAAGTTTCCCAAGCAGATAGTTTTGGATTTTTGCTCATTCTGACAGTTTATTTCTCCCAGTAGAATGAAATGCCTGGGAAATGAAAGGTTATGTACGCAAGAGAGCTAATGAATGTGTATATAATATCTTGGATTGTTTTAGACTTTAGCTTGTTTGGAGTTAGCACTGATTTGGTGTATAGCTCTTGAGTTGATGAAACATTTGCATCTTAGTTCTGACGTGGGTAAGCATGCAGATATATTCCCTAACATGCTATTTCTTTTCCCATGGCAGTGTCCAGAAAAAGAAGATCTGGATACAGAACTACAAGATTTAAAAGAATAAAGCAGCCTATCCGGGGATTTGGCAGAATGAAGATATTAATGAGGTCATCCCAAAATGGGGTCCCACACTAGGGAACAGTCTGAACAAGAGAATTGTAATAATTGTACTGAAATGTGTCCCCAGGGTCACAGCTGTACACTGTCTGTGTATATGGCCTCTGCTACATACATACGTACATATATGTGTGTAAATATCTATCTATCTATCTATCTATCTATCTACACACAGACAAATATATCTCCTGAAAAACAGGTGTTGCTGTCCTATAGCATAGCAATATACCCCTTGCTTGTCACTCACAGAAGTTTAAAAAACCAGTAACAGGCTAGCGTGATTTGAAATACCCTCTAGCTGTCTTGTTACTTGTTAGATTGATATTGTTCCTCCCCTGAGAGGTCTTTATTGGTTTACTATCATGTACCTTCTTTCGTGATTGGTTCATTCTGTTATCTCTACCTGATGATGTAACACCTTAAAACTCTCTGCAAGAGGACAACCGGGGTCTCTCTGCTTTAGCTCCCCTTCAAGCTAACTGGCCCCTGCCCTCTCGAGGGCAGGAGAAAATAAACTTGGAATGAAGCTGACAGAGTTTCCACTCTTTTCTCCGTACCTTCCGCTGCTGGCTACAGCATGCCTACATGCTGTGAGGAGGCGTTGGGCTGCACTGGTAAACTGAGGCACGCAAACCTCAGTTACCATCAATTCAGTCGCTGGTTCACGCGGGCATCGGACCCCGTTGGGAACATCGGCTGCTGGGAACAGCCTGGCCGGCAGAGATTTTAACAAACAGGTGCTTGCTAAAACAGTAAAAACTCTTAAAAATACTTGTATCAACAGGTCACATTAAATAAACAAAGGACAGAACACTAAGTAAGGACCACTGTGATAAAATTTTAGGACCAAGAATCAGAGCAAAGAGTACTGGTTTAAGTTGATTTATTTTTGCCTCCAAGGGTGGATAGATTTAATCCTGTAATCTACATACTTGACTAACAAATTTTTAATGCTGGAAATATGCAAAACTTAGCATTTAAATTACATGTGGGAGATCAACGCTGGAATCAGCTACATTAGTCAGAAATATAACATTTTGAATAGAGGGAGGGAGGTCTTGCATCCCAGATGGGTTGAAGATTCTTATATCTGATCAATTTGGTTTTTTGATAGTTTAACAGGCTACAATCAAGACAAAGGCAACAAACCTTTTCAGGGTCACAGAAACTGCTGGTGCTTATTAGTTTTAACACTTCATGGATACGCTACTGGAGAATAAATTTCACTTCGCATTGGATTTCTTTTTTCATGTATCACAGCTCCTTCCTCCACTCATATTTTACATTACATTTTTTGTGTAATTATAGGAAGATAACTTGATGTACTGTTCTTTGACATATCTCACTGAGCTGTGCACGTTAAAAACCTCTGCAGCTTAGTGGAGGGCAAAAAGGAAAAAAAGAGAGTAAGTCACGTGCTAAAGTCTTTGCTCGTGTATTGAAATAAAATGAATTTGAGTTAATGCAATACTTGAGCATATGTCATTAGTTTATTTGGCTGCTGATCTCCTTTGTGCATTGCTGCTTTTCATACAGAACATTTTGTCACATACATATTTGTTCTTTGAAGAGGAAGAGTTCTTTTTATTTGAAAATTCTTACCAACATATATTTTCTCCTCCTCCTCACATCTGTTACGGAAAGAAAGAAAACAAAAGCTCATCTTTTTGGAAAATAAGTGTGAAATGTAGAAAAAAAAAATCCCATCAGTAAAATGCAAAGAAGACATTATGAAATTATGCTAATGACCTGTCAGATGTTATGTTCCATGGCATGTAGGCTACCAGAGGTTCCATTTCAGCAAAGGACTTGGGATCAGTGTAGGGTGTGCTGGGAACTGGGATTTGTGAAAGGCTAGGTGTGTAAAGGTGGGAAGGGCTGAAGCACACAGGGAGAGGAAGGAAGCTTGTCTCCTTTCATGCATGTCCATGTATCTGCACCCAGGGCTTGTCCTGGAGTGAAGCACTGCTGTCACATCACCAGTGAGCTCACACAAGGTGGTGCTGGTGCCAGATTCTGCACCTGGGATGGGGCAGTCCTGGTTGTGTGTACAGACTGGGGAATGAGATGCTGGAGAGCAGCGCTGCAGAAAGGGACTTGGGGGTCCTGGTCCGTGGCCAGTTGAACATGAGCCAGCAGTGCCCTGGCAGCCAGGAGGGACATCCATGCCCTGAGGGGCATCAGGCACAGTGTTATAAATGAAATGAGCCAATTTCTATAATAAAAATAAAACAAATTTATTTATAGAAAATTTGGCAGAGTTTTTTGATAAAGAGCCACAATGCAGGGAAACAGCGCCGAGCCTGGGTGTCGGCAGCTGGGTGACAGACAACCTGACAGGGTGACAGAGAAGCTCTGTTCACCCCGAGGTCTCGGAGTGGTGAGTTTTTATACAGTTTATTTCACTGGAGGCAACTCTGTATTCAGAGTCCAAAAGTCTAAAGATATTCAATTTGGGTCTTTGGTTATTCCAGCGAAGAACAATGTCCTTCCGATGAGATGATGAAGTCTTGATGAAATCTTTTCCATTTCCAGGAAGAGGTTGATGTTCCTGATATGTTGCAGATATCTTATGGTGGTGAAAATGGCCGAGGTGGTTCCTCTTGAGATGGCCCATCTCCCGTTCAGCCACGGCTATAGTCCTGATGATTTCTTCTCGGAAATCTTTTCAGCTGAGAGAAAACCCCACATTCTTATGGGAATCTGCTCCTCCAGAATGTGGTTTCATCATGTTTGGGTTTGATACAGAAATATCCTATACATGCATCTCAACATTAAACGGGTATAAACTTTATAGGCACTAATTAAAACACATATTTATAACACACAGCATCACCAGCCGGGCAAGGGAGGGCATTGTCCCTCTTTGCTCTGCACTGGGGTGGCCTCACCTCCAGTTCTGGGGGCAGTTTTGGGCAACATGATATAAAAAAAAGATATTAAACTATTAGAGAGCTTCCAAAGGAGGGCAACAATAATAGTGAAAAGCCTTGAGGGGAAGCTGTGTGAGGAGTGGCTGGGTGCACTTGGTCTGTTCAGCCTGGAGGAGACCTCACTGAAGTTACAACTTCTTCATGAGGGGGAGAGGAGGGGCAGGCACTGCTCTCTGGGGTGACAGTGACAGGACCCAAGGGAATGGCCTGAAGTTGCTCTAGGAGAGGTTTTGGTTGCATATCTGGAAAAGGTTCTTCACCCAGAGGGTGGTTGGGCACTAGAACAGGCTCCCCAGGGAAATATTCACAGCACCAAACCTGACAGAGTTCAAGAAGCTCTCAGGCACATGATGTGACTCTTGAGAATGGTGAGTTGCAGGGCCAGGAGTTAGAGTTGATGATCCCCAGGGGTCCCTTCCAACTCCGGATATTCTGTGATTCGGTGATTCTATGAAATGAAGGCAGCAGATCTTGCCTGCAGCTGAAATGGGTGCTGTATACTGAAGGTGGGGTTTTAAGGATGTACAAGGAGGAGTAGAAGGTGCTGTTTCCCACTTTCAGCTCTACTGCACACCAAGCCCATGTACTGAAGCTCCAGGATGTCTGCCTTGTCATTTTAGAAGTGCCTGTGGAGGATTTCTGTGCCATTTTCACAGGGGCAGTGAAGTGTGACCCTCTAGCTCCTTGTTCCCAGGGCTCACGTTCAAAAATGATCTGACATTGTTTCTTTTCCCCTGCACATCATTGTCAAAGGGTTGATGTGTATCACATTTGCGACGCATCACTTAGACTCGTGATAAAATGTCACATTATTTCCTTCTTCTAGAAACTTTGTGTAACTTACCCTTATTGCACTCTGCTTAAATAGAATTATTGAACACAGCAAAATGACTGTCTTTTGGCAGAAACATTATTTTATCTTAGATTCTGCTTCTGATTTATGTACAGCAACAGACTCAAAACAATTAACAGAAATCAGTGTTCAGTGACCAACTCAATCAAAATATTTGAAGAAAAACTTCATTTTCCTGGTGGTTTTTGACATTTTCTTTTATAGATATTTATCCACCCTTCTTCCTACGTTTATTTCTTAGCTGGTAATACACCAGCTAAGTAAAAGAGTTCTGCTTTGTGTTTATTTCCACCACTATGAGCAATTACCTTTTCTTTTAACTTTAGCTCTTTCGCATGTGAAAGAAAGTTGACAGATCAATAATATATGTAACTGAATTCTGACATTTTCATTCTTCAGAGCTATGAAAAGAGGTTTTTAACACAGCTTTTTCTGATCAAATACTTAAGCCAAAATTTCATAGACAAGAAACCACTCTGGAAACCACAGAGGTTTTGAAGAATTAGGCCATTTAAAATTGATTTGCACAACAAAGCTTGAAAGATACATTAAAAAAAAAAGAAAAAAAGAGGACTAAAAAGTCAAGTTCTTTACATTTGCAGAAAGAGAAGTACATCTTGGATTAAAAAAAAAATGGTTTGTTATACAGTATTTCTCTGTATGATTCAGCTGTAAGGACCTCTGTCCACAGACATAGTAAACTTAATCAAGTCAATAGAAAAGATCTTGAATTTGAATCTCCAGGTCAGCTCAGGGGTATAAAACAGTTTCTATTATCCATCCTAAACACACACCAATACAGACACTGGTTTGAGCAGTGTAAGTTTTTTATTTGCACCCTCACCTGTGTGACAACGTTGCTCTAGGTGAAAGCAGGTACTGCCTTTCTCCTTCTGCCTTTTTCCTTTGATTACCAAATTTCTCCTGGATTATACCTTTTCCTCAGTCTTGTCTCCATGACCTGACACAATATCATTTTATTAAAGATTTTCTTCTTGCACCTCTTTTTCTTTTTAATTCTCAATCTTACCTCCTCTCTTCTTTTCAAACACTTTCCCTTCTGTTCATTTGTGTGTACATTTCTGAGTTTATTAATTTTCTCATATCCTCTTGCACTGCTGACTATAGATCCCAGCTTTCAGCAAGTTAGATTGTTGAGTTATTATGATTGCATTCTGGCAGGCAGTGCAGCAGGTCACACAAAAATAATTAGAGATTTTCATTTATACAACAACATGCCAAGAAGTCTCTAGGCATTATCAAAAGATAAATTGAAGTATAGCTTAAGATGAAAGAAAAGAAAGCTAATTAATTTCCAAAATGGTCAAGAAATTTAAAATATTTGCAAAACAGTAATAAGGAAGAACAAAAATTTTAATTGCTACAAAACTTGAACTTGGGCACTTGGTCTACTAATGTTACAGAGCTGCCTATTAAAATTGTTTCTTTAATTGCAAAAATAAATGTAGCTGTTGTTCGTGTCCATTTATTAAATCAATTATGTCTAAATCAATTTCAGGTTCTATTTGTAAACTTATGGTATCTTTGCACACACATAAGTGGTGGTAGTCTCTCTTCTGCTTCTCTCTTGGCATATTTATTTTTCAGGGAAAGATTCTCATTTGATTTTCATATACCTATCTATATAGAGAGTAGTTAAGGGGTATTTTTTTTGTCTGAGTGATTTTCTTTATTTGTTTGGGTTTTTTTTAAAAAAAAAAGCGTAATTTGAAAATTCACTGCCCCCTGCCACCCCAGCTCTGTTACCATTTTCTCCTCTCCTCACTGATCTTTTCTATTCTATTTCTAAACCATTTCCCCTCCTCTGTAATTCCTATTTGCTCTTCCATTTTTCCGCTCTGCTACATCCTCAGTTCAGTGGAGATTTTTTACAGTTCCCCTGAATCACAACCCTCAAGAACAGATGGATAGGGACAACCCATTGAATAATGAAACCAGACTTGCTTAGGCTGATTACTCTGTACTCTCTCTGACCTTAGTTTTTAAAATGGAGGATTCCCTCTGCATCTTATTCTGAAAAACAAACTCAATATAAAAGGTCATCCTGAACTGATTGCAGGATCAAGAGTCCTGGAAAATGTGGGTTGAGAAAAACACTTGGCTGAATTCCATCTCCAAATTTCGTTTTTTAAAAGAGAATATAAAAATATTTGCTGTTCCTTTCATAAGGTTTCAGAGACACCCTCTTTCAGTCACTTAAGTTTCCATTTAATTATTTTTTCAAAATCCAGTAAATTAGAATACTAACTGTAAATTGCTATGAAATATAACTGAAACAAGTAATTTTCTGACCTATCAGAAAATTTATTAGTAAAATAAGGTAATGAAAAGCAAGTTAAAGAAGCAAGACTACAGTTTCCCTGTAGCCATTCTGTCATATAGCTGTGCTTATTCTATTCCAGTGGAACTCAAGCTGTAATAAATCATGGCATCCCCCAGTGACAGTTTCAAATAAACATGTTCATAGGGACAGACAAGTACATCACTAAGAGTGTTATTTACTTCAGGTGCTGACATACAGTACCAGCTGTTGGATTTAAACACTGACTCAGTCACTGCGATGGAAAACTATGGGAACTTTTCAAATCACACACCAATATGAGAAAAACAGGGGCACCATGGCATAACATAAGTAATGCTGATTTTTTTCACCAACAGCACAAAAGCTATGAGGTTTGTGAGAAAATTTCCCAACAAAACCAGGCAAAAATCCCAGTCTAACAACAAAAACATAACTCATTCAGATTAAATTCTGTAATTAGGGTTTTTAAGAAATTTTAAAGAAAGTTTTACTTTGAAAAATCAGTGACAGAACTCTAGAGGCTTGCTAAATTTCATTAATTTCTTTATATCTATAACAAAATCACCTCTGATCTCTATTTTTAACCTTTGGGTGGCATGGGTTTGTGTGTAAGTAGTGCAGAATGGAAACACATCCAGCACTGCTGTGGGGTCTTCCTCTACCATGGAACATGGGAACCCTGCTCATATAGGGATCTGGGGAATCAACCTGAAACAAAGGGAGTTTTTGTTGCCAGTAGTCTTAAAAAAAAACCCAAAAACCCCCAACCCTGACCATCACAACGTATAATAAATTAAAGAACAAAAAAACTCCCCACAAACCAAAAACTCATACCAGAGCATACACAGGTAATGAGAACACAATATGAAACATACTTTGAGGTGGAATACTTCAGGAAGACAGGATACACACTGGTGTTGTGGGGGGTCCAGTGTTGAAAATAATCAGGATTTTATCAAATAGGGATATTTAGCATGAAAAAAAAAAAAAAAGAGGATATTAGTAGCCTTGTGGGAGGAAAACAGCAGTTCTACAGGAAGGAAAGGAGGTGACAGCTACCTCATAAATAATAAGAGGACTGTTCAGTAGTCTCATTCATGTCCCTTCTCCTTCAAGATTAAGAACTGTTGTGTTGTGCTGGGACCAAATGAAAACCAATGACCAGAACAACCAGATGAGAGAGTCTTTATGTCCTGATAATGAGAGGATTTTTGTGGTTATTACAACATCAGAAAAGGAAGAATGTGATGGTTAAAGGTCCCATTCTGAGTGAGTGAATCCTATCTGACAATCAGTTCAGGAAGCATGAAGCCTAACTGGAACCAAGTCAAAGATCTTAAAGATGTATTGTCCATACTAATGCTGCCTTTTGGCCAGGCTTTACTTCATCTTCACTATAAGCTGCTTTACGAATTACTCTGGCCAGTCATTTATCTTCCTCATAGAAGACTGACGTGATGGCAGTCATCAACTAGAGCAAGTCAAGGAGAGGATTATAAAGAGTAATTATAAAGAGTATAAAGTGTTATTAGACATTCAGCTCCAGCATACAAGGTTTGGCAGGGACCTACAAACACTACAAGATTAATCTGCAACTCTGTAACTGGTTGAAACTTGAAAACCTTGTTAAAATTTTGTTTTCTTTTTATAGATGACATTCCATGAAGCAACGCTTCTGGCAGGACATGAAGTTCCAAGCAAAAAAGCCAAGTCCCAAACCAAAAATCCCTACAGTGTTGTTCTCTTGTGGTGGGTCAGCCCTGTCTGGCTGTCAGGTCCCCACCAAAATGATGTCTCATCCATCTCCTCAGCACGAAAGGGAGAGGAAATATGATGAACCCACCTTGTGGGCTGTGGTAGGGACAGGCTGATGGTTCACCCATTATGACAATCATTATCATGGACAAAACAGATTCAGCTTGGGAAAATTAATTTAGCATACAGTCCTTCATGATCTTCTGCAGTTCTTCACAGAGCTCTTCAGCATGGGTCCTTTCCACAGAGCCCAGCCCTTCAGGAAGGGTCTGCTCCATCATGGGTCCTCCATGACAACACAGGTCCCCCACAAACCCTGCTCCTGCATGGGCTCCTCTCTAGAAGCCACAGCCCCTGCCAGGAGCTGGCTCCAGCAAAGTTATCCATGATATCCAGGGCATACCCATGTCCTCCACCTACACAAACTCTCGTGTAGTACTTTTTAGTACTCAAAATCAAATGTAAAATAATAGCTCACTTATGATGTCTTTGGTGAAAATAATTTGCATGGAAGCGATTGTACAGCTGTATTTATTATTCCAGGGCAAAGGACACACCACATCAGCAGAGTAAGGACAGCAACTTTCACAAATACAGAACCTAATTTGGGGGGGGGGGGGGATGGGTGAGCAATCTATAAATGTATTTTATATATGTGAGAGTATTATTTATACCTGTTAAGTTGTTCTACAGGAGATCTGGCAGATCCTGAAAGTGAGAGTATTAAAAGGCCAGCAATCATCAGACTAGTGTAATTCAAAAGAAAGAGAGTTAATTCAATAAACTACCAATCTAATCAGACATGCATCCATGTTAAGGGGAAAAAACAGGGAAAAATTGCCAACTGACAAAAATGCTGTTGCCAAAGGGTGTGTATGATGGAGTGACAGAAGAATGAACATGAAAATAATCAAAAAGCTAGCTACAAAATAAGACACAAGAAGAAGTTTTTTAAACACAATGGAAAATGAAATCAAAAGGAATTACAAGTCTCTTATTCAATAGGGAAGGAGAACAAAAAGGAGATTATGCACAACAGACTCAATTGAATACTTTCTTTGATTTTTTATTATAAAAGAAAGAAAGAAAAAGGCAGTTTTGACTAGATACTTCACAAAATGAATTTTATCACAAGGATAAGTATGTCAGGGAGAATTTGAAAAAAGTAGGGTGAAGAATACTTAGATAAATGAATTGAATATAAATTTATCTTTAAATGTTTTTAAAAAATCTAGCCATAGAGATTTATAAAACTTTAGTGGTTTTCTTCAAGATATCATAGAAGACAGAAGACTTAAAAAAGGGGAAAAAAGTGAAATTCTGTATCAGCTATTAAGAAGTGAGTGGGAAAGAATGTAAAAGAATTACAGGTCATTCTACCTACCTTTAGGAATCAGGACAGAAAGAATTATCCACCTATTCATGTTGAAAGAGAATAAAATGAAAAAGGCAGACAGTGTAGTTTTGTTGAAGTTCAGATAGTGCCAAAGCAATCTTATTTTCCCCAAGATGGAACATGTATCAGGTTAAAACTGAATATGTAACTGACTTAAATCAGGTTTTTCCTACTGCCCTAAGGGACAGTCTCAAAAGAAAACCAAGGAACCAGAATCCAAATAAAAACACAGATGAGCACTCATTGCTTTCTAAACTACAGGTCAAGTACTTCATAATGATTCCTTCATTGTGAGAGGGCATTTCATCAATAACACACCTGGAAAAAAAGGAGAACATGGCAATAGGTGTCAATGACATAAAATGTAATGTCATTGGGAAAAAAACTCATGGTGGAATAGCAAAAAGTCTTAATGGGGGAAAATTAGCCTGAATGGTTAAGGAAGAATTCATATGAAAAGACAGACTAAAAGAGAGGAAAGGAAAAATTACTCCAGATATATGGATAGTGCACACTCTACACAGATAATGGAAGAGGTCATAGATACAAACATTGTGCCGTGAGGTTGACTAAATCTGTCAGTTTGATGCCTAATCCCATAAATTGTGAAGACTGTGGCTTTCAGATGTTTACTCTCTATATATCTAATTACTTAAATTTGGTGAGGGGACACTGTAGCACAAGCTTCATACGCAGCCTGTTAACAGAGCTGCTGCTAACATTAAATATTCTGTTCTTCATCTCTGCAATCAATTCCTTACATCTCTCTCGGTTTCATCTGGAAGCAGACTGCTTAAAAGTAAAGTGATATAAAGTGTTTCACAGCAACTACTTCATCACTTCCAGTGACCTTCAAATTACATTTAACATTTGTCTTGGACAAAACTATAAGGCTGCTCAGTGTTGTGGACAGGAAGATTCATCTGGTACTGTTAACCTGATCAATAGTGAAATAAAAAGTCAACTGAGCTTACATTTTTACAACCCCAGGAGAAAGTTAAAAAACACATTAGTTGGTTTAACAAAATGATAGCAGACAGAGAATCAGTATCCAAGATTATAAATGATGGTAGCTCTGTAAGCCCTGTACATCATATATAGTCATAAACTACTCGCACTGAATTAGTTTAAGGACAATCTCACTTTTGTTTCTTTTGCTTCAATTTTTCCTGCACTTTGTCCCCCAGAAAGAAAAAAAAAAAAAAAAGAGGCTGTGGCATTTGAAAGCACACAAATTATACTGAATTTCAGATAAAGAAAAGGTGCCAAGTGGTGGGGAGATTGACTCCATGAGCTTTAATTATCCAAACTACGTGTCCATTAGTAAGTTGCTTGGTGCAACAGAAGTAGATAAGTAGACTGAAACAGATGGTCCTAAAACTCCTGAGCTTAATTTCACTTATTCCTTATGCCTTTTTCAGAAAAGAAAAGTCTTTGCACTGGGACTGCTTTACCCATAGTCAGCTATGGGTGTTCTGAGCACAAGAGATGAATAATATTCTTTCACGACACAAGGATTGCTTTGTCTTCTACGCTCTTTCTGACCTCCCCTAAATAATAGTATGTGGCTTTCACTTCTCCCTCCACTGACCCTCCAAAAACCTCATAGACCTAAATTTGAACACTCTGCTGGAGAGAATATAGTGGACAAGTGTTGCAGTGTGAAGTTTGGAAGAAATGTTACAAGGAATATGCTAGTAAGGGAAGGTGTTATTTGCTTCACTGGACAGCAGAACATAAATGAGAAAAGAGACTGTAAGTGATTGCTGCTGGTTAGTGGGGGCAGCCTTCACAAGGGCTGGGGAAACAGCAGGAAAAGCTGGCCGCGTAGTTTCTAGTGACAAGGGGCTGCTTTATGCCTAAAAAATCCTTCTCTTTTCCTTCAAATGATATTTTAAGTTCTGTCACATTCACCCTACTCACCTTGTTGAAAGCTTTTCACAGCAATTAGCAAACAGTTCTGTACCAAAGTATTTAAAGCCATTGAGGCACTAACAGCACCCAGCCATGGGCCAGCAGCACCCAAGGACTGTACTCCTTTTCCAGACAGTCAACAGAACCAGACCTCTTCAGGCTCAGAAGCCACCTCTGTCCTTCTTCTGGGCCTACCACCACAGAGAGCGAAGGAAACATGTCTTTGCAGCCTTTCTCCCTCGCACAGACTGAAGGCAGACTGACCACAGCCCTCAGGATTGAGATGGGCCATCCAGACCCTACAGCACAGGGTTCCTGCCCCATCTGTTTGCTACCAAAACTCAGGGGAAACGTAACAGTGAGTCAGGCAGAGGAGGAACATCTGAATAAGAGGAACGTCTGCAGCTAAAGAGGAAGGGGTTCCAATAGCCAAAGGTTGTTTCCTAAGAAGGCAAATCTGATCCATTACCTGCAAAAATGCTGGCTGTTAGGACTTAAATGTGACCTAGACTTTCACAGAGTCACGTGATGTTAATTACAGAAATTCTAGCAAGATAACCTGGCTTTTTAGGGACTAACATAAATAATAGCCATCATATTACACCCAAAATCTTGTTACAGACAAAACAAACCATTTTTAGGACTAAGGATTTTTCATTAACCCAGTTAGTATTTTCACACTGTAATAGTCCAAGTAATCTAATAAAGAAAAATACTTCAGTTTAAACTGTTATATAAAAACTTCTTAGTATCTACCCCTACTGGGTTCAGCTGGGATGAAGTTAATTTTCCTCATAGTAGCCCAGATGTTTTGACTATTTACAGGCAGTGCTTGTACAGTGTCAAGACCATCTTTATCTCAAATCACGATTTTTCTGCTTTTTCTTTTCTAATTTTCTGCTTCATCCCACGAAGGGGGCAATGAGGAAGGGACAATGTGAGTGCTTACCTGCTAACTGGGATCAATCCATAGTTACCATTTTGTGTCCTAAGTAGATAATTAATCATAATAATTATATCTATCTAGAGCAGAAGACTGTACCCTGTTTCATAAATGTTTTGAAATTAGAGGACTTCAAACAGTTTTGTAATGTTTTGAAGAGCTTTTCAAGTGTGAAGTTAAAGCAGCAATCAGATGATGCAGTTTTTTCCAAAGACCATGAAGAAGTTTTTCTGGAGATCATAAAATCATGGAATGGTTTGGGCTGGAAGAGACCTTAACGATCATCTAGTTCCAGCCTCCTGCTGTGGACAGGGACACCACTATGTTTTCTTCTGAAAAAAAGGATGGAGTGTAGTTGATTGTCTTCCACCATAGGCCAACAAACAGGAGAAATGTCATTTGGTATTAATTATGTGCAAGCAGATAACTACTGTCAGTGTCAACCAGGATCATTTTTCTGATACAAACCAGAGAAGATACTACAGTATAGCAAAGCTGCTCAGAGCAGTTCAAATCAGTCTGAAAGGAATAGGTGCAACTCAACAGTGTGAACTTATCATACCTGTAGGGTGCTGCAAAGATGGGGGTTTTTGAGACCCTTCTCTCTGTCCTCTAACCTGGTGGCCTGGTGTGTCTGTGGGGACAAGTACAAGAGATTTTTCTCTAGATATTTATCTGTGAAGCCTTCTTCATTTCATTAATCTGAAATTCTTTTAGGGAAGACTTTTGAGTTATTTGGAACAATTTGCTAGCCTACAAGTGTTATTTAATCACAAGTTTAACATCCAAGTAAACTGGATGTTAAAAGCCTGCCTAGTAATTTGAAGTTTTCCATCCTGATTGTCATGTCTAATGCAAAGCATTATTAGCAGTTTCAACAGTACTAAGCTATCATTAAAGCTCTGAGTAGCTGTTGCAATGTTATTTTATTTTTTATCATAGAAAACCATATGAATACCAGTTATAGGACTGTTTTAGCATCACACAGTGACAATCTAAGTGTGACATTCTTATAAGAGAGCAGAAATTACACTGTCCTGGTACGTAACTACAAGTCTGCATAAAATGAATTTGTAAATAATCAAAGGAAAAATCAAATAAAGATTAACTATTAGTAGTTGCTAAACCGCAAAAGATGCTATTAAAGTAGATAATCTAATTAATCAATCAAACAAAAAAAAAACCCCACAATAAAAATTCAGTAAAAATCCTACTGACCCCACCTACATTTTTCCTGAGTTTTCTCAGTCATAAATTATATTGACTGGTTCCACAGTCATTATGACTTTTGTTCTTTTTGTGAACCCTGGGATAACATGGTTTATTAGATCTCGATATCTGTGAATAACTTTTGTTTTTTTTTTAAATACAGAAAAGAAAGGAGCTGTTTTGCCTTGTTTTCCCTGAAGAAAATGTTCCTTACAAGCAAAAAAATTTATCACAATTGTATTTTCTCTTATGCATTGGTGGACCGGATAAAAAAAATTCTCAAAGCTTCCGAGGCACTTTTTTCCCCAACATTTTGACAAATAAGGAAAGCAATACAGGAGTCTGCATATGCCATTGGATTTGAATATCTTGATAAGAGTTTGCCATTAAAGCTAGGACAAAAATTCTTGGAGGTGATTATAAGTTTTATTGAGTTCATTAGTTAAGGGGGATGATCAAGCATCTTAAGTTATTTCTGCTCATTAAACTGGCAAAAGGATTCTGGATGGTATCACGCCCTTCCAACCCAGACCACTCTATGATTTTATGGAACAGCAAACACTTAGTGGAAAAGAAGTTCATTCTTAGCTCTCAGCACAAAACACTTCTTCCTTTTTTTCCATGTGTGCTTAACTGGATAGCTGAGTTGAAACGTGTAAAGTTTTGGGCTCTTGGCCTCACACTGAACATTGCACAGCACAGCTAGCAGTGAAATTAGAATTCACTTTTTATTCTAGTCCAACTGATTGTCTCCATTCTATGGTTTATGTTTGGTTTTGGGGCTTATGGAAAGAAAACCTCCTTTCCTACACTATTTTCAGATATATATATATTGGCCAAGACAGTGCCTTTCTGATTGACCAGAGCAAAGCTGAATATTTTGCATATTCTCCTCCCATTGTTTGTACAACAAGATGTCATACTTTACTATAAACCTTGCCATCACAAAGCACTTTCAGAAACTCTGCAAAAACATCCCAGGAGTTTGTCAGAGACTGAAATACTATCATTTATGACTGAAACCTTTTCTCGAAGGACTTTTAAAACTGTGTTACAAAAGCTGCAAAGAAGACCAACACACCCTGAATGAGGCCCTGACTGAGGCCTTACACTGCTCGCTGATGAAGATAAGATAAAGTAACAACTCAGGGTTGGGGACATTCATAGAGCACAGGCTTGACGCCTCCAAGGTGGAGACCACAGCCCCAGGGCTATCAGCTGCCAGGCTGGCACAGACCCTGGCACTGGTGGGTGGAAGGAGAGAGGCTTTGGGTGTCTTGGAAAAGCCTCTGGTCAGAGGTGCAGTGACTGCCCATCCTCCACTGTGCAGAGGAGTGCAGCTGAGGGGTCCTCACCGGGAGGGGAAGAAGCTTATCCACAGCAGAAGGGGGTGACATGGCCCATCACAGGGGCCCCCCTCAAAGGGGTCCCCAGACCCTGCACCAGAGCACCAGAGATGATGCAACAGACCCTCAGTGCTGCCCGGGACAGTGTGCCAGGCTGGCCCCTGCAAGGGGAGACACGTGGGCGTTCCCACCTGGCCCAAAGCGTGTAATAATCCACGGAATTCTGTACTCTGTGGCGTGTGGTGGCGTGTGGCAGCGTGGCCATGGTGGTGAGTGGGGACCCTCACCACCAGAAGACCGGATGGAGGGGAGCAACGAGACATCGTCGGGACCCTCGGATGGGTGATGTGCTTCCACCTAACCCCTGTCACCTCTCCCTGTCCCCCCACCCCCACGCACGCTTCTTTCTCTATTTCTTTCCTTCTTTTCTCTTTCCTTCTCTTTACCTCTCTACTATTTCACAAAATACATCCATTTTTTGGCATCGACATCTAACCTCATTTGGTTTTAATCTCGTTTCTGGGAATGTTTTGAACCTTCTAAGTTCTTTCCGGTTTATGCACAGAAATTTAGCTTTCTTTGCTTTTCTGAGTTTAAACCGGATCGCAACAGAGAGATTCAGTGATTTTCATAAGTTACCAGTCATATGCTCAGCAAATTCAGAATTCAGCAAAATTTAGTTAAACAGTTCAAGAGTGAGTATCAGTTTTGATTAGTTAAAAAAAAGGTTTGGACAAGTATAGATATTTCATGATGAGTTCACCATCAAATCAGATATCTGAACAAATATACTTTTCTTATTATGATCTTAGATACCTATCAACTTTATGCTGTGCATATATATGTTGTCAAAAAATACATATTTCAGGTTTCATCCTCCATAAAAATGTATTTAAAAAATCCCAAGTGAGACTTCCTTGGCCTTCAATGCTTACACCTTCAGTCACTTACATAATGTCCTAAATATGCTCTGGGCAATGTAATTTGAGTTTAGGTTTAAAAAACAATACTGTATTTTGTACCATATTTTCACATTTAGATTTATAGTTGGAAATTAACTTCTGATAAACCTTTTCATACATATGAAAATATATACATATACATATTTCAATATCCCATTATGATTTAACATAACTTTCATTTGAAACAATTATATTTGAAAATTTGGCTTATGATTACATACTTTCATTTGTCACACCTTTGGTGCATTTCCCATGTTCATACAAGTAGGAAAATATCTATATTGCTTTGTTCATAATAAACCTGAGATGATTTTTTTTGTAATGAGTTTTTCTCCATCTTTTTTTTCCTTAGTTTTCACCTGTTTTGATCCACTCCAGGGTATTTCTCAAGAGATGTGTAGTAATAGCAGGTGTTTTTAATATACATGAATGGTCATCACTTTTATTTTTTCTCTTTATTTTCCTCTCAAAATAAAAGTTTTCCTTTCAGTCCACACTGCACCTCCATAAACCTATAATGAACAGCCTATTGTGAGCAATCTTGTATCACATTCACTCTATGTCTGGGTCATTTACACAGCTGAGGTAATGCATCAAAGCAAAAATGCTTCAGAGGCTATATGTGTGGATTCCAATTCCAGTTTTATTGCATGCTAGATGATGTCCAAGTGTTTAAAATTCACAGAACTATTATATCTCATCCCTCCCTAGCCCTACAGAAAGAAAAGGAAGCTTCGAACAAAAATTTTCGAAAGATTTTTTTTTTTAGTACTCAGAGATGGAAATCACTTGCATCTTCCCTTGAAGGTAGAAAAATTGCTCACCATCTGTATCTGTTCATAAATAATGAAGTAATAGCTAATTTGAGCAGAATTTATACAACTTTCCTTCAAGGAACTGAAGGTAGGAATTTTTGTAGATTCTTACCATTACAATGTTACACTTTCGCAAATGCATATGATTTTAAACATCCAGCTTTTAAAAGCTGATGAGAATTTATGACCTATCTGCCGAGCTGCTATGAATAACTAAATAGTTGCTGTTAGGCCTGTTCAGCTGTTAGGTAGAATTCATTAAAACACTTTTATGGCTATTTAAATTGAAATGTTTTGCCTCAGTTGTGGTGAGCTAACTGTATATATGTAGCTTTGGTAGCTCTGTCACCTGGAAATAGCTTAAGGCTGTTGCAACCTGATTGTTTTACATTATGTTCCCATATCCTTATATTACTACTACTCTAAAATTTTTTTCCTGTCCTTTTTTCATATCCTATAAAAGTTTCTTTCAAATTGTTTCTAGTACTAAGATATAGTATTTCACTAAAACAATAAGACATGTATATTGATGTTTTTTACCTGTGTCATTAATTTTTGTAATTAGTAAGAGTCACACTAAGCAGCAGCAGTATAAGTCATGGCCAAATGTGTGTGGTTCACTTCTAACTACTATAATAGTAAATCGACTGTTCTAAATAGATATTCTAAAAGAAAAGTCTAAACAGTGCATAAAAATTACATTGTTAAGAAGCTGAAATAGACATTTCATCTCACTTCTGTGCAGCATTATAATTTTCCATCACAGTCAGATTAA
This sequence comes from Dicrurus megarhynchus, assembly GCA_013399195.1. Taxonomy (NCBI): domain Eukaryota; kingdom Metazoa; phylum Chordata; class Aves; order Passeriformes; family Dicruridae; genus Dicrurus; species Dicrurus megarhynchus. The sequence goes on from VXAD01003457.1 coordinate 236,269, forward strand.
AGCCAAAGTGGTGATTCTGGCCTTTCCTTGCACTGAACTGCAAGTTTCTGCTCTCCATTTGCAGTAGCTGTGGTATTTCTAGGGATGGTTTGATGGGGTTTTTTGTTCTTGTTTTGGTTTGGTTGGTTGGTTCGTTGGTTGGTTGGTTTTTGTTTGTTGGTTTCTTTTTCAGGTGGATTAGGAAATTCATCCAGATAAAAATTACCCAGCTACCCAAGTGGCACCATAAGCATTAGTGCTGGCACAAAGAAGAAAGGGAAAACAACAGAAATATAATGTACAGGGTAAAGAAATATTCCCCTTGGTGACATTCCACCTTTATGATTGTGAAATCACAGTCTTTCAGCAATCCTCCAGTTGCTGTAGACACAATCACTTAAATTCTATATACATTTTTTCAACAACAGGAATAATGTAAGTTATTCCATGATCTGTCAAACACCTTGGGATGAACCAGGGTTTCACGCAATGTTATTCTATCACTCCTAATCTTTTCATAATCAGCAGTTATTTAGCAAAAGCACTTTTCAGAGCCCATCAGTCCACTCCTGTGAAATCCAAAATCTGATGGGGCCTCCTAATTTTAGAGTCTGTTAGCTTCTCTTCAGTAAAAGGGTGCATAAGTGGAATGGCAATCTATCTCTCCTTTTCAATTTTTACACGGAGCTGGTAACAGTTAACAGGATGTAAAATGTTTTACCTTCCTCACTGCAGTGAGCAATTGCCTCAAATAAAAAACAAGTTGTCACTGTGTTCAAATAAGTGTTATTTCTGTTTTTCAGCAAGTAAAGAACATAAGGCTGGCAGCACAAGTAAATGAAAGAGTCAGTTTTCCCTGGGACTTGCCTCCCTTCAGTTCCTGTCAGCCAAAACCCAGTTATTTGCAGAGGAAGGAAAAGAGCACAAGTATAAACAGGCCCTGAGGTAAACAGGGCTTTGGCAGGAATAAGAAGAACTTTCCAAAGCCATTCAGGAAGCCTTAAGGAAGTGTGTTCATGCTGAATTAATTATGTTTTTATTGCTTATGAAAAGATCGTGGAAAGACACCTTGTCCTCACTGTAAGAAAGGAGAAGTTGTTAATTTGCATTCATCTAGCTGAATAACACAGCCAAAAGGAGGGAATGCAGGAATCTGTCACTGTCATTCTTGTACAGAATTCCTTATTTTTAGTATATTCTAGTTAAAAAGTGAAAGCATTCTAAGATTTGAGAGCAGGCAGAGAAAGGCAACCGTATCCTGGGCTGCATTCAAAGCCCTGTGAGCAGCAGGGCAGGTGGGGATTCTGCCCCTCTCCTGCCTTCTGCCGAGACCCCACCTGCAGTGCTGCATCCAGCTCTGGGCTCCCAGCACAGCAAGGACAGGGACCTGCTGGAGCCAGGCCAAGGTGATCAGAGGGATGGAGCAGCTCTGCTGTGAGGAAAGGCTGGGAGAACTGGGATTGTTCAGGCTGGAAAAGAGAAGTTTAAGGTTTTTTCCTCACTTTGCAAGACATTATACTTGAGTACAACTCTTACTCAATCATTCCTAGGGGGTGCAGAAATATCATCCTCCCTATTGTAAAAACAAGATTAGAGATATTTACAGATAAAAGAAGACCCATGAAATTGTATCAGGTCATATAGCAGATATATTTTAGAGAAACTGAATCTAACACAGAGCCAAAAAGAGATTTGAACTGTTTTTTGACAATATATGAGAAACAGCTTAGAAATTTTATAAAATCACATAAAAGAATGAAGCCTCACTTATCTTACAAATATTTAAAACACATGATAGAGCATATGATTTCCAGAAGGGGGTGTACAAAACGTCACTAAATACAAATGACTTGTACTTGAATGTTTTATTATGTTTGAAATGCTTTCAACTTTTTATGTGCTTTTCAGTATCCATCTGAACATTTTACTATTGCTGTCTTCCAGTACTCATGTGTCAGGAACTTTATTTAATATCCCATTTGTGCTTGCACTAAGGACAAAGAGAAACAGGCTATTAGTTTTTTTTCCTGCTTGGCACAATCTGCACAGACCAGAAGTTCTGGGGTTTTATAAGCTATACCACAGTGTAAACAGATCAAATTTGTGCCCTGGTATCTTCCTTCAATCTGATTTAACTGTATTTCTTTTGGTGGTTTACATATTTCTGTGTTTTCTGTCTCTATTCCCAGACTGGTTTTATGCACTTTTTCTCACTGCTTGCAGATTACTCAGCATAGAGTCCAACAATTTTAGAGTTGAGAACATTAGTAATATTAACATTATTTTCACCGCCAGATAAACAAACAAACAAACAAACAAAAAAAAGGCAAAAGAAAGCATCACTTCTTCCATATTTCCTGGTTCTTTTCTTCATTTCTGCATGATGTCATTTACCATCATCTTTTTTTCTGGCAGAATAACACTTTCCCTTCATGCAGGCAAGGATTAGCATATATATGCTCCATTCCATGGTGCCTCCCATCTCTCCTTAGTGCTTAACAGATACTCATTTTCCCAAGGACTTTTCTCATGTATGAAGACCCTTTTTGCCATGAGTATCCTGTATGTGTGATATGTGTTTTCTGCCAAACAGGGCTCTGAATCCTTAGGAATCTACATAATTGGATTGTTGGCTGGCACCTTTGCCAGGCTAGTTCATTACCTAAACCCATCAAGATAAACTCCCTGTGTTTGCCTATTAGTGGCATGTCTCTTATTTAGATTCACAAAAAGCTGCATATGCTATCTCAACTTGCAGAGGTACAATTAACATTCTGCCCAAAATGGAATTAAATGATCTGGAAGGAAGAGGAAAGTAGAGCATAAACAGGCAGATAAGTCTCAGAAGCTTCTGGGAGATGATGACTCTAAAAAGAAATATTGCAGCCAGAGTCGGGGGGTAAATTCTTGTCGTAAACATGCTGAGGGGGAACTGATAGTGTCAGGGGCATCAACTATCCCCCATCTGGGGCAATGGAGGGCAACATCCAAAGGGAAAATCTGACATCAGCAGTGGAGAACAGTTTCATGGCTGCTGCTGAAAGTCCTCAGTCAGATGAAATCCTTCAAGAGAGGGTTTTTAGCTCACACTTTACAAAGCACTGATGAACATGTCTGAGAGTTCATTGCTGTACTACGGCCTAATAAAGCCAGAGCCTCTGCCTCTTGTGTTTCTTTCTGCTCAGCTGCACCAACTAATATTGTCTTATCAAAGAGTTTATTAAAAAGGAATAGAAAAATCTACTCCTCCTACCATAAACTATTTCAATTGATAAAGAAATAGGTACAAGGAGCTACAAGCTCTTATGTCTTTTCTAACAGAAAGGAACAAAAAAAAAGGAACAAACCCAATGTTATTTTTCTTTATGGAATTTGTTAAACCAAGTACATGCTCCACCACCTGCCTTTTTCAAACTTTTGATGGTTTTCTAAATGTAATTCTTCAAAGGTAAACATTTTGAAAACCCTTATTTTCAGAATCTTGGGAAATGCCCAACAGCATTTCTATACGGCAAGTTCTATATTATGTATAGATCACACTGATATTTCCTAATTACTAAAATTTAGACTTTGTTACTGTAATTTTCTTTAAATACAGTATTCTCTATAAATACATATTGCCCCCTACTGTAAGACAATATTTCTATTATTTTTACTCTTTTTAATCCTCTTATTTTTCTTGGTCACTTAAAGAATATAAGATACTGTAAAGAGTAGTATAAAACCACTTCAGGGAAATATAAAAAAAATAAACTAACTATATTCTCAGTGCTTTTATGCATATGCAATAATGCTGTAGGCTTATTATATTATGTGATTTGTAAAAGCTCTGCAAAGTCATCCTAGCCGAGGCCAACCAGATTTAAACCAACTGAGGACTGAACTCTGCAAGTGTTAATTTATTTCTGAATAAATTAACCTGGTTTGGAAAATAAAATCAAATTTCAAGCTGTACAGCCAACGACACCATATCTGAAAATCTTATAGTAAGTGGCTCAAGACCAGAGAAAAATGTCATCCTATATAATCTAATCCAGTTTATCGTTTTACTATAAAAAGAGCTCCACATCTCTTTAAGCATATTTAAAAGAGAATATGAGAGAAAGAGAATTAAAGCAGTAATTGTACTGAAGCAGATAGAAAAACTTCCTGTTTTTCTAATGAACCCACACAGGGTGGGGAATAAAAGAATGTACTGCTAAGAAATATATTTTTAACTCTATTACCAATCTTTCAGAACTCAAAGTTTAAAACTGTGCAGATTGATAAACATACAGGCAGGTTTCTTCCTTAGGTGCCTTGTCTTAGAATACCACAGAAAATTCTACAACATCTGAAGAAATTAACACAGTTCCTTCTTTCCTCTCCCCAGTTTTACTGCCAGCATGTGAGGAATCGAGACCATTTCAAATGCTTTTCACAATCATTTTTTTAAAAGTAAAAATGACACACTTTTCATTAGAAAGCCCACCCTAAGCTAGACTATGAAATTGCATGTAAGCTACCCCCACCACAGCTGTGACTTTGTGGCGTTTGATGGATTGAAAGGGAAGAATGAGATTAAGATTAAGGACTGTGCAAGACTGAAGGAGACCGTAACTCCTCCCTTCAGAAAGGAGAGTGCCAAGGTGAGAGCACAGTATAGGTTCTGCATCGCTACCTAAGCCCAGAGCCACAAGATATACCCGAGATTAAACTGCCTAATTTGGTCTCAGTTGAACCTGAACTGCAATATTGACTCCCTGGATGCAAATTAAATATTTGTGATTTTAATTCAGAGTAGAAAGGTGCCTTTGGAATAAGGTTCTTGACCTTCAGTATCTACTGAATGTCAGCTCACATTGCAGAGCAGCCTCCTAGTATGTCAGTAGGATCATATTGGGATGAAAACCAGAGGAGAGATGAACTTCAGGAGCTTGTTCAATGCGCTCATGCCACAGAGGTCTCCTGAAGTCAAAACTGCAAAACTCAACACCTTGAGAAAACTGTTTCTAGAGGCCTGAGTACTAGCAAATGCATACATATTATTTTGTCCAAAGCTTGATATTTACTGTTAAAAATGGGAAAGTCCATAAAAATCAATGTTTACAAGAGACTGGGCTCTTTTTGGAGCATGATAATTCTTTGTTATCACAGAAATATATGACCTTTTATTTCTATCATCAAAAAAGTAATTGAGAACTAGTTATTTCTCTACATATTTCCCCCTTCTACAGGCAGAAACAATAAAATGTAATAAAGCGGTATTATCGGTCTGTTGGTTCAAATCCTAGAAAACCTAGTCATCTGAAATACAACTCTGCTAATGTATGTGGAAAGGTATAACTAAGAATGAAATGTAAAGCCTGGAGATCATGTTTTACAACTACTCTTAAACGGCTTCATCTATCCCCAAAACCATCCCAACTCAAGGCGACACAGAATTGACCTGTTACAAACTTTTCCCTACTGCTGTCCCTATATTCTGGGGAAAGAAAGATGTTTTGCTTAAGTCAACTCTAGAACTTCAGAGAAGAGTAAATTATTTTAACTATGTTAGTGTTAGGAAGAAGACACAAATTTCACATAACTGTGTTCTTTCATTTCTGCATAAAACATAATTTATAAGTGAAGATTAAAGAAATTCTATTTATTTAGCTTTAAGAGGTGACACCTAGGGAGAAACATGATAACTCTACATAAATAATTAAAGAGCAATAATAGGAGAGAAAAGAAGAGCTAGTCACACTGAACATTAGCTATAAAGCAAGGAGTAATGGGCTGAGTTAGAAGGATAAGTTTACCTTGGTTATTACAAGAACTCTCTGAGAGAAAGGACAATCAGAGCAAGACTTCCCTTGTGAAATAGTTATTGCACAATCTTTGGAGACATTAGAGGTAGGATTAAAAAGCTCTCTGTTAAAATATTATGAGTTTTCAGAGACTGAACTGGATGACCAAGAGGGTTGGGTGGGTTGACATTGTCTTGATACCAGGTGCCAACCAAGCCACTCTACTACTCCCACTATTCAACAGGACAGGAGGAGGAAATAAAACAAAAAGCTCATGGACTCAGAGATCACTCACCCATTACCAGTACCACCAAAACAGACTCAATATGGGGAAATTAATTTAAATTATTGTTAATTAATATAATAGTAAAATGATGAGGGATAGGAACAAATCTAAAAACACCCCCAACAATCTCTTCATCCCAGGCTCAGCATTGCCCTCAAATCTTCTAATTTCTCCCTCTGAGTGGCACAGGGGGACAGAGGAGAGAGTTTGGTGTCACTTCATAAGTCTTGGTCTCTGCTGCTCCTTCCTCCTCATACTCTTCCCCTGCGCCAGGGGAATGAGGTCCCAAACACAGAGAAAAGTCCTTCATGACCTCCGCTGTGGACCCTTCTGTTATGATCCAGTTTAAAGGTTCTTAGAAATGCCTCTGCCAAAATTAAGGTGCAAACGAGACCATATGCCAGTGACAATAGTAAGGGTTTTATTTGATGGTAAATATGAGAGAGAGACAGAGAGAGAAAGAAAGAAGTAGAAAATAGGTGGGGGTACAGAAAGAGTGACAGGGACAGAATAAGGAAAATATCACCACTCCATGGATCACAGCGATATTCCGTTGATCATCTCCAGCTGGTGGTGAAGGTCCCCCCGAAAAGCACAGAATCTGATGGGTTTATGTACCCTCGAGCCAGGTAGCAATGTCCAGGCATGACCCCCAGGGGAAGGGGGGCAGTCTCTCAGAGCAGACTGGATCTGTTGCATCACGTGCAGTCCTGTGGTGCAAAACCTCTCACACCAAAGTCCCGTGGATGTGGCCTGTGGGGCTGGGGGTTCCCAGCTGGGCTGGTTTGTGTAACGGAGGATGGGTGTTCAGTGCCTCTGACCAGAGGTTACGCCACCCACCCGAAACCTCCTCCTGCCCCCCGCCACCCCGACTGGGGGGATGTTGCTATTCTGCAGCCCGTGTGGGACACATGGGCTGATTTCCCATCGCAGGACTCTGCCCCCAAAGGCAGACAAAAGGCAGAATCTGCAGTTTAGCACACCACGTCTGCTTTCTTATCACAGAAGCTTCAAGTCCTGTAACAGGCCAGTGTGGTTTGAAATACCCTCCAGATGTTTTGTTATTTGTTAGTTTGATTTTGTTCTTCCCCTAAGATGTCTTTATTTTATGATTGGGTAATTCTGTTATCTCTGCCTCATGATGTAATACCTTAGAACTGACTGCCAGAGATCAACCGGGGTCTCTCTGTTTAGCCCCCCTTCAAGGTAACTGCTTCCTGCCCCCCTGGGGGCAGGAGAAAATAAACTTGGACTGCAGTTAACAGAGTTTCCACTCTTTCCTTCTTGCCTCCATTACTGGCTTCTTAAACAACAGAACTACTTGCTGTTGGGGTGGCGTTGGGCTGCACTGGCAAACTGAGGCATGCAAACCTCAGTTACCATCAATCCTTCAGTCGCTAGTTCACGCGGGCATCGGACCTTGTTTACCTGCAAGCCAGACTGGGAACAAGACTGGCAAGCAGCAACAGGGGGAGTGGTCTGTGTAAACCTATTCTGTGAGCTGTGCTCTCCCCCATCCCAAACTCCGCTGGGAATGATTGAACACTGGGTTTCCCTTTATCTAATCAGCAGTTTGACTTTCAGCTCAAAGTCCCAGTCTTCAGGGAGGCTTCTTTGGTTGGAGCTCCTTTATAATGAGCAAAATTTTATATCGATGTTTGAGGCATGAACTATTTTCAGTCTCTGACACCTTCCAAGAGGCTGCAGTTCTTCAAAAACTGTTTTGACATGGGTTCTTTCCAGAGTTTACGGTCCTTCAGGAGTGGTCTCCTCAATCATGGATCCTTCAAGGATCCTATCAAAAATCCTGCTCATCTCTGTGGAAGATTAAGATCCATGGGCTGCAGCTTTCTATAGAATGGACTCACCTGCTCCAATGTGGAATCCTCCATGGACTGCAGGGAGACAACCTGGTCTTGTCCAGGATCTGCAAGAGAATCTCTGCTCCAGTGCCTAGAGCACTTCTTCCCCCTCTCCTTCACTGGCTTGAATTTCTGCAGAGTTGATTCTCTCATATATTTTCACTGCCCTCTTTCAGCTTCTGTTTTTCATTGTTTGGGTTTTTTCCAGTTCTCAAATGTATTATCACATTGACACTACAAAACCACTGGTTGGCTCGGCTTTGGCCAGCAGCGAGTCCCTCTTGGAGCCACTAAAACTGGCTTTGTTGGATATCGGGGCAGCTTCTGATGTCTTCTCACAGAATCCACCCCTGCAGCCCCTGCTCTGCTATCAAGATCTTACCATGTAAACACAAAACAATACACTCTCAGTATGGGGAGGAAAAAAAAATCATGCTTAAATATATCCAGAGCTATAGGAGCACAAGCTCCCGCTGACGAAATCAAGCTGTTCTAATAAGGGGAAGTAAAAATGCCACAAAAAATGTAATAAATCCTCTGACATCTAATTCAATTTGTATTCTGCTCTAGCTATGATTAAAACTGTATTGACTGACTTACAAGATACTTGCATCCAATTCTTCTGCACTAAGGAAATTTTCTACTAATGAAAAAAGAACACCAACAAGCCATATGTTCAGAATTCTCCCTGCTTGTCCCTCATGTTTGTGGGAGATAAAAAGTTTAATAAGAAGCATCAAGACAGTTCTGTATTCAGTAGACAGAGTGAAGATTTGCCCCTATATTCTTTCATCACCTTTAGATTTTCTCTGGTAGGTCAGCAAGACTTATTCCTGGACTTTTCTCGTACTAGGGATAAATATGAGTCTCCAGGAACCTGCAAGCTTGAACTGCTTCTCAACAAATAATACATAAATAAGTGAAATTTCCTAGGAGCAAACACATAAATTAACAAAATTTCCTAAGAGTGAACATATAATAACAGCATCTACCATTTTCTTAAGATGGCAGTTTTGGTCTATGAAAGCAAAATGAAGCTTTAAACATGGAAGGAATAAAGTAAGGATATAATATCAGATATTAAAATTTGATGACAGCCCCCCAGTCAAATCTGTGTAGAAGTCCCTGACTGAGACATTAAACACCTGTCTGGACACATGATGTGAAGGTGCCAGGGAAACTTTTAAAGTCTGATTTGAGTTTGGCTTCGTTGAGGTTACAGATGCTAAAGATTAAACTTCATTGTTGCAATGGATAGTAAATTTTCTTCTCCAATTCACAATCTGTCACACTTGCTCAGGGAACTACAATTTATCTTGAAAAGCTGAGATTGACACGTGGTCACTGAGCCAGACTGACCATGATGATACACAACCCTGAGATGCAAAAAGGTCCGTAAGAGAGGAACAAGACAGAATTCCTACATTTTTAGTTTCATCATTAGAGTGGGAGATGTGACAGGTTTACATGTGCTTCAGCTACTTTAGCATCAGCTCTAGGGATGTAACATGGGCTGGGAAAGGCCTCAGGATCCAGCTCTGCAAGTTTTTTGGGATTAGGGTGATGCTGCTTCACCTCAAGTTCTTGTATTTGCTCATTACCACTTGTATCAGGTTTACAGGACAAGAAAAAAGAAGAATTGGGAAAGGTGTTTTAGCTTTTGTCTTTGTTTCTGTGCCGGTTTGGACAAATTTGGAGGAAATATCCTCTGTGAGAAAGGCAGGTTACAATCACCCCTCCCCCACCAGGTTTGGGGAAAAAAGAAATTTTCTTCGAAGGAAAGTGAAAGAGATAAAAACTGTTTATTTAACAAACACACAGGACAAGGATAATAATGCTAAATAATGAAACCTCTCACTATGGAGAGAAACCTGGGAAGATTTCAGAGTCCTTCTGTAGGTGTGGTCTCTCTCTCTCTCTCCTCCTCGGAGCTGGGTCGGCGAGGCCGTGGGCCCCCCACTCCGGACCTCGGGGAAAAATTCTCCCGATGTGTTCTGATGTTGTTGAAACAGTCCAGAAGAGAAAAAGGGAAAAACCAAAGTCCCAGGAAACAAAATTCAGCTCTCCATCTCACACCGGAGAAAAGGAGCCGAAAGCTGGCTGAAAAGCAAGTAAGGAGCTTCCTCCCCTCTCACCGCTGCAAAAGCCAAGGCGTCTGTATCTGTGTCCTTGAACAATTGTTTTGAAAAGTTCACTCGGTTTTTTCTCTCTCCCCTCTCAGGCTCAGTTTAAAGGCACAGAAAGGCACAAAGTTAATTTCTGGGCATAGAGCAGTGACAGGGGATACACATCATAAAGTCACCCCAAGACAGTTTCTCACCATTTAAATCTTTTTTAACAGACAATAAATCAAAATAACTTTCCCCAAGTTTAGTCTGGTTTGCCCATTGTGGCAATCAGTAAGAGATGTTCCTGTCTTTATCTCAACTCTTGTGCTTTTCCATCTTATTTTCTCCCCTCATCCACTTGATGAGAGGAGTGACAGTGGCTGGCTGGGCATCTGGCAGGTAGACAAGGTAAACCACCTTTAAACACATGATAAACATAATTAACTAATGCTGTGGTATAAAATAGAGCTAAGATGTATTCAATTCACTCAGATGAATTCATTATATTCAACTTTTGTCACTGCCACCAGTAGAAGTAGCAAAACTTGAATCCACCACGCTTCATATGCTGGTTTTTATTCTCCTGTGCTTCCTTTCCATGTACCTGTTTCATTGTAATGTCAGTGTCCTCTCCACCTTGTCCTCAGATCACGGGGTGCATCTAAAAGTGCTGTTCAGTTTACTAGACAAAAGCAAGATGAGTGCAAACAATTTTTCTCCTGAATATCCAATATCCAAAGCTCCAACTTCTATAATTCAGTAAGATCATAAATTTTCCACCATCAACATTGACTGCTGGGATCTCCACTAGGCAATAAATTATGCAAAACTTGTTAAGAGATCACATATTTTTGTTATATTTGCTCTGCTATTTGGCATTTTGGTGCGAGGACCAGAAACCTTATGGAATATACTACTTCCCTGTTCTTTGTTCTGCTTTACATAACCTTTATAAGTGGACTAATAACCTAAAAAAAAAAAAAAGCTGTAAATAAAAATATTGAGTCAGTTAAATGGAAGGTTCATTTTTTAATATTGACTGTTAAATTATTCATAAGCTTTGCAGATGTCCTAGTTCCAAATTAGGCCTTAAACAAATTTCCTAATGATAAAAATAATAAAAAAAAGTTGGAACATGTTCACTACACAAAGAGTTAATATTTTATTTGATACACTAAACTGCAATGAAGGTCCAAAGAAGTAGAAATAATGCTAAAAATTTATTAATTTTTCAGGTTTAGCTTGAGGTCTTGTCCTTGAATATTGCATTGATATTGCATTTATACTGAACACAGTTTTTCAGAGCCATTTTATATACAGAAGTGCAGCATTTATTTTGTCTCCTGTCATTCACAATTGTCTTATTTTTCTTCAGGTGACTTGACCAGGTAGACCTTCTTCAAGGAAAAGGGAGATCATTCTTGCCCTGGGATTTAACAGAGCCTGACTAGACAAAAAGTTTCAAATAGTGTAGAGAGCTGGGGGGCTGAAGTAAAGAGCAGACTACAGACTGTCAGACCTGATGGGTGAAGAAGGAGCTTCTTGTGACCAGAGGGGACAACTAGTCAGGGATTGTTGCAATTCAAACTCTGTAATTTGGATAAAATTAAGTTTGGAAAGTAAAGTGCTTACTCTAAGGGTGTGAAATAAGAGGTTTGCACATCTCTTCCACAAGCAGTTTCCTGTACTTAAAGGGTTTGGTGGGTTTTTTTATTCCCATATTAGTTATGTAATTATTTTTTCCATAAATCATGACTTTCCTGAGCTGAAAATCCTTCCAGTTGTCAGCAAGGAACATTGATCACACAATATCCATTCTGGCACTCTCTCTCAAGGAAATGGAAAAAAACCTTAGGTATTTTGAAATAATTTATGCTCCTAAAATTTATAAAAATTAATTGAAAATTTTGGCATAGTAACATAAACTGTTACTTTATGTTACTAAAGTAACTTGTGATTTTGGAGTCTCTCTGGGAAATTGAATGAGCTCATTCTTTTCACAAAACAGCAGTAGATTGCTTACACACACTCCTCTGCTCACAGTTTTCCTTATGTTTGTGCTTACAGGAAATTGGCTGATGTGACATTACTAACAAAGGTGATTGTATCCTGGTCAGATGTTAAGTGTTTGGGGAGGAAAATCCCAAGAAATTTGTTGAGTCATTGAAGCTGCTGAAGGAGATGGTGAGTCAGTCACTCTGCAGGAGTGAAAGCCGTTCAACTGGCCCCAGAGATTGCTGGCACACAGGTGGAAGTGCTGGAAGCGAGTGCACTTTGCCTGGGCTCACAGCTGGGCTGTGGGGGCCTGTTTGTGCTCTGCACACTGTGAGAGTGTCACAGACTAGAAACCTTGCACTGGGAATTGCAGCATCCCTGCTCTGCACACCTTCTTGGCCATTAATTTTGAAATTCTGTGTCACTGAATGGTTCTGTTCTTGAGAATCTCTGAATTCCCCTGTGACAGGTAAAAGTAGGGTAGCGTTTTTCTAGTACTTTGCTGGTAATGGTATTTTGCCAATCCTTTTTCTAAAACTGTCTAGTGTTTCATATAAGCCTCTGCAGCCTTCAATAACCTCAGTGACACATTGCAGTGCCCCAGCATCACATTCTTTACAAGTATTCTCAGAAGCCAAGTATTTGCTTACACACTCCATCTGCTCTGTATGATTTTTCTATGGTGCTTCTTTACACTTCAGCTGATTTCATTAGTATTCTCTGATATAATTATCAATTTTGGCACAAAGTGTTTTAATTCTTTCATTATATTTACTTGCTCGGGTTTTTTCGCCCCTATCTGCTCATCGTTATCAATCTCTTTGAGTCTGCTTCACAGTTTAATTCCTGGAGTATATTATGAATTCTGATGGAGGGACAAGCAGAAGGTTGTTTTGTTTTGTTTGTTTTGTCTCTTTTTAAAAATGATACATCTACAGTCTTTTATTTGAAGCTGGAGATAAGTTGAGAACTAATCTCGAATTTGAAAATGAAATGTATGTATAAGTGGAGGCAAATATACAGTTTATAGCAGGCTAATTTGTGGTATGCACTCTTGCTGTAGACGTTATAGTTCCACATCACTGGGCATTTTTTACTAGGAATTTGTTTAAAAAATCCAACTTCACATCAGTTCATATAGTTTCACTTACTAGAACATTGGAAAAAATTAAATGTTGTATTACATGATATAGCTGACAGCAGACTGTTTGTTAGGAGAGAAAATCCACTTTTTAATGATACAAAAAGCTAAGGTCGTTTTCACATTTAGTTTGTGAGTCAACTTTGAATTGATACATGGGTCACCTCAGCTACTTGTTTGTAGATTTATAAGAATCATTCTGTCAGGAAAATCAATCCACAAACACTAGAGGTTTATGTCCAAAAAGGAGACAGAGGAGTCCCTTTACTTTATTCGAATAAAGGGAGAGGCCATGGGGCATTCCCCTGGGGTCTCTCGAATTTTTGGAGGTCGCAGCCTCCTTTTTATCCTATTTTCCCTAGGTTCCCGACTGCATTTCCCTCTCTCTTTCCCCATTGGCTGAGGTACTCGAGAGGTACAGACTTCCTGGAATGCCTAATATCTAAAAATTCCCTTCTAATGTATAACCTTCCTTTATTGAATTTTAGGGTTTTCCTATTGTTTCTTTTATTTCTCAATATCCAATTTTCATTTATCAGCAGACCTACAGTTTGTTTGTAGAGACAAATCTCCTTCCATTCATCAATCAGTGGAATCCTTCTCATTGTTTCTTTTTATCTCTCAGTGCTAATTTCATCAACCAGCAGGCCCAGAGCTTGTTTGGAAAGACAAGTTCTGCATTCTTCTCAATTCCTTGTTGTCTGCTTGAGCTAAAGTCCATATGGATTCTTTTAATGTATTATCTTGACCTTTAATCATATAATTTTCAAAGTATTTTTGCATAATTGTCCCATCTGGGTTATAAATTGGGTGATTGGTGTTTTGCTGTGTTACCAGGCATCTGATAACTGACCAAGTCACAGCTTAACTTGTAACAGTGCAGCCTCTCAAGTTAAGAGGTCATGATTTCTTTTTTTTTCTTTTTTTACTAATATTGATGATGTTTTGCTTTTGAAATATGAGGCACTAAACTGTGAACAGCGCAACCTGTTTATTCCCATTTTTTTTCCTTCAGCACTGCTGTTTATGTAAGTAATACACTTTATTTTCTGGATGTGCAATGATTTGCTTTCTTAGTTTTGCCTGGAAGAGTTTTTTCTTGTGACAGAATTCACAAAATCAATGCATTTGAAACAAATAGGTGCTATTTGTATACACTACTTAAAAAGTCATTGCTCTACATATTACAGGTTAAGCTGTGTCAGGACCCTAAGTTGAGCCTGCCTGTCAAATGTGGATCAGTTGACATTTTTCTCTTAAAGGCAATGCCCCCCACATATTTTTAAGTTGAAAATCTGTCTTTATCTAAGCAGAAGCTAAAAAAATTAACTTATTGAAATAAAATTGCTAATTAAAATGGATAAAAATAGAAAGAGTATAAACAAATCTTCGCAACACCCTTGTCCTGCTTTCAGCTGGGATAGCATTGTTTTCTTCCTAGTACCTGTAGCAGTGCAGTGGCTTTGATTTAAGATGAGGATAATATTGATAACACCTCGATGCTTTCGTTGTTGAGGAACAGTGTTTACCTCAAGTCAAGGACGTTCTGTTTTATACCACCCTGCCAGCGGGTGGGCTGGGGGTGCAGAAGGAGTTGTGAGGGAACGCAGCTGGGACAGCTGATCCGAGCGACCAAGGGGCTATCCCAGACCACATGGCATCAGGCTGAATGATAACGCTGGGAAAAGCTGGCTGGGGGGTGGTGACTCCCTGCTTGGAGACAGGCTGGGCATCAGTCATTGGGTGGTGATTAGTTTCATTGTTCATCAATTGATTTGTATATTTTTTTATCATTAATATTATTTTCCCTTTCTTAAGTGTCTTTATCTCAACCCATGAGATTGGTTTTTTCCTATTCTCTGCTCCATCGCACTGGAGAGTAAACAAATGGCTGTGTAGTGTTTAAACACAACTAGCCCTTTTTGACACCCAACATGGGGCACGAAAGGTAGAGATAATGACAGATCTAACCAGACCATGTTAGAACAAATTTGCTGTTGGGGTTTTAGGAGTTCCCCTTCTGTTTTCTTTGTCTGTTGAGGAATTTTCCCCATATATGTTGCCGGGACAAGAAATTGCTGGGTGCTTGGGAGAGACAAAAGACCTGGCCACAGGGGGAGGGGTGCAGCTGGCTACTCTCTTTCACCTCGGCTTGTGGACTAGTTGTTCTCGGCATTTGGATGGAGAGAGAGGGAGAGACTGCCATTGTATCAGCAGTGCAGGTTTCTGCTTTTTTGGCTGCCTTCCTTCTACCGTGACTCAGGGTACCGTGACCCCAGGATTCCCAAGCCNGGGGTTGCATTTTTCATTTCAAGGGAGGCTCCTGCCTTCCTTGTTAGACACCTGTCTTTCAAACCAAGACAGTGTCCACAAAGAGAACATGAGGAAGAGGGATGGAAAACCTACCTCAACACTAGAGTCACTGGTACATGAGTTGCAAAGAAAAATAATCACAAAGGGGGGTTCTTCCACAAAAACTGCTGCTTCAGATCCCTGTGGACTGTTCCCCATGGACAGTTCCCCAGAGTAGAAGAGCTGGTTTTACTTCTGATCTTAATAAAGGGACTTCTTATTTGTATTTATAACTGAGTAACAAATGTTATGACCAGGACTAGAGGGGTCTTACTTCAATCAACTCAAAAAGGTCAACCGTGTTTCCTGGATTGTGTGGATCCGATGGCCTGGCACATCAGACCCACAGGAACACAAGGCTCTAGTCAATACTAATGAGATCAAGCTGTGCAGGGCAGAACCCAACTGTATTTCTGGAATGACATGAACAGCAGACTCTGTTGGAGATTAAAATCAGCCTGACCATAAATGAATGGCTGAAACATCCTATAGTGACTGGCCCAGAGACTGTGTATCCTTGGCACAGAACACCTCAGGAGAGGGTGCTTCAAGGACCCATAAGGGCGTTATACCTGTAATCAACAGCCCCAAAGGTGGGAACACAGCCCTGCTGTCTCCCATGGACTGATCCAGAGTGCAGTGGAACAGGATAAACATCCAGAACACCTGATTTACATCACTCTGTTGTGCAACACAGCAGAAGTTTTTGAAAAAGGGAAAGAAATAATCCAAATCCTTCTGGAAGCTGATTTTGACATGAAACAGAAAAAGGTGGGAGGAAGGAGAGCCATACAGTCCAAAGGGATACATCCATACCACATGGCATCATGCCAAGCAATAAACCTGGAGAAGGTGGCAGGGGGGCGGCAGCTCATTGTCTGGGGAAGGGCTGGGCATCGATCCCCCAATGGGGAGCCATTGCGTTGTGCTCCACTTGCTTTGTATATTCCTTTACCTTTTTTATTATTTCTCTTCCTTTGCTGTCCTACTTACCTTATTTTCGCGATTGTCTCCTGCTCACGCTGTGGGGAGTGAGCGCAGGGTGTTCAGCTGCCTGCAGGGTTAAACCACAAGAGCACAGTTTCTTTTCCCTCAGCATTCTGCTGTTAGTAACACAGGATTTTCTGGGTTGAAGAAACTTCCTAAGATAGTGAATGTCTTTTTCTGCATAGAGCCTAGTTATGTGTCTGCTCTCTGCTATCATGTCCCTTGTCAGGTTGGTGTTCTGTCCCTTCTCTTTAACTGTGTATAGAGACTGGAGCTTGAAACATTTAAAAAAAAATTCTTTTTTTCCCCACAGTTTTTCATTGTACCTGCTAGCTACCTGCAGGAGTTTTTTTCTGTGAACTTTATAAACATAACAGTTTATTCTCTCTTTTTTTTTTAAATGAAATCACAATTTAATAGTACAAGCTAATTATGCTCTGAAAAAAATGGATGAATTTCCCATAACTAGCTCAATGACCAAAAGAAAAGGATCCCGTGATTTGGAATCATTCTAGACTTATGTTAAAGAAAAAAATCAGTTATTTAGGGATAATTCTACTTTGTGTGCAGACAACTGGTATTTGAATTCCAGCATAACAGCTTTGAAAATATTTTCTCATAAAAATTTAACAGTAAATTTCAATTTATTTGAAATCAAGTACATTTAATTTATTTTTATATTAATTGTATTTTACACATCTTTGGCTTCTCCATGCACAATCCACAGCAGAAGACTAATGACTGTTTCTATGATTGTATACAAATAGGACTGCCTGGGGTTTAGGAAAAATGCATTCGTATGTCAGACTGTGCTTTTTAAGACTTTAATGGATTGTGTAACTGTATTGTTTCATGGCTGTTAAGGCTGGTCAGTGGTTGAAGAAAATTTTATTTGGGGGAGTATTTAACATAAATCATGTTTGGAAATTTATTTTGATACATTTTGTTGGTTGTTTATGAGCAACAATTTTATTTAGCCCCATGCTGTGCTTTGAGGATATTTCTGGTTTAGGAATACTTACCATAGAGTACAAGCAAGTAGTGCATGTAGTTCTACCATCTCTTTTAATTGGGCAGTAATTTGATGGTGCTGTATGTATTTATGCATTCCCACCTTTCTTTCCAGTTAGGGCATCAGAACGCTGGGCTTTGTGAATCTCTCACTCAAAAACCACTGTTTTTTCTGAACTGTAATTGGTAGTGTCATATTAGCAATGGATTTAGCTTAGGTTGCTTTCTGTCTAGCCATGCTTGGAACTTTGTCCTGGCTATTTACAAAGGGGTACACCATGCAGCTCAGTGCTGCAATAGATATATTATGATTTATTAACTGGCCTATTATCTAGCTTAATACATTTAAGAAAGAAAGCAAATAGAACTATTGGAATTTTTAACACTTAAAAGTCCTTTGCTCAAATACGTTTGCTGCACAAGCTGGTTGTGTCGCAGTTCTGTACAGATTCCCCTCAATACCAACATTTTAATGATTCTAGTGTATGGATAACCACAACAGGGCCCATCCCACCTCCTGTTAGAGTATCTCCTTCCTCAAATTGTCTATCAAATAGCACAGGATGTACTGCTAAGGGTGCCTATGTTTATTTAAAACCTTCAATGGCTTTTATTCCAGACTTTGTTACTACACCAAGTGTCCTGCTTCACTTCTATCCCCTCTTTAGAGATGGTGTTCTTGCTGCTGCCTTACATCTTGCTGCAGTGCTGCATCCAGCTCTGGGGTCCCAGCACAGCAAGGACAGGGACCTGCTGGAGCCAGGCCAGAGGAGGCCACCAAGATGATCAGAGGGATGGAGCACCTTTGCCTCTCCAAGCAAATGCTGGGAGAACTGGGATTGTTCAGCCTGGAACAGAGAAGGCTTCAGGGTGACCTAATTATGTGCCTCCAGTACCTGAAGGGAGCCCACAAAAAAAGATGGTGAGAGACTATTTCCAAGGGCCTGGAGTGACAGGACAAGGGGCAATGGCTTCAAACTGAAAGAGGGTAGGTTTAGGTTAGATATTAGGAAGAAATTCTTTACTGTGAGGGTGGTGAGGCACTGGCACAGGTTGCCCTGGGAACCTGTGCCTGTCCCATCCTTGGAAGAGTTTCAGGCCAGGTTGGATGGAGCTCTGAGCAACCTGGAATAGTGGAAGGTGTCCCTGCCCATGGTAGGGGGTTGGAACTGAGTGATTTCTGAGGCCCCTTTTTATCCAGGACCCAGGCATTCTATAATTCTATGATGTGGGACAGAATAGATTCTGTGTGAATCTAATAGGTCTGTGTGAAATGTAATATGTCTTCCTATAATTTTAAAAGTAATTCTATTTTCGTAGATATGTACTTAATATTTGCTATATGTACTTAATATTTTCTTGTGATTGTCATCTTAGAAGGCTAGGAAAAGTAATTTAAAGCAGTTCCAGAAAAGATATTGTGACTTGAAAAAAAGGCACTTCTTAATAACATTACTGAAGTAGGGGGCATTGTTTAAGAAAAGCATTACCCATATTACTCTCCTATATAATTTTAACCAAAAAATGTGGCATAGAGCTAACAGGTTGGTGATGATAAATTTATTCCTAAAACTTTTTCAGAGTACTTTATGAACCCTTCTCTGTAATGTCCTGAAACCTTTAAAAAGATATATTGCTTATTGGAAGTTCAGGATTACTAAGTCTTCAAGATGGGTGAGTAATTACTGAAAATTTATAACAGCCAACATACTGCTGTGGAGACACTGGCATTACTTTTCCTTTAAAATTAACATCTCACATGCAGTAGCTTCGATTCCTCTGTTAGTAAGACATCAGTTTCAAAACACAAACGTGGTTTTTAGCCATTCAATCATTTTTACGGGTGAGTTGGCAGAACCACGTGGTGGAGCTGTTGAATAAATTTGGTTTCTCACAGCATTGTCCTGAGTGAGCTCTGGGTGTTAGAGCTGCTGCCACTCCCGTTATCTCTGTGTGTGAACCTGCCTCCTCACATCTATCAGGGATAACGGGGGACCCGAATGCAGAGACAGATGTTGACAGTTCCTTCAGAAACAGGTTCAGAGGCAGAGAAAAGCAAAATGAAATAAATGCAGTCCAGGCCAATCTATCAGTCCAGAATGCAGCTTCCTATCAGATGTACAGAATACGATGTTGTCACTGATGATTTTAATTGTCTTTTTTTCCCCTTAGAAATCATATTTATAGCAAGTAGTAGTGCATCTTTCTTCAAAATACATTAATTTGATTTTGAATGGAGATAACACCCTTGACACAGATGTGTGTTCATTGTCTAACATGATAAGCATGCAATGTAGTTCAGTAAGAGAAATACTTTTGGTTCATTTTGGATGGCCCAAATATTTTTCCTATTACTATTCCACTATTTAATTTACTACTTAGATTTGACATAAGCCTGGGTTATGTTTGGAGCTATTTTGGGGAGGCTGCAAAGAAACCTCAAGCACCCAGAAGACATTCACAATTTCCTGAATAATGATTGAATCTTTGAGCCTCTGAGATCACATGTGCTTTAGGAGAGATGAGTGAATAATAGCAATGCAGCCATCTGGCTGATGGTGGAAGCTTCAAGAGCCTCTGTGTTTGCACGATTTGTGTCTATTCTTTGGAGTAATAAAAGGCAATATCAGAATCAGTTTGCGTGGTCTGTTCTCTTTTCAGTGCATTGGTGTGATGTATATTTGTGAGCTAGAACATGGAAGAAGTCTCATAAAACAGTCAAAGGAGGCAAAGCTAGAAATTTATGTGTAAACACAGCATGGTGTGAAATTACCAATGGACGACTCTGCCTGCAGCCAGAAATCTTTGTCTTGGATCAGTAAGAACTACAATCCTCCTGTCCATTTGTCTCCTGCCAAATCAAATGCCTCTGTGAGACATTCCAAACACTGCTGCTGACAAAGATCTTTCTTTCTTAATTTTAAAATCACAACAACATATTTTTAATGCAAATATATTAAACCAGCAGTATTTCTAGGAATTTTACTTGCTGTATTACTGTTTCGTATGTTTCTACTTACATACATCAGACTTCAGATTTTCCCTAAAATTGCAAATTTGAAGCATTAGCTATACTTACATTCCAGAGTTCTGACAGTAAAATTAATACCAGGTGATGTTACAACTTGACATGGTAAGTAGGTTTATATCAGATGTTGTGCACATACAGAAACACAGTTACTGACCCTTTAAATTTTATGTTCACTGGTAGAAAAGAGCTAAACTCCTGCACCTGATCTTTTTTTTGTATACTTGGCCCACATTCTAGTGCCAAATCAGTGTGACTCCATTTGTCTCCCTGGTATTGTTTTAGGTGCCTGTTAACATAACCTGAGCTGACTTGAACTATTATCATCATAGAACAATGAGCAGCTAATTTTTTAGCAGTTCAAGACACAATACCCAAACCAAAATAATTTCAAGGACCTACAACATTTTTGCATTCTTTTACATGGCATTTTATACCCCTAAAGAAGGCTAAATAATTTTTATATAAATGGGTTTGCTATTCTGAGACGATTTAAAATCTTTTAAAGCCACATACAGGTAAACAATGCAAATACATTTCAATGCTGTACGAACTTTGATATATGTTAGTTGAAAGGTGATATAAAAACCAATTTATGCCTCAAACCAGCTTATAACCTGAACCCAGAGCAGTTCATAGACCTGTAAATATGGTTTTGCCACTGCAGGGGCAGCTGTCAGGCTATGGTGAGCCCCAGTGGGGAAGGGACTGACAGCCCCAGGCAGTCCTAGCTGGACTAACAACCCCCAGGGATTTGGGGGATCTCTGTGGCAGCTGTCTTCTCCTCCCTGGGATCAGGGGGAAGGAAGCAGGTGAGAATGGGAAAATGTATGAAAAGAAATCCAAGGCAACCCCAGGACTGAGAAGAAAGTGAGCCCACCACCAGCATCAGCTCCGTCTAGTGAAGACCTCAGGACTTGTCTCCACCCTGTCCTGGCCCACCTTCTTGAGGAGGATTTCAGTGTTGACTGTAAAATCCAAAGGGACACTGAAGGAGTAACTCCAGCATGAGGGGTAGATTGTAGGTTGAGGGCTGGTTTTTTGTATAACATTTAAGATGAATCATTACTTAGGCTTTTCTGTATTCAGAAACTTTGCTTTATGGAAGTAGTAACACATTAGTTGTGTTAGCAAGATATTCTGGATTCTACACCCATGGTCTGTTACCTATTGACTGTAACAGGATTTTAGTATATTAAGCTGAACCAAAATTAGAAATTTACTGCAAATATCATTAATTTTGCCTCTCACAACAGAGTGCTAGAAATGTTTAGTTTGGAACCCTTCCCCTAACACTACGGTACCTCCCTGGTGAAGTTTCTAGATTTTTCTGTATTTTCACAAGCCAAACTGAAAACTTACTTGCCCATACAGTTATATTCTAAACAGGTCCGTAAAAGTGACACCAAAAATTTGCAAGGATTTTTTTCCCAAGAATTTTTCTTTCAGTTAGCGTGTCAGCAGAAGTGTACAGGCACTATTGAATGACTAGATCCTGCAGAACACAACATTGCTATGAGTCGAAATGCAGGTGTCTCACATGAGTGTTTGACAAGCAGACTACATATCTGTGCACACATATTGTGTTTTTGTGATGACTTTAAAAATTAATTTCCCTTATGGTGGCATATCTGCAACAGGAGGGATCTGGAGAGAGACTCCTTCTTAGACATCTAGAGTGCTGAGCAACATATCCTCACTGGTGAGATCTGAATATCGGTTGCTTGGAAGGAGGCAATTTCAGAGAGCATTTCAAGTCCAGATAGAGGGTTTGTCCCTGGCACACACATAAAACACACATGTACTCATGGGTGGCCACACAGATGAGCAAAGAGAGAAAACGCAGCACTTGGCACAAGCACAGACTGCACCAATGGCCTCATCCTGTGCCTTTATCTGTCTGAACAGGATGAGGTTCATTTAGTGGGAAATATAGTCACATGTGCAACAGGGTTTCCTCCTGTGGCTGGACTTACACACGTGGTGTGTACAGTATCCTTAGCTCCCCTAACAGGTGTCAGCAGAACAAATAAGCTCCCAGAGTCCTGCAGCCCAACTGGCTGCTGGTGCAGACACTGTTTGCAAATAGACACAGACAGAGACACAGACAGAGACACAGACGGAGACACAGACACACAGACACAGACACAGAAACACAGACAGACACACAGACAGACACACAGACACAGACAGACACACACAGACAGACACAGACACACAGACACAGACACACACACACAGACAGACACACAGACACAGACACACACACACAGACAGACACACAGACACAGACACACACACACAGACAGACACACAGACACAGACACACACACACAGACAGACACACAGACACAGACACACACACACAGACAGACACACAGACACAGACACACACACACAGACAGACACACAGACACAGACACACACACACAGACAGACACACAGACACAGACACACACACACAGACAGACACACAGACACAGACACACACACACAGACAGACACACAGACACAGACACACACACACAGACAGACACACAGACACAGACACACACACACAGACAGACACACAGACACAGACACACACACACAGACAGACACACAGACACAGACACACACACACAGACAGACACACAGACACAGACACACACACACAGACAGACACACAGACACAGACACACACACACAGACAGACACACAGACACAGACACACACACACAGACAGACACACAGACACAGACACACACACACAGACAGACACACAGACACAGACACACACACACAGACAGACACACAGACACAGACACACACACACAGACAGACACACAGACACAGACACACACACACAGACAGACACACAGACACAGACACACACACACAGACAGACACACAGACACAGACACACACACAGACACACAGACACAGACACACAGACACACAGGCACACAGACACAGACACAGACACAGAGACACAGTGTGGATTCCTCAGCTTAGACACTCAGTGCACCCAGGGACTGGTCCTGAATCCTCTTGTCTCTGGTTACTTCCTGCACGGAGAGGCCCACCTAGAAGTTTCCATCAACCCCCAGACTCCACAGCCTCTTTGGAGGCAGCCTGGAACTCTGTCCATTTAGTAGCTCATTCCTTCAGGCTTCATCTCTTTCCCAAGGACACACACAGCTTGCTTCTAAGCCACTTGCCTTTTGCCCCAGCTAACCTGGCTGGATACTGACTGGTAAACACACAGACACAACTCTGGTCATTCCACCTGCCAGCATCACATGCATCTGGGACACTGTCCCGCAACCCAGCTCCAGTTAGTGGCACCCACACAGCCATACAGGACACACAGAATAGAAAGCCTCTCATTCAGGGAAATCCTTACAAATGAAATTTAAAGACAGAATAGCACAGACTGCACTGATCAGGCACAGGGCACAGCCACAAGAGTGAATTAACCAATATCCACTTACTCACAGCCAGTTCCTCGATCACCGCATCCATCTATTTTCCCATGATTTATCCTCCAAGAGCTATCTTGATCCCTCCTTGTAGTCGATTGAGCTTGCCTGGACAGCGGGTGCCCACCAAGACACTCTATCACTGNTCACCGAATCCATCTATTTTCCCATGATTTATCCTCCAAGAGCTATCTTGATCTCTCCTTGTAGTCGATTGAGCTTGCCTGGACAGCGGGCGCCCACCAAGACACTCTATCACTGCCCTCTTCGGCAGAACAGGGTGGGGGGAAAAAATAAGATGGAAAAGACTTCATTGGTCAAGACGAATAAATTTAAAAAAGCAAAAAGAAAGGATGCACATGTGGAAGAAAAGGGAGACAAAAGATTTCATTCTCTCCTTCCATTAGCAGGCAATGTCCAGACACTTCCCAGGAAGCAGTTTTGCTTCACATATTCATCACACAAAGTTGTTTCAGAAGGTAAACATTGTAAATAACAAATGCCCCCCTCTTCCCTCCTCCTTTCTGTTTTCTTTTATTGCCAAACAGGCATCATATGGTATGGAATATCCCTTAGGCCAGTTTTGGCCACATGTCCTGGCTAGGTTGCCTCCCAAGATCTTGCCCACACCCAGCCTACTGGTGTGTGTCAGGGGGAATGCTGGCCTTGATGGGAGCACTGCCCAGCAGCAGCCAAAAAATTGTGTGTTCTCAACACCGTTCTACCTACAGATACAAAGCCCAGCACTATGAGGGCTGCTATGGGGAAAATTATCTCTATTCAGCTAGAGTTACAAAAAGCTTCCATTTCCCTGCCTTTGGCTTCTCCACTAAACGTAAAATCATAGAGTGGTTTGGCTTGGAAGTGACCTTTAAAATCATCTATTCCAACCACCCTGTTGTGGTTTTTCTCCAGCATAACTGAAACAAGAAGGCATTTTCTAAGTGACCATTGTTATCCAATCTAGTTCAGAATGGCATTGTGTCCTGCAATCTAAGTAAAGTAAGGCTGATTCCCTAGGATATTCACAAGAAAAAGGAGAAAAGGAAGCAAAGAACCTACCAAAGAAGCATTTATGAGGCTGTTGTTACGTGAATTTCTGTCTCCCAGTATGGACTTGTGTTTGCAAGTATAAAGTACTGCTTATACTCTCTGTAAAGCCGGAAAAGACAAAAGAATTTTTCAGTCATGGAGAGGTTTATTATTTTGGTTTTTTTTAAATTAAAGGTTTTGGCAGGAGGGTTGTTTTGTTCTGTTGGGTTTGGGTTGCTTGTTTCTTTTAAGGCTTGCAAAGTCAATTTCAAAAGTGCAAATTAATTTCTATTTTCATTAGATATGTAATTAAACAGCAATATTATTGCTTTAATTTGCTCATTTTTTGAGTTGTTTTGCCAGTATTTAATGAAAACACAACCCTTAAAGGAGCAAAAATGACTTGCAGTTAACAACATGTAACATTTGCAAAGCAATATAGCAAGCAGAGGTAAGAGAGGCTGGATATAAGATCAGCTTTTCTGTGATTTGCTTTTTAGGTAAACTGCACAGTGAAATGACAAAGTGGTCTTTTTAAATGGCCATGATAAAACTCAGCAGCCACATGTGATCATTGTTATAAAGCAAAAAACAAACAGACTAAATGAAGTTCTGAGAGCATCAAGAGAAGACTGGGGAGGTAGAGTTTATGAGGAAAAACAAAAAATAAAATTTGACTTTAACTTGGAAGGAGGTGGTAAGAAAAAGAAAAGTAAAATTCTGTCAATTAATCATTTAGTTGTGAATTTAACGGAGAGTTTCAGTAAGCATTTGACAAATAAGAATATTTGAAGAAAATAATAGAGAATAATTTATTTTAACTGCATTTTAATAATTTTTATAGTGTTAATTTTATGATTTACTATTTTTTGTTGTCTATGCTTAATAAAATAACACCTACCTCTTTTATCAGTTTTCATAAAATAGCTCAACTTTTTAATGGAAGTTTATTTTTAAGACCTTTATTTTCCCATTTGTTTTTCTTACAGTACTTATTGTATGCTATTCTAATTCAAGGGGGTCTCATCTTTGTTTTTCTAGGTATTATTTAAAATCTCAGTCCAAAAGTCCACAAGTAATTCAATTCATTTCAATTGGCTTTACATTGACAAGCAATACCAATGCAAAAATGTTATAGAAAGCTTGGGGAAGATTTGGGTCTTTTTTTTCAGTTGTTAATAGCAACTGAGTCACTTATTTCTAAGATCATCTGTTCTCCATTGCAGGCACTTTGTAAGATGCTAAAAAGAAACTAAGGGCAAAGAAAAGGTAAACATGGAAGTGTTCCTGACAGGAGCAGTCAGTTCACCTGTGGTGTATTTCTCATCTTCCACAGTCAGACATCAGAACCAGTTCAACAAAATTTCCACAGCAATTTTAAGCACCCTCTGAGGAAATAGACACCTTCTGCACTGCTCCTTTCATGACAGGGATCAGCCAAGAACAACGTATGGTTTGGAGTAAAAGAACTGAATTCATTAATGCCCGTTTACCTCTGCAAGAATAACAACCACGTCAGATACATTCAGCTAAACAAAACAGATTAATTTTCTGGTGTTATACAAGAATTCAATATAGAAAGAAATTTCACAAAAAATAATTTTTTCCTAACTTTAATGTTTCCTGGTTTCCTATGTCTGCATGCAAGGACGGGTCCATGCTGTTGTTCTGTGTCATGTCTTCTGTATATGACCAAAGGTTCTGAATGATTCTCATACTGGATAATGCCTTTAATTTTCCTAGGGAGGGGGTAAAGAAGATTTTAATTAGAATTATTTTTTTTTATTGTTGCTTGTTAATTAAAATTGCAGTCATTAATAAAGCAACTCTTATGTCACTCTTAGTAAGAATCATCATATGTGATTTCCATTCCTTTTACAAATGTGGTGCACAACACACAAAGTAATTTTAATGCTGTCCAGGCAAAGAATGTTTCTTGTTATAAACCAGAACAAAAAAAAATTCCTCAGAATAAGATAACTGTTAGTAATCTAAAAAATCAAGGATGAAAGAAAACTGGCAGCAGATCCATTTGAGAAGGTTATGATGGTTATAATATAGAAATAACATGAAAATAATTATAGGACTTTTCAAAAGTGTTTGAAATCATCTCTTTTTTTCTGAGTTCAAGAGGACAGAATCTGTTTGATGTTGAATAACTTCTAAATGACAGATTTGAGGGACAGTATAAACAGTTTATTTTTTAATGTTAGTTTTGTGCAGACTACGTACACACACACACACACACACATATGCATTATTTTACGAAACACATCCACCCATTTACATTATTAGAGACTAACTTCTAAGAGACATTGTATCCCTTTGCTTTTGCAAAGCTGCACATCATCAAAAGTATTTGACATAAGTTAAAAAAATCTGTCCTCAAAACATATGTAGGCTACATATTGACACCTGCACTAAATAGCATTTTATGAAAAAAATAGATCATAGTGAGTATGAATAAGGTCAGCAGATGTAGTTCTTATTAATTAACCTGTTCCAACTGTAAAGAGTTTTCCATTTAATACTCTAAAACTATTTAGAAAAAGAAATGGGCAAAACTGACAGGGGGGTGATACTAAAACATAGGCTTGATAAGAAAGTCATAATGAAATGCATGAAAGTTTCTGTAAAATTCTCTGATACATCAAACTAATAACAAAATGGCACGAGGTGAAAATTAGCAACCAGAAATTTGAAGTAATTTTGCTATCCAAGATATGAAGCTTTACAGAAACTTAGGGCAATCTGTTGGGAGGTTCTGTCACAAATAAGCAGCACATTCCACTTTGCTTATTTGGTCAAGACAAGTAATACTGTGGATGGAATAAATATTCATAAGATTATGTGAATTTATTCCTACTTGAATAGTGAAGATACCCTTATTGTCTTGCATACTCTAAGTACAAACTTCTGTAGCTTCTCAGCTACTGTAGCTGGGAAACCAGCTGTACTGGTTTCCGTTTTTCCTTTAGCTCTGCAAGGTTCAATATTATAAGTATTTTTAATACTTTTATAAAATGTCTACAGAAAATAGTAGTAATTTTTTCCAGCTAAATAATCCTGTGAGTGGACCTCAGTCATTCAGTGGAGATTTACAGTGAAATTATCTTTCTCTGCTTACTCTAATGAGATAGCCAGTGCTAACTGGCCTTAGACCCACTTCTGTTGTGTTTTTCACTGTAAATGTGTTGAACAGAGTTAATTTTCTTCTTATAGACCCTATTTTAAAGTTTTATCATACTATATGATTTGCTGATAACAATTTGTATCTGATAAGATTCTTTTATTTGTTTTCCCCTTTTGTGCAGACTACGTACACACACACATACACTTTTGTGTATGCATACAAGAAAAAGGAAATATTATCTATTCATATCCTAATATCACTGGATTTGCTGTCACTTTTCATTACACTGTGCATTTTCCTCATCAAAACTGAAGCTCTTGAATTTTTGTTAAAATAAAGTTTGTATTTATCTTTGCCTTGGCCTCTTTTCTATCCTCTAGATCCATTTTTAGGCTTTTTTTCCATTAAAAAATTTTACATGGAAATCTCTCTTCTCTTTTACGACTCTGAGTTTCTTCATTGCTCTTTTGATATATCATAGAATCATAGAATGGCCTGGGTTGGGAGGGACCTTAAAGATCACCCAGTTCCATCCCCATGCCATGGGCAGGGACACCTTCCACCATTCCAGGTTCCTCAGAGCTGCATCCAACCTGGCCTTGAACTCTTCCAAGGATGGGCCAGCCAGAGGTTCCCTGGGCAACCTGTGCCAGGGCCTCACCACCCTCACAGGGAAGAATTTTTTCCTAACATCTAATCTAAACCTACTCTCTGTCAGTTTGAAGCCATTCCCCCTTGTCCTGTCACTCCAGGCCCTTTCTTGGCTCCCTTCAGGTACTGGATGGCTGCAATGAATTCCCCCCAACACCTTCTCTATTCCAGATTGAATAATCCCAATTCTCTCAGCCTTTCCTCACAGGAGAGGTGCTCTATCCCTCTGACCATCTTGCTGTCCTCCTCTAGACTTGCTCCAACAGCTCTATGCCCCTCCTGTAATAACATTCATGGTACCAAACATCGTGTTCAAAGACTCAAAAAGACAGCGCAGTCTTGAAGATGACTTGAATTTCATCTTTGAACTAGGTCAGCCACAGGTGAATGCTCCATCAGGGGCAAATGAACACAGATTGGTGTTAGAACTTCTAATAATTGTCTTTTTACCAATAGTTATGTTATCACTAATCAGTACCGTAATTTTTCTGAATCAGTGTTTGCCTAAAACTGGTTACTTCCAATCAATTTCTCAAGATGCATTTTAATGTCAGTGGTTTGGTTTTACATAAAACTGGCAGCAGGCTCGTCTCTTAAGAAACATTATGACTTTTTTTCAGTAAGTCGACAAACCTTTTGTTTTCAATGGAAGGACAGTAAATTCAGAATCTGCTTCTCTGAGAATGATTACCCTAAGACCACTTTTCAGTACCTTTTGTGAAAGAACAGGAAAATAAGCAGCAATAACCACAACCTTTCTTCAGTTTGTAAAGGTTAATAGGTGGTTATATATCCAATTTTCCATTTCAAAGGACAACAAAAGGTGTCTTTGACTGATTGTTTTAGAGGCTATGCAAAAACTTAAATTAAACTGTCAAAGGAAGGATCCCCTTTCTCAGGGGTTTATAGGCAAGAATAAAAGCCTGAGTAAATTCCTACAAGAAACTGTCACTCACTGTACCCATGTTTGGGTTTTTTTTGCTAGACAGAAAATACCAATCTTCAAATACAGTTAGTATTACGAATGCTGCAAAGAGAACACTTCCTGTAATAACAGAATAGCTTTGAAACAGCAGCAGAAAAATTGCATGTTATGTCTGGACAGTGGACATTTGTATACAAAATATTTTTATTCATTTTGTGGTACTATGACCTATAATTTATATACGTTTTATTTCTGTAAATAATCAATTATGCCAATAAGACTGATATTAAACAGAAGTTTTTAAGGGTACAACTATCCTATTGGGATAGACGACTTGTATGAAGTCACATATGCACCAAAACTCCCTTCTCTCCTCCAGTTAAATGAAGCATTCCTTTTATATTAGCTCTCTCAAATATCTTCTATAAACTCTTAAAATGATTAATCTTGTAATCCTCTGTTTTCAAGAGTCTCAGTATACACTGATGATCCTTATGCATATTAAATTATGAAGTATATCTAATTTGTAAAATTAACAAACTCTAATTCTTTTCTAAACAGTCTCATTCTGATTAATATATTACAATCTATACAAAAATCTAATCAAGACTGAAGTGATTTTATAATCAAACCCATAAAAATCTTTTTATTATATAGTAATTAAATTTTAACTCATTTATTAATCCACTTGTTTTTCGGATGTTCATATCTTTCAGAAATCCCACAGATAACTGTTGCTGTGACACTGCGATGTTTTTGTTTACATGACACTAAGTTCATGCAGGCCTTCCAAGCTTCCAGTAATTCTGTCTCTTTGCATTCTACAGATAATGTCTGGTCTTCAAAGGCAACGAGCCTGAACAAGCCTGATAAGAATTACATGTTCAGGAACTCTGAATATCAATGTGTTGGTTTCTCATATTAAAAATGGAAGAAATAGGATCTAGGCAAATTTCTGTTACTCTCCCTATTTAACTTTTGCTTAAAAGTTCCAATCAGCAGCAAAGCCCTCCAATAACTTCTCGTGTTTTCCAGCTGGTAATTGACATTAGTAAGTCATGAGTATTCACAGGTGTTTCTGTTCTGGAGTACCCAAATATCGAAGCAAAAATGTACATAGTTGCATTGGTCTTTAAAGTACAAAAGGCACTAGGAACTAAAAACTTCTTAAGTATTACTTACTCTGGGAAGTTAAGAGAATTTTGGTTCTCCATCTCAGTCCTACTGTGTACAGAATAATACAATCCCACAATCTTAGAGTCATTTTAGCCTTCTTAGAGGTAAGAAATACCTATCCTGACAATTGCTGAATCTAATTAAGACATCACATGCTGCAGTAATGAATTTGCTGTGTAATTTAGCTAACAAATTAAACAGATCTGCGTTTATGGACATATGAACTGTGACTTATTTCATGTGTTTTGCATTGGATAACATTTCTATTATGTTTTATATATTAAAGCACTATATACCCAAATATTTGAGTAATATAAGGCACTGAGAGAAAAGATATAAATCCCAGTCACCATGTGGAAACAAACGCACTAATAAAGGCATTTAAGCAGGAAAAAAATGTTCAATTCTTTACTTAAAATAAAAAAGATAGAGCACCACACTTTTACTATGAGTTCCATCCATCACATCATTCGTTGAGACAGAATTTCTTAAGAAACCTATGGGCATTTATGGCTGGACATCAGAAATATCATACAGTTTATTCTTTGCATATCAAAGCTTTACAGAAACACAAAGGCATAACATACTCATAAAAGTATGAACTGCATAAAAATATCCACATGAATAAAGCAGGCACAAAGGATTTTTGTTATAATACAGAATTTTGGTGGTGGACAGGAAAGAAGGCTAAGAAAACAGTCTTTGTAAGAGTAATTTGGTTTTAAACCTGATTGAGTCAGAGCATATGTGTGTGTGTATTTGTGAAACTGCATATGTGTATACAGTTCTACATTCATAAACAAAATGCAATAAAGATCTGTTAGTTTTGAGTTATCCCATCTGGAAACAGACTAAAATTTAGGTGAATATGACAGAGTTATATTCTCAAGACATTCTGTTTGTTTTGTTGCAATGAAGTTCAAAAATAATTGAAATAAAATCCCTCTACCCTGAGCACATTTTTAACCAATTCCAGTGGCTACACACATATCTATGTTACAACTGATAATGTAAGATTGACAAGATATTACCGTTCATTTTTACTCACATTCATGGGCTAAATTTAGCACTGATTGCACAAGTGTAATTAAAGGAATTAGATCTGATAATACTAAAAGGCACTGATTAGTTTTATATAATTTTGAATTGCATTAAGAGAAAACATGCCTTAAAAATTAAGACTTAAAGATGTCTGTTAAAACCTATCCAGTTAAGATACTTACAGTCTTTCTGAATGATGGGTGAAATTCACAGAAGAGCATAGTATCAGTTGAAAATTAACCAGTAACATAAAAGTTGATTTCAATTTCCATTTTATGGTCTCTATTGGTTAAAATACCGAGTGATATAAAAGTTATTTGGATTTATCTTGCCCTTTAGAAAGCCATCTGCTACATGGATCTCCTACTGTGAACCACTTTTTTAAGACCTCATAAGCTGAAACATGTTGTTCCTTCAGAGAGTTCTCACTGAAATGAAATCAAGTCATATGCTGGATCTATACAAGTATCTAGATAACACAGTGTTATACCCAAGAATATTCAAATAATGTGTTAAGGATTGAAAACTTAAGAAAAGAAGTGGTACAGAAAGAAAATAATTTTCAGGTCCTTAAGTGCACTAGTAAGCCTTAAAGAGCCTAACCAGCTTCACCTGGGGCCTCCACATTCCTCCACGGACAAGGAGGACTATTTAGGCTCAGTTCAGAGGTGTTTGGTTCTTGTCTGAGCTGTGTGGGAGGCCAGCTGGTGTTCATCCCAGTTACAGATGTGCTTATGCCCAGCCACGGAGCCCCTGGATCTGCAGCTTGGCTTTCCCTCAACCCTTCTTCATCACTGTGGGCACACCCAGAGATCACTGGGTCACTCATTACCATTGTGTTCCCTTTTGATCTGGATTCTTGTTTGTCCCTGGCTCTCATCTGTGGGTATGTCCTGCTCTCCAGTGCTGCAGAACACGGCCTGGCCCCGGCCCCTGCCCCTGCTGACTGCTCAGCTCCTGTCTCCTGTCCCATGGGGATCTGCTCCATGACAGTAACACTATGGAAGATGTCATACATAAATGAGTGGTTTGTGAAGGTTTCGCATTTGTGAAGGTTTTGATTAATTAGTGTGGTATATGAAGGTTGTTACTGGATTAAAGAAGTTGTTAATTAATTCTTGAAGTTAAAAGAGTTTTTCCTAATGTTTAAGTGTTAAATAATACTTCCCAGTTCTAAACCAAGTTCAGAAGTTTCTATCATATTGAAATCTTGTTATATCTTTTAAAAATCCCTTTAAGTCTAACTGTGTTCTAGAGAGGAGAGCCCCTCACCCCTGGACCAAAGAGCTATTTTTAGAAAACGACTGGTACCCTGTCACTGAGCTCCATGACAACCATGCATTTCAATGAGGAGGTTTCCCGCCCAAAACTCAGATGACATCACCCAGAGACTGCACCCCTGGTAAACGACGAGCCATTGGTCACAAGACCTTACGTCATCCTTTGGAACAAGACCAATCAAATACACTCTGGAGAGACTCCACCAATCATCTCCCACCTCAGGGGCGGGACAGTGGGCAGAGATGGGAGGAGCCAGAGGGCTATAAAACCTCGCGCACAGGGTAAAATGCGCTCATTTTTTGCCTGCTTAGGGGTGGTCAAGCAATGCTTTGCTCGGGATTAGCCCAGGCAGAGCCCAGTGCTGGGGATTTTAGGTCTGCCTGTTAAAATCTTTTACTTAGAACTAGCCCAAGTAAGTCCCAGCACTGAGGGTCTTTGTTTTGGATTCTTAGCCGTATTGGCTGGAAGCGTCTCTAATTGCTGTGGATCCAGATGAGGTTTTTTTTTGGGAATCGGGCCGTGTTTGTCAAATAAATTTGTTATTTTTTAACCTTAAAGCAAGCATGGCCTCATTCCTGACAGAAGAGTAAGAGAACTGTTGCTTAGATAATTAGTCAGCAAAGACCTTTTAAAGAACACTCAGAGATATTGCAGAATCAACTTCCATAGTCACAGGCGATCAATAAAAAAGCCTGGCAGTAGTATTCTCACATCTGTGTTTTACACAAAATAAGAATCTCCTCTTGTTTAAGGATCTGCTGTGGAGTCTGTTCATTTGGGACTTTGGCTCAGGGTCTATTTAGAAATAGGACAACTGAGAGCAGACCCTTTCCTTTAGTGACTCTGGGATGGCCTCTTTATTGATTAGGCTGAAAGAAATAGCCAATCACTGAACTACGGGCTTTGAAACCAGTAATGTGGCAAATATATTTTAATTCAGAAAAATCAGTTTCCTCAGCATTACAATATTTTTTTATGGTAGGACTAATATATTTTGCAATTTATAAAATTGTAATGGCTGATCTACATGGTGGTTAGAATGGCAATAAGCTTATCTCTGCAAAGGCTTACTTGATTTCTCTGTCTTTACTGACCTTACAGGGTTTTTCAAGTTTCCCTTAATTTGTGAAGTATCCTTTGAGCAGTATTTAGTTGGGTATTTGTTCTCCTCTCACATTCTTTCTGAAACAGGTTATTTTTCTGAAGTTAACCTTGACTGTGACAGGCCCTATTGCTTTTGTTACAGGCCTTAGGTATCAGATTTCAGGGCCTTAATGGACACAAAAAGAGACTTTAATGAAAATTGCAATGGGGTACATCTTACAGCCTTTCTGAATGGTGATAGATGTCTATAAAGTTAGGAGCATTAGGGGTTTCTGAAAAACTCCATCAAGATATTTCTCTGACAAGATGATCACACATTTTGATGCCTTTCATGTTGTGGCAGAGGTTATTCTATTAAATATTTTTTATCTATGATCTCATCAATTAATTATCAGATACTTCATCATAGTCCACCTAGTTGTTTGAAATCTTTTTCTTTAAATTATCATTCTGTAAAAATGCAGGTTCTTGGCAGTACATACCCTGAACTGTTATACCTCTGTTCTGTAGTTGAAATGTTACCTTTTGAAAATCTGCAGTGGCTCTATCGTAATTCCCACCATTTCTCTTAAAATTCAAGCTTCTACAGAGAGTCAATTCCAGCCTAAGACTGTCACAACTAACAGTATTTTCTCTCTTTCCCAACCAGTTTAGGCACCTGACCTCAATAGCTAAACTCTGCAGTCTCCAGCCTGCTGGGAAAATAAATGTCATTGGCAGGTAAGTAAAGCTCCTTCCTTGTACTGATCATTGCAGATATAAACTCTCCCTCTAGAGAAGGTCTGGTGGGTGATAGAAAACAAAATAAAGCATTGTCAATGCCTTTTGGCCCCTGAAGTTGGAACAAACAATATAAACCTTTTAAAGTGTGAACTGAGTCCTCTCTTTCCTATCACTGATGTCCCCCCTCGATTAAACGGTAATTCATTGTTATAGAGAGAGTAACATTATCTGAAAATCCTTTCAGGGAAATTTTTTAGAAGTCAAAGAAAATAAAATCCATTTTCAGCAACGTTTCTGTTTTCATTTTAATCCAGCAGAATTTTTTAAAGAAAAGAATTTATCTACTTTGTGGTTAGCTTAGATAAAAAACAGGCTATCCAAAGTTAAGCGTTAAGCGAGACTGAGCAAGAGCATATCACACACTTAATTTTCTTTTAATATTACTGAGAAACCTAGAAATGTAGCTTTCTAAGATTAATTAGTTTTTTCTATATTTAGAGAAAAATATGACCAGGCTTAGGAAGCACTATTGTTGGAAATTTTATTGAAAAAGGCTTATTTCTGCTGGGAAAACAGTAACCTAAGCAAAGTTGGACTTGGGATAATTTGTGAACATGCAATGTGGGGGAGAACATAAAGGATTCATTTTACTATATTTCAATAAAAGACCATTGGAGCTATGCAGCAGTAGTTCAAAATAATGGGTTTGATTTAGACCAGGGTTTGTGCCAAATTCTCTTATCAGAGACCTACTGGCAGAGGGAGTTTATATGGTCAGTGAGCTTGTGCTTCTTATCATGCCAGATGCCAGCTGTGGCTGCTGCAGAGGAAGGGGCAGGAGCTGAGATGTTCCACAGGAGAGACAAATATTTCTTGCAGGCAGATTTGACTAGAGCAGATATTATCAATATTTTATCATTATTAAGGAGCTCTGCAAACAACATCTGCCCGCCTCCAAGGCTGCATATTTTTTGGTGTGGGAGGTAGTGCTGGGATCAGAGAAGGAGCCTACAGCAGAGGAGCTGTTACATAGACAAGCAGGCAGCCTTAACTGTGCTGCTCCAATGTCGTTAGGATTGGGCTCTGAATAAAACCTGCAGGAGTCTGACAAGAACTTCTGAAAGGGACTTTGCTCTGACAGAGACAGGAAAATATATTTGACAATGTTTTATGAACGTGTCAGGATCAAATTAATACGATTTCCCTAGTCTTTTGAATCAGTTTATTATTATTAACAGAGAATAATCAATTAATGTAAAATTCTACTGTGACTGAGGAAACAACTTTGGTTACTTTTTGAGAGGGTTTTTGCCATGTGCTTTGCCATGAAGTAAAGCTAGTAAAATAATAAATCTTCTTCAAACTGTTGCTTTAGATTCACCATTTATCTGATACTTGATCTGCAACACAGATGTGCAGCCAAAATATAAAGTTGTACCTTGTTGAGATAGATTCAGTAATGTTTTTAAATACTGTGAAATGTATTTGACTCATGTATATCCTTAGGATTCTAATCTTTTGAATACAAAAAATTAGATTTTTTTTCTCTCCTGCTTCTAACTTAAAGTTCCTGCTAGGCTTCCATGACTTTCCTACCAGGGATCATGACTATCCTAAATCTGAGTTGTAATTATTGAATGTTTTGGTAAAGAATCCACAAAAAAGCATATGAAAATGATCAGACAGCTAAACAACTTTTTAGAAAGTTTTTTTTCAGATTTATACAATTGCACCAATGGTCTTTTTTTTTTTAAATTGGGAAAAAAAAAGTAATTTTTTTCTCCTAATGTCCTACTGAGACCTGCTGACTTGTAAAAATTCAAAAAAACCAACAGATCCAACCAGATAAACAAAAGCACAATTCTGTTTAGGAAAAATACACAAGTCTCAACAAAACAAAGCAGTGCCAAATTGACATACTACGGTGCTCTTCTGTAAAAAAAGCAGTGTGACTTATAGAAAAAAGGATAATGTGGTAAAAAATGCAGTAAAAATATGAAGTTGATAGAGGATATTGACAAATGTGATTTTAGAAATCAAACGCATGAAGAGCAGAAATTTATGAAGCGTTTAAAGTCAGTTTCTTCTAAAAGCCTATTAATATTTTTATTTCCGAAAAATACAGGGTATATGTTCTTGCTTTAAAGAAAATGTATTTAATGGGCTTTTGATGATCTATGTATGGTTGTACATTTTGAATCTAACAAAGACTCAATACCTTACATTAAAAATTTCACACTTTTATTATGAATAATTTAAAAAAGCAAACCTATTGTTATTTCAAATAATTGTTACTCTCTGTTTAATCAGGGAAATGGGTTAGAAGGTGTCCATTTCTCTAACCCCAAACTTCCTTCTTGTCACTCTATTGTTTTACATGAAATATAGCTTTTTCTTTGGCTTTGTGAGGAAGAAACTGAAAGTACATTTGTACATCTTTATTTTTTGAAATGGATTCTCTGTGCTACTTGAAGTGACTTACAGGAATGTATAAAATGAGAATGGAAACCCCACAGTGCAAATAGAACTTCCTTTTCAAAAATGTGCTTTCAAAGTCTTCATGCCAAATGCATCCCTGGTGTAAATCAATTCCAGTAGCATTACGCCAGGGAACAATTCAGATTTTCCTCTCCATGTCAGTGACCCACTGGTAATATCAATCTATATGCCATGCTACTTTCAATTGTGTTTCACTCACATTTAAAGAATTAGTTACACTTTATGACAGAAAGTACTAAGATAGCCTTTTTTTTCCCCAATACCTTCAGGAGTGAATGTAGTGCGAGTGAATTGCACCTTCTATTTATTTTTTCTCACAAGATGGAAGGAGCAGGTGTAAAAGATTTAATGAAGCAACGGCCACCTTGCATGGGTCATTCGTGTGTAGAAAGCTATAAATTAGCTGGTTCTTAGGGGAAATTACCTTCTACCTTTACGATGTTGCCATTTATAAATTATCACTAAACTCCTGGGAAATAGCTGTTTGAAAGCTCAGAAAAGAAAACACCGAAATCCTTTTATATTTGCAGATATGTCAGAAAATAATGTCTGGAAGAACTTGTAATATAATAATAAACATTCAAGGGAAGCTTCATAGCCATAAATTTTGTTTGCTTTTGCAAAAGTTGGCTGAAATATACATACTAAAATCCTTTTTGTATAGACAGGATAAGTCTGTGGTCATTGGAGACCAGTTTATTACCTGAAGTAAGTAAATCTGCCAAGTCATAACACTTTTTGTAAGATGTTTTCTTAGCCTCCTTAAAACACTTTTTTGTTTAAAAAAAACAAAACCAAAATAATTCTTTTTTATACATGGAATAGCCAAACATGAAAATTCTTTAATTATTTATCTACAATGTAATTCTTCAGGGTTTTGTTGGGGAATAATAGTGGTATGAATACCTTTAAGAGAGAGACTATAACTCTGCTACATCATTATATGGCAAACCCAGATTGCTAAGAATAAGCTCCTAAAAAGCAATAAAATCTGTAAAAGTAATGTACTTGTCTCTTTTGGTAGCTGATCTGAGAAATATCACATTATTCTTGGAGCTGAAAGAATAGTTTTAGGTGGTATCAACTGATATAGCAAAAGGAGTCTCATAAATACAAAAGTTTGAAACAGCTTCTTCAAGAACTCTCTTTACTGCTGTTGCTATTCTGAAGCAGATATTCAGTTGATGGACAGCTGATTAAAAAGATATGCTCTATAAATAATTTTAGGCTGCATAATTTTAAGCATTTACTTTAGTCTTTTTTTCCCCCCTCTTAAGTAGACAATTGAGGTAACACTATTACAACAGAAAAACATGAATTCGTAGAGAGGATAGAAATGCACATTCTGTATTTTGGTAGTCAAGGGGAAGCTTGAGACTATTTTTCCTATCCCTTTTTTGTGAAAATCAATAAAATTAGAGAATTTTTTTCTTATGTTTTGCAAATTTTAATTATTATTAAGGGGGACAATTTTGTAAATATTTACCCCACTGCTACTTTTAAAGATTCTACCAGAGCCTGCTCTTTTTGTTAGTTGGAAGCTTCTTTCTAACTTAGAATGAATTCAAGGCAGTTTATAGCCTTTCTTTTTTGTTCTTTGGTTTAAGAAGCTTTTCCTTTTCTAGTGTTGATCTCCTCCTTGCTTCCACAACTGTATTTGCACTCCTCCTCTGGCACCATATCGCTGTGTTTATGAAGTTAAGTTCTTCTGCTCCCTATCCAGGAAGGTAGATCACCCTTTCTTCTCATCGTAAAATTTTGCAGTTAGTTGGAAAAGTTCAGGTCTGGGGCAATTTGTCCTGAGTGTGGATGACCAGTAATAACATTTATGCTATCATGTTGTAGAGGTCTTGTTTAACTATGAACACTCCTCTCTTACTGAGAAATGCCTTGCTAGATAGAGAAATGTCAGTGCTGCATTCAGACGTAGTTCAAGATTGCACCATACCATGTTCAGTATGCAAGACCTGCTCTTCTTCCCATAATGTCTGTTGAGTTTTTTAGCATGAATTCAGAAATCTTATTAAACTCTGTAATATGGTACTTTGTACTGCTAAATGTTATCTATTTTTTTCCCTTCCTTGAAATCTTCAGGTTCTTCCAGCGTGACATTCTAATCCTCTTTTGTGTTGATGCACCTTACTTTATGCCTTCAACAGATTTCATTAACAAGCTGCTTCTTTTTGTCTTGTCAATAAAATCAATTATGTTCTCTACACCTGATTTTCAGTTAACTGCTTTAGAAAACATAGATTTATGGATTTATCCCATTTCATGTCATTTTCTCTTTATCTCCCTGCTTAATTTATTAGACATCTAAGAAATACTCATTTAGAATATTATCTAAAGCCATGGCACTATCATGGCATTTCAGGGTAGGCTGCAATAGGTAATATCTTATCTGCAGTCACCAGTATTCCTAAATGGATATTCCTTTGACTGCACTGCTATCAATTTGACAATACTGAAAGTACAGTGTAGCCAAAAAAAATAGTTTGTAATCATGACAAACACAATACTCTTTAAGCAGGTTAAATTGCATTAAAATATCTCCCATCAGCTCAAGAAAGAAAAAGGATCCAGATATTGACTATGATTAGATGTTTACACAACTGCATCAAGCCGGATCCCTCTATCCTGAGGGATTAGGCAATAAAGAAAAAGCTGTTAAATGGTCTGTTTTTCACCAAATACATGGAACATACGTCATGCAACATTTTTTACTAGCTTGCTTATAATTATAGATATATACATATTCATATACCTTCTCAAGTAGACTGAATAGAGCTTTGGATTTTCTCTTTTGCTATTCTCTGATTAGTGGATTCTTCATTTAGTTCCTCCTGTCACTTTCATTCTCATATTTTCTATTCAAAATGCCAAATAATATATGTAATATATAGTCACAATATGCATGGCCTCACTTTGCGTATAAAGACAAAGGATGCCACCATTATGTTATGTTGCATCTATTCTTCATAATCTTACTGGGATTTTTCACTGTGGCATTGCAATAACCTAGTAAAAGTGGACGACTGGGTCTTCTGAGAGTAGCTGGATAATGTGGTCTTCTGTGAATGTTATTTGCTATGTCAGTTATGATCTCAATATTTTAAATTCAGTGAAAAATCATCCTTCTTAAGTGAGGTTTGAAGCATAATCTAACAAAGTGCATGAGGTATCTCAGTGAACCCTTCTTTTGGATCAGGTCTCTTTCATGCTTTATTCTTGTTAGTTATTAAAAAAGTTATTTTAGTGAAATGGGTCAGGTCAGTATGCTTTTGATTATTTTGCCAAGAGTTGCATTTCCCTAGCATACTAAAAATCTCTGAGAATTATTCTCCCTCCTTCAGGGGAAGCATTGAGTTGGATATTTAATTAAGTGTTATGCAGCTTCAGCTATCATTTACTTCATCTGGAGAAGCTGCATTGTTCCAGTCCTGTTCTCCCAGAATTAAAAGCTGTGTGTCTAAGTGGATTAGATCATAGAATCATTGAATGGTTTGGGTTGGAAGAGACCTTAAATATTATTTTTTCCAAGCCCCTGCTTTGGGCAGCGACACCTTTCACTAGACCAGGTTGCTCAGAGAGATGTTCCCCTCAGCTTTGTACATACCATATCTTTATAATCTCTGATCTCTGTTTTAAGTAGGTGACTCTAAATGCCTGAATGAAGCTCCCAGGCCACAAATAATAGCATGAATCTAATCAAAAGTTGTCATAATCAGAGCAGATTGTTTTACAGCTATTCATTCGGTGTTTTGATATTATTGGATACCAAGGGGCAGACTTGTGCATTTCAAAAGAACATTGTAATGCAATGTTACATTTCAGAGGATATAGAAAACATAAGAACACAGGAAAACAAAATAATTAACATTTTTGTCCTGTTGAATCACTACCTTCATATAATTTTCAGGGTAAAAATGCTATTATAGATTTGCATATAGACACTGTTATGTGTGAACTCAATTTGAGAATCAGAATAAAAAATAACTCAACCATACTTTAAGAATCACTGAATTGTGTAAAATAAACCATTCACCAATGAACACAGAATTAAGGACTTGAACTTTACATCATGATCTTTGTAATTGTAATAAATATCTTTATCCTAAATCTACATCTCTGATGTACCTATTCATTATTAGTCATAAGTCATATTTCCTTCCTCAATACAAGTTTTTCAATGGTAATTATGAAAACTCCCCAAGCTTTTGAAATATAAAGAGAGTAGCATAGTGCCCTGGCTATTTCTCAGCTGTGATAGGTGATTTTCACAACAGTGGCTGAACGTGTTTCCGTTCTTCCTCTTTACTAAAACTGAAGTGCTATTAAGAAAATTCTGTTCCTCAGATTGCAGACTAAAAAATGTCTGGCAAAATAGTATTTTTAAGAGGTTTCTTAATGATTTTACAGATTTAACTATTCATGAATATGTTGCATTTTAATAGAAATTCTAATAAAATCAATTAAAAAAATCAAATTCTGACTCTCAGATTATAGTGGGAGTTGAGTTTAGATAGTGGATAATGAAATTTTATTAAACTGTTTCCATAAAACCTTTTTCTTTAATTCAAAGTTGTAGATGAATAAGAATATAATATGCTAATGAAATGTGAATGTAATTTTTTTTCAGTCGATCATGGTTTTTTCATTATAAGGCTATACAAAGGTTTTTTTCAGTGGTTATATATCTAAAAACTTACTAGCACTTTTAAATCTTTCTTTATTTTTTTCCTTGAAAATATTGTTGTTTTCTTGTTTAATGGCTTTTCTTCATTCTAAGATCTAACCTAAATTTCCCCTCTTGAAGTTTGTAACCATTGCTACTTGTCCTATGACTGCAGTTCCTGGTGAAGAGTCCCTTTTCAGTTTCACTTCCCTTCAAAATCTTTCAGGATATGCCATTCAGGATATTTTACAGGGAAACAAACAAGCAAAACCCAAAACCCTCTGTGCTCGGCCAAAGAAAACAAACCCAAAAACCTCCCAAAAGAAAAAACTCCAACTACAAATAAAACACCTAACCAGAGCCCTCCCTATAGCATTCATTGAAGAGCCCTTTTCAAAACAATTCTTCTTTCTATTTCACTCAAGCCATTATAACTTGCCTTCATTATTTGTGGTTCGAGCAGAACCACAATTGTCCTACTCTGGCAGTAGCCAATAGTTTATCTGACTTGGTGCTGCTTGGCAGATTATCTCATATTGGTGCCTATTTTTTTCCTTAGGGATATTTCTTTTTTTTTCTCATGTCTAACATTTTGCTTGAGTAATGTGGTTGTCCCATTTCTCCTGGTAGAAATTGTCCCTGCTCTCCTTTCTGAGCAATTTGCCATGGCTAGTGTCTCTCTAGATTTGCAGGTAATAGCCTCAAAAGCAGTAATTGCTAAAAGAAAAAGACTTTGTCTGCCTTTCTACTCTTTTAGAAAGAAAAACCTGTGTGTAAGGAATAGAATAGCTTGATAGCAAAAGTTCCAGAATTTGACTCTTCCCCTTCCTATAGACAACTCTGGAATAAGCAGCATCAAGTAAATAATCAAGACAGGTAAAAAAAAAATAAATATAAATTGTTGGGCTTAAGAGAACAAATTTCTTTCTAGTTAGTGATTTAGGTAAATGTTTTATACTCATAGAATACCAGGTTGGAAGGAATCCCAAATATAATCTGATCTAACCTTTTTTGGCAAAAGCACGGTCTAAACAAGATGGCCCAGCACCCTGTCCAGGTGAATCTGAAAAGTATCCAGTGTTGGAGAATCCTCCACTTGCTTCCCTGTGGAGATTATTCCAATGGTTGTTATTACTGCAAATTTTCCTCTTGTCTCCAATCATATTTTCTCCAGGAATAACTTTAATCCATCATCCCTCGTCTTTTCCATGCAACTCCTTTAAACAGGGAATCTCCATCTATAATATCCACCTACATCTCTTTTTTCCTCACATATAGATTCCTACTGCCTCACAAATACTCCTAAGTATAACATTAATTTAATATGTAGGATGACATCTATCACCATCTTAACACATCTCAATATATTTTAATTTACCAGTTGAGTCTAATTAAAAATTTCTTACATGGTCTACAATCCTTCAGTCTTTTTGAAACCATGTCTTAACAGAATCAGCCGTAATGATTTTTACACAAAGAATAATATACAGACAATATAATTTCTCTGGAAACACGATACTTTGCAAACCCCAACACAATGGATTTCTGATCTTACAAAAGATAACAGGAACAGGACTTTATGTGCACATACCCAAAAGGTTCTTTGGCTTCAGAGCGAGGTACAAGCAAATGAGAAAAAAATGGTGAAAATGAGAATTCACACCAGCAGTTGTTCTGAAAAAGACTAGTCAATTTTTACTTATGTCAGTGTTTTAAAAGTCTCTAAGAAATGAGAAGTAAATATGCCTGACTGTGAAGATTGTGCTTATTAGATGTAACTTCCCTTTGAAGTGTGCTTTGCAAATGGGGTCTTGGGAGAATTTGTATTGGATGCTTCCTCTCACAGAAGCATCTGAATAAACCTGCATTAATGGGTATCTGGAGGTCCAAGGAACAGACCAAAATCTGAAAGCCCAAAATTCACCTTTTTGAATGAAGTGGACAGCAATTCAGTCAGATAAAAAGGAGAGACAAGTTTCATTTTA
Source organism: Dicrurus megarhynchus (assembly GCA_013399195.1). Lineage (NCBI taxonomy): Eukaryota > Metazoa > Chordata > Aves > Passeriformes > Dicruridae > Dicrurus > Dicrurus megarhynchus. The sequence continues at coordinate 280,475 of VXAD01003457.1, forward strand.
CCTTAGTATAAATAGATCATGTGCTTCATTGCAGTTGTATCTTCTGTCATTATGTTCATTATTGACATGAGAAATATTTTTATTTTTAGTTGCATATTTCTTTCCTCCAGCTTAAGTGGTATTGTGAAGTACCTGGAGAATAACAAAGCATTTGTTACTGAAAGACACAGAAAGGTTTACTAAGTATATTAATAAATATGCAAGTTTCACAGCATGTTTCTTGGCCAAAGGCTGAGTAGGTATTGGTTTCAGGTGTCTGAGACAAAGGGAAATGCTGCACTCCAGAGGACAGGATAATCAAAGTGCCACACCTTAATCAAGGCTACTGTCTGGAGAGTTAGATGTGTCCTTCCCTGAAAGTTATGGAGATTATCTTTCTGGATTCTGTGATTCCAAAGTGTCTAGACTTGGAGGATCAAAAATTCCAAGCATACACTCACTTCCAATGAAACTGCGCCTTTTTGGATTCATGGTGTATTTGTTTAATAATGCAATTTGGAATAGGTTGAAAGTATTTGCATATTCATGATAAATTCTAATGTCAGCAATAAAAATGCAATATACCTGATAACTTTTAAAAATTTAAACGTTGTCTTTGAAATATAATTAATTGGATTGGAATATTTATCAAAGAGTTAAACAAACTTAAGTATTTCTTATGAAACATTCAGTGCTGTTTTGGGCGGTTTCAGTTATTTTATTAATTGCCAACAATTTCAAATTCAAGCAAGGAGTCGAAGATGCAGATGAAATAGTTTTTAACCTCCAGCAAAACTAGTAAGAGACAATCACCATAGGATCCTCACTTCATTCTACTCAAATAGCAAAGACCAAAGATTTCTGCAGCCTAAGGACTGAGGTAGACCCTGAGGCTGTAGCAGAGTTTTAAAACAAAGTTCAGAAAACTATCTCTACAGGAGAGTATTTGGTGAAATTGGAAACCTGAATATACATAGATGCACAGTTGTGAATCTCAGTTGCTTGAAAGAACTCAAGATAATCTCAGCCAGCTTTTGAATCGCAGTTTCAGGATGAGCTGTTCTTTATATTAATATATTTATATTTATATTCTCCTGATGTTCATAGATACTGGGCTGAGGATTGATCCCTTGCTATAAAACAAAGTCTAGATACTCCAGGATAGCAAGATAAAATCATTGTCACTTCACCGTTGAAGCCCTAACTTCCATGAAAAACAATAAGCTGTTCAGCTGGTGATACCAGCAGTACAGCACATCTTCTGTTGCTTTTTTGCCCATTTTGTGATTATTCAAGGGAACAAAGCTCATATCCGTGTTTATACAAAAGCAGTTTTGTACCATTCATAAGTTACAGTTTTTATTCTTCCGCTGTAACTGTGATTAAAAGTTCCCTATGCCCTTTATGTTTCTCTTCATTTCATGGATATTTTCTTAAGTCAGCACTCTTATATAGATGAAATTTTCTAGAAGTTAGCACTTCAAAAAATTCACGGAACCCTGTGAGGTAGAAACAGAGTGGTAAATAACACTTTTTGATTTTAAGGATCTTTGTGCTTTTTTCTTATGCCTCTATATCTCTTTGCAAAGCAGAATTTGGAGCAATTGTAGCTCCAAGCTGTTGCTTAATATTATTATTATTCAGTACTGTTCAGCATCAAATAAAACTTCGTAAAATAAGTGTACTTTTAGTTATTTATTTCTTTATTTCTTTAATCTTTTTTTTTTAATTGGATTTTGCTATACCCACATACAGATACTGCTTAATATCATATCCATCAAGTACTATAGGTAATGGAATTATTTCAGCATAAGAAACAATTACCTGTTTTGTGATAGAAATGGAATTAAAAATCTCTGGTCACCTTAAGTTTTCTAAGCTCTTGAGCAGCCTAGAATTATAACACACATGTTCACATGTATATCTAATTGATAATTATGTGGACACGTGGCTGTATCTTCCCCTGTATTGGTCTGAAACTATAGAAATATTGAATATGTTATACAAAAAAATAAGGCTTTTTAGGAGAAATACATTATTGTACTTGACTGCTTCTTTCACATTATCTTGGGACAAGTTGTTTTCTCTCAAATTATGACAATTCTGATACAGATTTGGAAAAAGATGGATGAATAAGAAAAGTGCTTTTCCATTCCTTACTCATATTTATATGGAGGAATTTATCTAGCAGATCTTTTCATGCGATGATAAGTAACTCTTAAATTAATGCGAAATACTACTAATTGAGTCTTTCCCTCTGAATATATTTCTACTTCCAAATTTTGTATTTCTACACAAAATTACTTAATTAAAACATCTTGAGGCTTCTTTGGACTGTGGTGCAGCAATGGGACCTTTTAAATACCAAATTAACATAAGTGCACTGTTTTATAGAGAATTATGCTGAAGCACATAGCAAGTAATTGTTAACCTGTTTCTTTTGATTCACAAGAAAGGGGAGAAGTATCTTACAGATGGTTCATGGTGCTATTTTCTTTAAAAGAGACACCAAAGTAAAAGAAAGAAAGGTTTTTTGTTGATGTGCAGAATGTGGAATAAAGTCATACTGAGATTTACTCTTTAGTTACAGAACCAGAAGGTAACTTAAACAGTAAGTGAGTATTTCTTTGGGAATGAGATAGCCTTTGTTGTTCTTTTGTTTATTTTCTTGTAGCTCAGGAAAACACATGCAAGTTTGTGAAACTTTCAGTGTTGTGCTGGTTCTGTACGGGATAGAGTTTATTTTCTTCATAGTATCTGGCATGGAGCTATAATTTGGATTTGTGGTAGAAGCAGTGGTGATAACACAGGGATGATTTTTTTGTCACTGAGCAGTGTTTGCACAGAGCCAAGCCTTTTTCAGCCTCTCACAGCACCCCACCAGCAATTAAACTGGGGGTACACAAGGAGCTGGGAAGAGATGTCAACTGGGAGAGCTGACCCCAGGTGGCCAAAGGGATACTCCATAACACGTGGCATCAGGTGCAGCATATAGATAAAGCAGGGTGAAGAAGTGGGGGGATGTTTGGAGTGATGACATCTGTCCTCCCAAGTCACCACTACATGTGATGGAGCCCTGTTGTCCTGGGGATGCTGAACACCTGCCTGCCCATGGCAAGCAGTGAATTAACTCCTTGTTTTACTTCGTTTGTGTGAGCAGCTTTTGTTTTCCCTATCAAGCTGTCTTTATCTCAACACATGAGTTTTCTTACTTTTACTCTTTCAGTTCTCTCCCCATCCTGAGTGGCTGTGCAGAGCTTAGTTGCCAGCTGGAGATAAACCACATGTGTTTATGGCACAAAGTATGTGACAAAACATGACTTTGTTCTCATGACTGGCATTCTGATCTAGCTATTTCATACCCACATTCTGAGCATGCTGGTTAGAGAATAGTGTTGGTGTTAATAAGACCAAGGTCATGGGTTTGATCCCTGTATGGGTTATCCACTTAAGATTTGGACTTGATGATCCTTCTGGGTCCCTTCCAGCTCAGACTATCCTGTGATTTTGTGATTATGTGCATAAGTATCTGCTGCATGTAACACAATGGACTCTCAAACAAAAAGAAGATTGGCTACTGAGAGCAACAAAATCAAAAGCAGAATAAAATTAAGAGTGAAATTTAAGAATAGCCTACTTGAAATGGCAAAAATGAAAATACAAGTCAAAGTAGTTTGTAGGTGTGTGAAACTCAAATTCTTATTTGCTACATCAGTCTACAAACTATCTGGGAGCTTTTAAACGTACTCTGTATGCACACATTTTCTAAACAAGTTAATCAAAATTATATGTAAGAAATGTTCTCATATTCAGCACAGGAACTACCTTGCCAAGAAAACAAATGGTTTCTCACCACAGTCCTGAGGTCACAGCCTATAACATCCTCTGTTTTCTAAACAGCTTTGGCTCCTAGGGGTCAATTTTGTCCTGGCTTCTTGTTGCAGGGACCCTTAATGGGCTGGGATTATGTTATGCTTTAAATGTAAGTCTGTAGAATTAGTATGCTACTTGTTGCCAATGTCTGTATCTTTTTAATCTTCCTTCTGTTGGGTGAAATTAAAAGAGAAAGAACAGGCAGTTAAAGATGTTTTCAGCTTTTGGCAATATGCATCTATACTGTTTAAAAGGTGACAATTCTACTGCCTGCAGAGAATTTTTTTATTGACTGTACATTTATCTGGATCTGTAGAACAAAAGCAACAGGATTTTTAGGAAAAAACCCAACTAAGCAAATCCATAATCCAATACCAAGATGAAGAACATTCACTTCTTCACTTTACACTGCCAAATTCCTGAACCAAATTTATTTGTTTTTCCATACAGATAAAGAATCTTTTCCCCTTCAACTTTAGTTTCCCATAAAATACATGTTCAGATTTTCCAGCTGACTTTTTACAGTGGTATGAGTCATGTTGTGTTGTGTCAGTAAAGGCAAGGTGACTGAAGCCAAGCAACTTAACACATTAATTACTAAAAATTTCACCAGCAAACACTAAAATCCAAATCTCACTGGCTTCTTGAAAGTAATTGCTTTTTCTTAATGGAAATAGTGTTTTCCAACCTGTTTTTTATAAAAGCAGATTGTTTTCTAATGTCTTGGCACAGGATACAAATGGCTCTGATTTGCTTTTGTTTTGAAATGCTCAGCACATTCCTAATTGCACAAAAACATAATTTAAATGTCTGACTCTGCAAATTTATTTTATTTTGGCATGACATACAGTAGAGGCTTTAGTAGCTTGTGATAGCAGAAAAGAAATTTGAAAGTCAATGTTTCTATGTTAATAAGGAAGAACAGCTTCTCATCACAAACTGTGACTTCAAAAATGTTTTTTAACTAGAGGCACTATCCAAAGAAACAGAGAAAGCAGCAGAAAAAATGAACCTTGACCATAGCATCTAGTTTAATTAACAATAAACTGGGCAAAAATTTCCAGAGGAACCAATTGCCTTACAATTATTCTTTGTTCAGAAAAAACTCAGTGTTAATAAAACATATATGTATATATATATGTATGTAAGCGTGTTTTAATATTGTGTACAAAATGAAGTAGTTTGCCTCTTTTTTAGTAAATAGTCTAGGACTTGTAAAAAATCTCAGTTCATCAGATTTCTTCTTGTATTACAGCTTCAGTCATGTTCTCTCCAGGTGTAGCTGAGCCAGTTGAAGAGACTGCTCTTCTCAGCTACTCTTTGGAACCTTCTGGCTGGAAGTTGCTGTCCCTCCTCTCAACCTTCTCATTTCACTTCCATTAAAATGACCCAATTCAACATTAGTGATAGCATGTTAAACTTGACTGTCTCTGGGCTGACATTGCACATATTCATATTTACACTCTGAAAAGTGGGGAGGAAGCAACCTATGGTGTGGAAAGGTTAGTTGAAAATAGCACACTATTTCTGGAAATCTGAATTTCTGTGATATTTCTATAGAATAAATACACAGCAAATGAACACAAAACAAGAAAACCCCTGCTATGTGACATCTTACCACTTAAAATTAAATTATTACTTGTTCTTATTATATCACAGCAGTCATATCATACCTTTCCTGCCAGAATCTTGATTCCTTTTTCTGTGTTCCTGCAGGCTTAACACCAGTTTTCCAAATCATATCTTTATATCCTTTATGTCTCTTTTTTTCTGCTCCAAATAAGGCAGATTCAACAAGAGCACTAGCAGTAGTTGGTACTCTCAAACAATCTATTATTGTAATAGGAAGCTGTGCAGATATACTTGAACTTTAATATTTTTCATTTCAATTTGGATTTTAATAAAGAAGGACTAAATCAGCTAACTACTTGAGTAAGACACTGAAGACAAGATAAAAAGAACTTTACTTTTTTTTTTTAGGTCTCAAAATGAGAGCAAGAATTATTTTTGTTTCAGAGTATGTTTTTCTGGAACAGCAAAAAATAAAGGCATATTGAGAGAGCAGAAAGAAAATAGTAACAGCCAAGTATACTTCAAGATACCGCATTCTGAAAAAAATATCAAATGTAGGAAAAACACGAGAAGGACTAATGTTGAATTGTCAACATATTTGAAGTAAAAGGCATCATTTTTATTTTCTTGTAAAACACATATTTATTTCACTGAAAGGGAAATAAAAATAAGCCTTTAACAAACACTGAAATAATATTTCACATAACTAAATAAAGTTTCACTCTGCTTTGTACTAAGTGAAATAGAAGGTGAAGTTGACTGAAGATGGATGGTAGTGTGTCTCCTTTGGTACTTAGTGTAGCTTTTCCATCTTGTTTCAAATTAAAAGGAAAATAAGTTAGGTTAATTGGGGGGAGAGGTTTTTTTGGTTTTGTTCTTTTTTGGTTTTTTTGGGTTTTTTGTCTGGAGCTTTTAGTTTTACATTCATTCTTGTCTGCTTGGCAACTGAGAGACTATCACAATGTAACAGATTACATAAGTGAGATTACTGCGTGATTGAACCTAAGGGAAATTTCTTTGCTGTAGTTGATTTAAATTAAAAAACGCTATAAACTCAATTTATCAAGACACTGAAGATACTTCAGTCTTCTGAATAGTACCTCAGCTGACACCCTTATCTCACCAGCATCCTTTCCCACAGAGGAATGATTTTCTGTGTAAAGAACTTTAATGGCATGTAGTAGTTTAGATCTTCCTAGATGTGCCTCTGGAATATTATGTAGTGATTCTTCCCTGCCATTGAAAACACACCAGTCTATTGTATAAATTTGGAGTCTCAGTCTTGCATCTCGATATGTGTATTGAAGAAAGACTTAAGTGAAAAAAAACCTTGTTAAATTGAGATAAAGGATAAAATTTTAGTACTGTTGAAAAAAACTAAGGCTCCATCTGCAGAGCCCTGTAAATTCCTTGGTGGTTCAGCAAGCTTAGCTTTTTCAGTCATGCATCTTTTTCTTCATCAGGGGATGATCATGGCTTGGACTTTATATTTTAAAATCTGTTATTATAGGGTTTTTCTAATTACAATTAGTTGTTCTCTAAACTGCATCCACCTGAAGACCAAAGAAGTAAAAAAGAATTTTTAACTCACTCAATCAAATCTTCACTGTGATGTCAAAATATGAAGGACATAAATGAAATAGCCACAAAAATGCTGATAGAGCATTTTTCCGTGGAGTGCTTGCTACATGAAAGATATCAAATATCCAGAAGCTCACAATTTATATGATACATAATTATAACTACATGCATACTATATAAATATTTTACAGAACAAAATTCAGGATCTTCTATAAACCCCCAATAATAGGAACTTTAATTTCTCAAGTGTTTCTTCATCTCAAATCTCTCAGGCTCAGAAGTACTGCCACATGTATTCATGTGCCGAAGAAACCAAGTGCAGAAAGGTAATGTTGATTGAATCATGCCAGATATGAGGTGTAATTCTGAGATGGGGAAAAACAGGATGGAGAATTGGTATTCAGATTGATATCTGGCACTGCAAAGAGAGCAAGCATTTTGAAATTAGGTACACCTGAAAAATATATAAGGATGTCTATGTCAGAAGCTGGCCACTAGGAAATCCCTGAGCATGGATATACAAGCAAGATATCACAGATGCCAGCACTTCTGTCACCTGGACATAGGTGTTTCTAGAAATGAGATATGTGGAAAATCCCATTGTTCCTGTACACTGCAAAGTGAGACCTGTGATGAGATACAGAAGGTATCATGTGAAAGGCTGGGGAAAAAAAAGAGTTGTAACATATTTCATAAAAGTTCATTAATATAGTCAGATCATGCATTCACACATCCCATCCATGTCCCCCAAAGCTGAGCTTTAAAAAGATATTCTCTTTTGACTTTCTGAGCACACCTCAGGCAAACAGGATGATTTCAGGAGGCCACTACCATCTAACTATCGGTCTAACTAAGAAAAAAAAAGGAAGCAGCAACTTCATTTTTTATTGATGAATATTGGACAGACAAAATCCTGCCTTCTGCCATAATAAGAATAAAATTCCTCTATGCCTTAATTTGCACAAGATATTGTAAGAGAAAGAAAAAACAGTACACAAGATGGATGGCTTCGTTGGGCTGAAATGTGATTTGTGGTTGCCAATGACAGGCAGACACAAGCAAATTCAGTAACAGAAGTGTCTGTGGACTTGAAAGCTTCAGTGTCAATAGTGCTTATAAAATTCTAGAGTCTCGACCCCTGTTGTGTTTCCCTGTTGGGTTAATCATTTTACTCATGAAGGAGTAGCAGCACAGAGACATCATGGAACTAAGGTCTCAGGTAGCTTGATCAAAACTTTCTTATAGATATTTTGCAAGTGTGTGAAGAATAGGTTTAAAGAGGTTTTTTCCAATAAGAAATAATTTTCCTGATGTTCTGCAGGAAGGAAAAAGAGCTAACTCCAGCACGGGTTGTGCAGTCAATTTGACAGACAACTGCTGTTTGAAAAGTAAGCATGACATGTATGCTTGATGGCTTCAAAGTGCTGTAAATTGCTTATAGTTTCAGACTTTCTGTCCTTTTCCAGTCATTTTTACTGATGGAAAAAAAAAATAAAGTATTCAAAGTTTTAAAATAGAAAACAACATTTTACCTGTCTCTAAAGCCCTTGAAACTGAAATGCTCCTAAACTGTGCTGAACTTAAATAATTCAAGAGTCTCTTATATGCAACTCTTACAGTATCCAGCCTCAAGAACACAGAAATAGTCTCTGCAGTGACAATTAAATACCTTACCCTGACGAATCAGACCATATTTTCTAAAACCATCTATTAGATGAGGGAAATACAAAATTTCTAAGCCTGGAGATTCTAAGCCATGCCGTGCCAAAGGTATAAAAGAAGTTTGCCTCTTGAGCAGAGTACGATTGCAGACCATCAGTGAGCAAGCACAGGTACCACAGTGGTGTCAGTTGTTTAGCAGGATGTTAGGACATGGAACAGAAAAACTCCTGAGGTGTTTCGACATGGTTCCTCACTTATTTTCACTTGTACAATGTTGCTCTAACCAAGTACAGTAAACACTTCTGACTGAAGGACTCTGACACCAGTTTGTCATTCTATTGGCATGTAGGTAACAGAGATTTGAGTCTGAACATGTTCTCGATGATAAGAAAAAGCGAAAGAAATAGATAATAGCAAGCAAACAAAATAAAATCCATTAAATCACTTCTCATAAAATGACAGATTTTAATCACATTGATGATTGTATAGATTTTCTGAAACATAGTGACATCTACACCTCCTAAAAACTTTATGAATCTAAACCCTTTTTTTGTTGTTGTTGTAGGAAATATATTTATGCAGAAAATGTTTGTTAACAATGTTTCAGGCAAAGTTAATGAGATTTAAATTCTAACACTTCATTGTAACAAACCCCTTATGTGCACAGAGGGCAACTGTTTCTTAAATGATCCTCCTTAAAAAGACACCTGAACTAGAAGGAGAGTAATTAAGAGGTATAATAGAAATTATGTTCAAAGAGTGAAGAGGAAGAAGAAAAGATTTTTCCTGCTCTGGAAGCAAGGGTGACTGTGATTTAAACTAATTTTTTTTTCACAGGAAGAATGTAGAAACATTTTTCCAAAAAGAAAGCAAATAAATATGAAATATGTTAGTTTCTGATGATTCATTTTTCCCATATTCTATATGTAGAAATATTCACTGTAGTCATTGATATCCTAGAGATTGAAGCCAAGATACTGAAGCAGGTAGGAAGGATCTTTTTTGTTAGTTTAAATTTTATAAACTGTAGGATATGCTATCTTTTTAATTTTTTATTTTATGTTTTTTAATGGAAAAGTGTTCTTAAAAAAACCTTGTTTATTAATAAATTTAACTGCAGAACTGACACCAAGGACTTTCATACCTAGAAGTGAAATTTGTCAAAAAACATCCAATACTGAAACATTTTCACAAGCTCCTTGTTTTCCAAAGTACACCATCAGATTATCTAGGAGATTGCAAATTATTTTACCATATAAGCAGTATAAGACAATTTTCAAAGCAGATTAAAAAAAAGTCAAGAAACACCCTCCAGAGATTTTTCATTACAGAAGCAAAGAAATAAAATGCATTTCTGAGCAGTGACAGGATTTATGATGCTGCATAAGGCTTTGTTACTCATTTTCATAGCCTGATGTACATCCAGTGTAAAGGTGACAATTTTTAGTGCTATGATCACATTCATCAGCTGCCACTGTCCAAGTAAATGTTCTACATCCCTGAAAGTCAGCAGCAAAGACTGGGGTATTCCGTGTGTGCCTAACTTTTGATGTAGTAAATTAGTGATTTCTTCCGTGACTGTACTTATCTGGGTAGCCCTCAGTAAAGTCACAGCTGATTCTTGTCATTGCTGTCTTTCCAAAAGTGATAGTTATTCTTTCGTTCAGTGGGAATAAATTATTTTCTGACATCCCTCAGAGATGTGGCGCAAAAAGAGAGCCTTTGTTTCCCCAGAAGTTTTTGCATCTCTGCGAAGTCATCCCATATATCCATATATACGAACAACTTTCTCCTTAGTTTTTCTTCACCCACTCTTATAAATGTTTATAACAGGAAGTCCGACTTTGAGCCACTGGCTTTGAAGTTTGCAACCAAAATTTCTTCTTGTACAATATCTGGACTTCCTGTGTGTGAGTGCTAACAAGAGTCGGTATCGAGGTTTTCCTCCTTACTTTCTCTTTAAATCCAGCTTAACATATTCTTAAAGAAATGTCAGAGAAAAAAGTTCTAGGACCAAACCGTAGAAAAATAGTGCTTTTCATGTTTTTTATGTCTTCTTGACAGATTAAATCTGGTTGGGCATCAGCATAACTTCTCAGTCATTAGCTTTGAAATTATACTTACATGACACAACTACATCCATTTTGCCATTCATCATGTGTTAACAGAGTTGCAGAGGAAATTGTGATTATAATGATTGCTCATATTCATGAGAAATTATGACAGGAATTTCTAAGGTTTTGGATAACACCAGTTTCCCTTGAAATGGGTTTTGCTATGGACATAATTTTTATACATCTTTACTCACAGTCTTTCAGCAGTTCTTATTAGTTCAGACACTGTTCTGCACTGGTACGGTTCTCTAAGTCAGGGCTACATCCATCCTACATCATATACAGACAGAAATCACTTATAGTGGAGGCTGCATTGCTTGTTTTTAGGTGCATTGGAACGGAATTCTGAGTAGAATGGGATTAGAGTTCTCATTCAGTTATCACGGAAAATTTGGATTGCAGGTTACGTATATAAAAAGTCTGTACAGTGACATGGAAAATTCAGCAGAGACAGAAATCTCTTGAAAAATGTATGCCTAAATCTCCATCCCTGGATGCTTGAAAGATTTGCCACTTCTTTTATCATCATTGTCATTTGTCAGTACCTTAATCATACAAAGTTAGAGTGGCTTTCTGGAGTGGTTTTAAGCAACAATACCAAAAAAATTAGGCTTGTCTTTTTGTTCACCTTGGGAAGGTCATTTAAATTTTCCAACTGATTCTGTAGGAAGCTATTCTGCATACGTGGGGAATTATTATCTAATTGAGAATTACATTTTCTCTTTTACTAAGGGGATAATTGAGAAAATCTACAGTGGTGAATTTCTTCATCTCTCTGAATGCTTCATCATTAGCATTTTTAAAAGCCCTTCAGATATTAAAGGAAAATTGAGTGTACTCTGATTTTTAACTTCCTTCGCCTGTGAAGGAAACACATGGTAAAAAACATGAAGTACTGCTTAGTCAGCTTTCAGTCTAATTGCAAGAATGCCTTGTGAAGAGTAGAACTTCAGCAGTGATGTTTCCATAGTGTACTTAATACCTCTCTTCTGTGCTCACTTGATCAGGATGCCCTCTCCATCCGTTGTCTTCACTCCAGTTTTACTTAGGAATCAAAACCATCCATTGGAATGAAACTTTTAAAGGTAGTATTAAAGCTGTTTTCCATTGGGACCATTGAAACTGATACTTAGGTGTCAGAAATGCTCAGCACCTGTGCTTTTTATAATGTGATTTCGGCTGAGGAGGGGAGATTTTCTCAAACCTTTGTGTTTGATCAGTCTGTCAGTGAAAAAGCCAAAACCCATGTGCCCAATCAGGCTGTCAGTGTCCCTTTGTGGGGACCCTGCACTGAACAGTCCAGCTGCATCAGAGCGTGGTTCAGCAGACTTGTTTAAGGTCATATGCAAAGAGAAAAATCCTTCTCCTGGGTGTCTACACCTTTAACTGGTCAGGAAAGCAGCCCAGGAAAGATACAGGGCACGCACCAACAGCATAAGAGACACCCCCTCCCAGGCCTCCACCAGAGAGTTTATTCCCTGCTGCCAGCAACTGTGAGTGCCCTTGAAGGACTCACACTTAACAGTTTATGGAATAACACTGAATATAATATAAAATTGTGACAGGTTAAGGTTCAGGTTAAGGCCTGTGATAGTATCAGGCTGCAAATGTATTCAAAGCAATTTATGGACAAGCTGTAATTTCTAAAAGCTGGCTCCAGATAATCAAGCAGGGCTCATGGACTATGGTTCTTAGGCTTCCCTGTAGGGGAGAGAAGACAGGTTCAGCTCATTGACTGGTCCCAGAACCTAAGATGGAGTCTTCCCTAACCTCTGCCCATTTTTAACTTTTATACTATTTATATACTATATATACTGGGATGTGGGTAAGGTCACTGTTACATCTGAGGTGTGTGTTTGTGATCTCACCACAGCTGCTCGTTCAACAGTAAGAAATCTTTTCCCTCCCTTGCTTGACAGGTGCTATGTTTTTTATCTGCTGCACTGAGCTCCCTCTCTTGCAGGGATTTTGACAGAGCCTGGCCACGATGTCTCCGCTCCATGCTCTGTTTATTCTCCCTGAGCATGTATTGTGTGGGAACTCAGGCATGCTGATCCTGTGTCATCCAGGGAGTAGCAACTGCATTTCATCCTATAATTTCCATACTGTTATAACTTCTGTTACAGTGGGAATAGAACTTCCCAATTTTCTCTAATTTTACCCCCAAGGCATTTTCCCACAGATGTTCAATAAAATGCATCCTAAACGAATGCAAACTTGCTGTTAACTATACAGATAGATTTAGATTAAGCAAAACCTGAAAAGCACTGGAAAGTTTTTTAAAGGAGTGTTAAATGAGAACTGAAGTATTGGTTACAGCTACACAAACATAGTATTTATATATATATATTCATAACATGAATAGTTATTAAGTGCCTAGAGTGTGTCATAGATCAAAAAGTGTTAAGAAAAGAAGGTAAGTAAAATACTTTTATAAAATAAGGTTTGTGTTTCACTATATTCAAATCGTTTACAATAGAATTATGGAATCACAGAATACCTTGATTTGCAAGGGACCAGCAAGGATTCTGAAAGTCTAGCTCCTGGCGCTGCACAGGATCCCTCAAGAGTCACACCATGTACCTGAGAGCATTACCCAAATGCTTCCTGAGCATTTCCCTGGGGAGACTGTTCCAGTGCCCAACCACCCTCTGGGTGAAGAACCTTTCCCTAACATGCAACCTAAACCTCCCCTGGATAAGCTTCTGCCCATTTCCTCAGGTCCTGTCACTGGTCACCAGAGACAGCAGGAGATCAGTGCCTGTCCCTCCTCTTCCTCTCTAATATATTTAGAATATTTGGTATAAGTATTAGTTTGGTCCAAAATACTCAGCCATTGGTAGTCTATGGTTTCAAGAGAATAACACAGGTGGGTTTCAAAATACGGCTTAAGTAGAGATTAATTGGTTAATGGCATTTTCTCAAGTGGGATCATGCATTTATTTCCAATAGAGTTAACTTGCTGGTGTGAGGTGTGATATATGATTTGGAAGAAAACAGAAGCACTTTTTTTATCTTTCAAAGTCATAGACCATCGCTGAGGAATAAATGTTACCTTAAGATCAAGCACTAGAATAGCAAATACTGATTATTGATATCTATTATGAAAAATAAACTGGTTCACTTGGGAAATTGTGTATAGCTAAACATTCAATTTTTAAGAATGTGCTTCCATGGGAGAAAAAAGGTCTTTACATTAAGGATATGAAGGAGCTCTATTACACATTTATCTGCTAACTTCACAACAGGGATTAAGTTCCTGTCCCTTCCAGTACAGAGTGTCAAAAGAGTAGCACTAAATGTTCTCTCTCTAGATGTGTTTACAAGCATGTTTTAACTACTTAGTAGAAAGTGAAATGAGGTATGTGGCTATGATATGCATATGTGCAACTTTTTTAACATGGAAGAAAGAAAAACAAAAATATCCAGACAACAAAATGGTATAAGATTTAGAAAACTCTCTTCATGAAGTGAGACTTCAAGGGCTGAGTGTTTTAAATCTTTTAAAATAAAACTGTGCTTGATCATAGTCTAAAAGTGCCTGCAGCAGTAGAAAGATATGTGATACTATAGAGCCCTTAAATGTTTCAGACAAAAGCATAAAAAATGCTGGAAGCTAAGGCTTTTCTAAGTCCTAACTATTAAAAGTGATTTTACTATTAACCATTTCTTCTGGTTTCAGCTGGGGTAGAGTTAATTTTCTGCACAGTGGTTGGTATGGGGCTGCATTTTGGGTTTGTGTAATATTTTCAGTAATTTTTAATAATTTCAGGGGAGACCATTAAAAATACTTACCAAGGGCTGTGTCACTTACTTGAGGGCATTTCTCAGCTACAGCCAAGCGCTCCCCGTACGTTTGCTTGCCCACATGACTCACTCTCACAGTGCCCTATGCACTTAGGAAGAATCCTGTGATTTCCAGACATCCCGGAAAAGTCTTTCAGTGAAAGAACCCAAAACCCCACGTCCAAAGATTTGGTCAAAGGCTGCAGACACTACTGACAGAAAAGGAAAATATATGATAAAGTGCATCTCTTGAAAACTTCCTTTGTAGATTCATCTTGCAGGAGGTAAGTGATTCCTACATGGTAGCAGACTCGGTGTCCTTTTGCATGTCTCAGGTGTCTGGGTTGCAATTAAAGGAAATGCATCCTTTAGGGGATGTTAGGATAACTCCTATACTCTGTTAGGATAAGTCCTTTCTTCCTTTCCCAGTTTGCATTATTTTTTCTCTCCTACACTACCCCACACTCCCAGAGTAATTCAGGAATTACTGTGGTTTATTAAGTTGCCCAGAAAACATGTTCAAAAATCTTGCCCTATATTATTGATTTTATTATTTGTTACTTTTTTGAAGATGTTGCTCCTCCAGAATATAACATCATCTTTCTTACTTTGACTAAACATTTAGCAAAATATTAACCTACTGGAGAAAAACGTTGTCCTCCCTTTCTCAGGAAGCAATGGGTACATCTAAGGGTAGGACTTTATTTCATTGACCTTGTATATTATATCACATAGCCATTATGGGAATTAGCAGCTTGGTGTAGAGGTTATTAAAAATCTCTCCTAATCAGGTTGTCCTAATCAGGTATTAACTGACACCAGGGTTGATGGTAATGAACCAAGGGTTATTAGAGAGTTGCTCCTTTACTGTCTGAAAGTTTTAAGTTTATGACCTTAATTTACCTTAAAATTCCTTCTAAATTTTCTCTATTTTAAATTTGATGGGCTAATTTAATTGTTTCTCTCTGGTTCCCTGTACAAATAACTCCAGAAAACAGCCAGTTAGCCTAATAAAATATCCCTGTGCAGCTGAATTGAGTCATTCCTTTGGCATTGCTGAAAGGATTGGCTTATTATTTCTGTGTTCTACTTCTCTTAGTTGTAGAACAAAACCAGCTAATTATGATATATATTTGATTGATGTAAAAGCCACATTTGCTAATATTTTGTTATTGCTTAAAGGGGAAGTAAAGAACAATTTTTTTTTTAAAATCAGTCATGGGTTTTGTACCACTCACTGATTTTTTTTTTTTCAATGTATTTCAAAAGTAGAATAATAAGTTCCCTCAGAGGAAAGAGAAGAAAGAAAATTACTCAGACCTATATTTTAATATAGCTGCAACAGGAAGACAAGAACATGACAAATACATCCTTATACTAAAGCACACAGAGGTAATTTTCAGAATAATTTTTCATTACTTAAACAAATAGAGTATATATCCAGCAATCACTGAGCAATTATAATAGTAGGTTGTTTTATTGGTGTATGTAATAATATAAATTAATAGCCTGTCAAAGCTCTTGAAAGAGCTGAGTGAGTTACAACATGAATTGGTAATAAAAATAGATTTTATGTTTTAAAGTAAAACAAAACAAAACAAACTCATAAATGTGAGAGATATAATAAACTAGAACATAGCAATGTATCTATCAATATACTATGAGGTAACAAATATTTATGTCCTGACAACCTCAACTCAGATATTTAGCAGACACACTATCTAATTAGGAATTCTGAGTAAATAACTACTTTTCAGAAAAAAAAAAAAAAAAAAAGAGGCAAAATTTCATTAAAGCTGACTTTTATATGAGAATGTAGCTCTCTACTTGGATTTGAGTAGATTTACATAGAATTGTTGA
The DNA here is from genome assembly GCA_013399195.1 of Dicrurus megarhynchus. Lineage (NCBI taxonomy): Eukaryota > Metazoa > Chordata > Aves > Passeriformes > Dicruridae > Dicrurus > Dicrurus megarhynchus. The sequence goes on from VXAD01003457.1 coordinate 296,902, forward strand.
CTGTTAGCCTACAGAGTGATTAGGAATCATACAGGACGGGGTTTTTTGGTGGTGAGAAGCAGAAAATGGGGAAGGTGAGAGAGAGAATTGATTTTGTTTTGGTTACTTAATAAATTTTAGTGGGCAAAATTGCATTCCTGAATGTTTTTTTCTCAATAAGAAATTTTCAAAGACTGTGTCAAGCAATAAAAAATCTTATACAGAATAAAAAGCTGATTTTCTTCTGTGGATTCATCTTATTATTTTAATTTTAATAATTCAATTATTCAGTAATTACTCAGACTGTGGCAATTGGCAGAGGTCTACTACACTCATTTTCTGTTTGCTTGTGTCACACATCACTATGCAAAACAACAGGCCATTTCTGGTTATTCTTATGAGATGACGAGGATAAAAATGTAGCTTCTCCAACTAAATATAACACAAAAATTACTTAAGCAACCAATTTTAATGTACTAAAGAGTAATCCCATCAGTTCTGATTGCAACAAAAGCTTGGGCTCAGACTTGGCCTGCTGTGACTTTTGCCTCACTGTGAGCTTTGCTGGCAAAAAGCTCTAGTGGTGCCTTTCTTAACTCCCTCCTGGGGTTTAAAGGAAATGCCATGATTCCCTTCAGTATATGCATTTAGTTGAGCTGAAAAAATGGCATGATGCCAAATTAGCCAAATTAGTGGTGACAGAACTGGGTGTGATCATTATCTCCCATTAAGAGACAGAGTGATATTTTCTGTTTTGCAGCTGTTTGCTGTCCAATACTCAGGATTATGAATGAGGGTGTTCTGAGGTTTCTTACAAAATTACAATATCTAGTGTGAGTAAATTCAGTACAATTACAGCTACAATGCTGTTCAATAAGATGTGAAAGATGAGAAGGTAGAGATTGTTGGTATTGTTCTTGCACTTAAAAGCAGTAGCTGTAGAACAAATTCTGATATCAGTGTCCTGTTTTGAGGACATAATAATTTCCTATAATCATAAAATGCCAGAATGGTTTGGGTTGAAAAGAACCTTAAAGATCATCGAGTTCCAATCCCCCTGCCATTGGCAGGGACATTTGTCTATCACCAATTTATTGCTTAACACAGTGTTGAGAAAGTAAAAATAGGGATTCAGTTTGTTTAGTATCAGACATTGCATTTGAATTACTCACCCTGGACTCAAAGCACAGTCAAGGAAGCAAATAGCTTCCAGGGAACAAGTAGTCAGACACCTTAGGGAACACAGGATACTTACATATATTAGGAACTTACATACATCTATTTCTTTCCACTGCCAATGTCTAATTTTATAGATTTAACTCCCCATTTTTGTCTTCCTCCATTCTTGGCCACTGAGGAAGAGACTCAGGCATTTTTTCACCTGGCTTCAGGCAAACACTATGGATATATACCAGGTGTGGATGTCTCCATCCAACATCATTCTTCAGCTCTCTCTAGGGGTGTCACCGGATGTCAATTGCCTGCAGCTTCGTGCAGCCTCATAGTATAAGGTCATAAAGTTAAATTTCAAGGTCTTTCAGCTGAAAACAACATTATATATATTATTTGTGTCTCATGCTAACAAGGACAACTCTTGGATACAGCAGAAAACTGCTGTGCTGCAAAGCAATGACTGCGGAGAAGGTTACTCTGCTCCTGAGGATAGTTTTGCACAAATTACCTCAGTATCCCGAATTCTGCCCCAGGCATAATTCAGGGAAAAAAGGTATAGTAGAAGTGTACAGTGACTTCTTCAGATGAAAATACGTCCCACGTAGAGCATTCCATTTGGCAAGATGAATCCCAAAATGTATTCCTGAATTGTAAAGAAATTATTTTACAAGGCCACCTACTCAGTTGTGGTCCATTATCATCCTGGATGTAACATGGAGCAAAAATTGAGTTGCTCTGCATAAATGACAATGTTTTTTCCACAGTACTTTTTGGGACTATTTCAGAAGCTTTCATTCTTCTCAGAGATGTCTCTAGATAATTTAATTTTTTGCTGCCCTTTAAAAAACCCAAGCCTTTACAACTAATGATGTTAGCATCAAAAAACCCTGAAACAGGACTTGTTTACTTTTTGCCTTCTGATATTGGCTGCTAGATCAGGCTACAATTATGTGAAAATTATGGGGTTTAACTCTATTTTACATGGATACTTCTTTCCATGGTTTCCAAAACCTTTTAATGGTATTCTTCTACTATTTTTCACTGGTATAATAGGTTATCTCCATTATGTATAGAACTTCTGGGAAGAAAAACAGAATAAATATAAGAACTAAAGTATATAAAATCAAGCTTTATCTCTGTTTGAATGTTAAGTACAGCTTTTCTTCTCCCATCACAAAGGGCTAAGCCTGGAAATTACTCATGAGAGAGTGGGACAATTGATCAAAGACAGGAAAGGTTTCTGTATGTGACTAAATAGGCTTCTAAACTAAGCTTCAAAAAGAAATAGCCAAAGTATCATTAGAGATCTCAAAAATTATCACTGGCAGTTAGAAAGAGAATGAAGATCAATTAATTTAATTCTCTTCTAGTAGAATTTTGAGCTGGTAGGCAGAAAATGCAAAACCCTAAAACAAACAAACAACAAAAAATCCCCTACCAAAGCCAGTAGTTCTTCTTGTATAATAAAATATAATAAGATGTGGAGTTCCCTAGGATGTTGCAGACATTAAATTTCTCTTGAACTCAAAAGACAAGTTGATGCAGAAAATACACAGAGAATTAATGTAAAAATGGCATTCCTGACTCAAAAAGCATCAAGCTTTTGAAGGCTGGGAGAGGACTCTGTGATCATCACCAAAAAGTTTCTGTGTTCCTGTACTCTTACATATGCAGCCACTCTTGCTCACTACTGGAAAGAGTATCCTGAGAAAAATGGACTTTTTAGCCTAATTCATTAACTCTTGCTATTAAAAAAAGGCATTAGCTTGTCAAAAGCTGAACTGCTTCTTACACGCCTTTCCTAGGTTTATATTTTGTTTAGGATTTTATTTTTTATTTTGTTGTGGGTTTTTTTCCCCAGTAAACTAAGGTCTAATTACATAAGTCAGAGATTTCTGTTGCTCTGGAATTTGTATGGCGGCTTTTTAAACCTTCATTCAATCACTTCCTTATTTTTCACTTTCCATTCTTTCTTGTTTAAAAGTATAAAGAATTTACTTGTCATGCAGTGCTCCTCAATACAGCTCCATTCTTGAGATTCCTTTAGTTAAATAATTGAAATCTATCAAAGCAGGTTTGTTGTCAAAATAAGGATTAAGTTCTTGTATCTAATGCAATATTTATGTTTTTCCTATGGGGACTTTAATTGCTTTTATGGGAATTGGAACTGTTCTACTTTCCCATTCATGATTTTTTTGGTTTTTGTGGTTTTTTTTGGTTTTTTGGGGTTTGAGGTTTTTTTTTGCTTTGTTTTTTGGGTGTTTTTTTTTTTTTTTTTTGTTTTGTTTGTTTTTTGTTTTGTTTTGTTTTGGTTATGTTTTTGGGGTTTTTTGTTTGTTTTTTTTGTTGTTGTTTTTGTTTCTTTAGTCTCACAACTAAGCACCATTCAAAATCAGTTTGAAATATATATGAAAATATATAAATATATAAATATATAAAATGATGTGAAGCCTGATGCACACCCTGGAGCACAGATCCCTTCCAGCACCTGCAGAGCACTGCTCCACACAAATACATGGGACAGTCTGATATCAATTGTATAATTATGCTAATGTTTATAAAGAATGATGCAACATCATGGAATATTTTCTTCTCTGCAGATCAGAGGTGGTGTGATAGGCATAATAAAATCCTTAAAATTCAATACAAGAAAAATAAGATCGTTTCATGTAATGATATTCTGAATTATTATTAGACAGGCCAAGTCTGTTCAAAATCTCATTGCTTAAGCACCATTTTACCAGAAAAATTAAGACCTTATGAACATTATACGATAGTCAGAGTTTAGCTTAACCTTTCCATATATGAATATTTACACACACAGACAGGAATACTCATCTCTTTTATTGTTTCCTGATTAGTGTCAGTTTTTCTTCTTTTGTTTTATAATTCTTCATACTCTGTAGACTAGCTTAGCCTTCATTACAATACTGGTGATGCAAAGAAATGAGTTTTGTCTTGTAGGAGCTGTTATTCCTTTTACGTGAAGCTCATAATTATGTGCTGCTTCTACTGTTACATTACCACATGAGAACTCAGAACTCAATATGACATAGAACTATATTTTAAACAAGGGAATGCATCAGGAAATAAGAATAACAAAGTAATTCAAGCAAATCTGCCCATGTACAGACAACTATGGGAAATGAAATTGAGATTCACAAAGGCATATCAACTTCATAAAGATTTCCTTTGTCAAAGGCACAGATGTAAAGTATCACATAAAGATGCTACTTCTTACAGGGAGCAGCATTTCAAAAGCTCACGTTCCTATTTTCTTTAGACATTGTAAGTGGAGAAATAAATGAAGTGAGAAGAACTCAAAAGTGAGCGAACTTTTTGTCAAACAAGCAAAATTAAAAAATCAATGTCTTTAGTCCTCCTGATTCTGCTTATTCTTTATTTTTTAAATTAGTAACTCAGTTTTATCTAATGAGATTAAAAGACAAAAGGTAAAGTTCCCATTTGTAGATTTGGTTGAATAAGCTGACATTCTGAAAGTGATCTACTTCTCTTCCATTTCAGAAGCTTTATCTTATGGTTCAAGATTTAATGAGGACCAATCCCTCCTTATAAATTTAAAGACCGCTGATGAGATTTGGTAGTTTTCTCTTTTCATGCCTTCCCTCAAGATGGTTTTTTGATTTTATATAATTTTTTTATCACAACTGCCACTAAATCTATCTTTAAAAAAAAAACCCAACTTCTTAAAGTTATTCTTGCATCTCTTTGAGAATGCGTTCCTGTATCTCAAAAAAAGTAATTTTTCAAGAGATTTAATCCTGTAATTTGTATGTCCTGTGCTATGTCCTGGGATTAGAGGAGGACATCGTCCTACAGAAGTTTGAAAAATAGGATTTCACTACCAGTTTCTTTGAAGTACACTTTATCAGAAATTTCTTATTTTAACTGTCCATGTATAAAAAAAGTTAATTTCCAATAAATTGTTTAAAAATATACTAAAGACACTTCAATTACACCTTTTTCTACAAATATGTTGCCTTCAAAAGAACCCTTTCCAATGGACTGAAAATTTTACAGCCCCTGCACGGGACAAAAATCATACCATGTATCTGACAGCATAAATGTAACAAAACCTCCTGTTATGCTGTTTGGTAGGGTTTGTTTGTTTGTTTGGGGTTTTGTTTGTTTCGTTTCTTGTTTTCCCCCCAATTTAAGGAGTTGAGAGAAATGAGTAATTTCTAGTCTTACATAATTGCAGGGAAAAAGGGTTCTGAAGCTTCTTCCTTTGTGTGAGAAAAGCTTGAATGCAGACACTGTTAAGGCCATTTTGTTAGATATGATCTTGCTATTTTATCCTCAATATTTAAATTCACAATACATTTTCTCACAGAGGGTTTCCGAGTATCATCAGTTGGTGGAATCTGCTGATTTGGGAAGTTGTATTACATGGTATCATATGCCTAATGCCTTTGTATTAAACCATTGAGACATGTCATTGCCTCTAGATGTCCTTCAGTTCTCTTAGATTTCTTTTTAAAAAAACAAAACAAGACAAAACACCTTATTTTTTAAACAATTTGGTTTTTTCAATGAAGTGAAGTGCATTTGAAACTGTACAAGTTCTAACAGAGTGACTTGATAAGGGTTCATGAGAAAGCACGGATACAACACAGGTTTACTTTCAAACATTTCATATTAAAACAGAGGATAAGCAGCTGGGATCACACTTTCATATAATCTTGCCTTATTTTAAGACTTGTTCTGTTACAACTGTGTTCAAAATATTAACAGTTTTTTTCACTTGAGTGTTCAGTCTGCCTAGGGATTTTGTTCTGTCTTAGGTGTTTTTTTCTTCAGCCTGGAACTTACCCTGGAATTGTATCTGTAGCTTCACTAACCTCTACTTGGCTCAGTCTTACTTTTATACCATCCTCACTCTCACAGATTAAAATTCCTCTTCCCTAGATCAATTCACTTTAAAACGTTATGTCTTCACATAAGGTCTGGCATATGTGTCATTTTTGCATGAGTTTTTTTTCTGATTTTATGGTGCAGTATCAATCATCTTTTTGTTCAGGAAGCTTGGAGTAAAAACAGACACAAACACACATTTCTCTTTAAATTTCTAATTTACTGAAATCAGTTATAAGGTAAAAAAAATGTACTTTATGTCTGCAATAAAGGAAGTGAAAAATTGGCTTGGCTATTGGGTTTAGTAGTAATGGAGCTGGTCAGGAATGACATCCATGGATGGAATAAAAATGTATGTTCTTGTTATCTTCTTTTTCATATATGGGATATTTTGCTCATCCCATCCCAAAATTTATAGGTGTATAGAGAAAATTGGTGTTGGTGCCTCGACATTTTGTAGTTTTAGTGATTTTGAGATTATATCTTGAAGCAGTAGAAGGAAAAAACAAAATCTTTCCTAATTTTTTTAAACTTTATTATCTTCCCTTAAACACCATTTGCTATGGTTGTTAATACTTTGTAAATCAGCCTGGCTCGCTTGAACTGCTGGATCTGAGTAGTTGTCCAAGGTACTGAAACTGTTCTGATGGCTCACTGAGAAATGAGAGTAAATGGCTGAAATCACAACCAAACAAAATAAAACAATGTAAAAAAAAAAAAAAA
>VXAD01003457.1:303666-459049 GCA_013399195.1 Dicrurus megarhynchus
AAAAAAAAAAAAAAAAAAAAAAAAAAGAGCATCATAATTTAAATTAGACTGATATGATTGTTCTGTAATTTCCAAATAAGATAGTTTTGGTTTTGGGGTGTGGGTAGGTTTGTTTATTTGGGGTTTTGTTGTTGGTTGGTTGTTTGTTTTAATGCAATTAATGCATCTTGTATTCAAAATGTGGAGATATTCTCTGGAAGTTATTCCTAAAAAACAGTATTATGATTTCTAGAATACATTCTGCACAGCTTACTCCATCTTAATGCTAGAAGATAAATACATGTGTAGGTGAGGTTTTCAGACCTCATAGTGTAGCTCGTTCTGACAGTGTCTCAATGCGGTTCATTTTTAAGTTAATGAACATACACATAGCTATAGAAAAAGCATTGGAGCTTTAAAATTCCACCTGCCTGAAAGCAAATGTTAGTTTGCTTTGAGAAAACAGTGTTATTCAATAGAACTCAGTCTCTCCATCAGGAAATTTTAACATTTCATTATTACATAGAGTGAAATCAGTGGTGTATTTACATATCAATGTAGATGGTGTAACTTAACATTCCTAGCTAATGTTCGACATTCAAAACACTTGTTTACTTTGCATTTGACTCTCATTTCTAAATTTCTAGAGTTTGTGGTGTCATTAAAATCAACAATGTTTTCTTTATATTTTGGTAAGGACCTGAAAATCTCAACTTGGAAAGATCCTTAAGCTGAATCCCAAAGCATGAAAAAAATGTTCTGAATCATTAGAACAAAACAACTATTTTAGGAAAGCAGCTTGTTTATAAATAGAAGGTGACAGGAGTATTTTATTAAAACATAGATCCAAAATGATGGACCTTAACTGGGGCTTTGGAAACAACTGCAAGAGAAAATGATAGCATATAATTCAATGGAGAGGTGAAGCTTTTATCGCATGGCTTGGAACCAGCAAAGGGGTAATATTAATCACTGCTCCCAAATGTGGCCTTGAAGTAAGCAGTGGAAAGCACCATAAACCTTGAATCCAAGTGTCTCTTTGAGGAATTTAAACCAGAAGTGTAGGAATATGCCAGAGTTATTGCTGAAGAACAGGGTGAAAAAGAATTGCTTTTTCACTGACTTTTTCGGTCATAAAATAGATAACAAACTTAATCGGCCACAGTAAGCCCAGTAAGCACATATGAAAAGTAATGGGAATCTCCTTATATAAACCTGTATTTAGAATTACCTAAATTACATACTTATGGGTAATTAATAGATCTCCACAGAAAAATACTTAGAGACTGTAGTTCAGGCTTATAATTGATTTAGTCTGTGTTCTAATTTTTTCTCTTCATGACCTCATAACATTCAGCTGCCAAAGCAGTTGCGTTGGGCCTGAAACTTGTGGCCCTTGCACTTGAACATCACTCAAATATCTGGGGATCTGTGGAGCACCCTTGAGGGCACTGCACTTTCTCCTGCATGCTCATTGTCTAGAGCAAACTAGAATTGCCCCAGTAAAGTAGGAGAAACTAAGTACAAATTCTCACAAGTTCAGCCTGAGAGGGGGAGGATACCAGCAGCCATATTGTATTTAAGAAAAGTGAAGTCCATGCACTTGTGCATGTCTGGGAGTTATAAATGCCAGCTACCCGCTTAGGGATGGGGAACCAGAAAACAGAACTGGGGGTCTCCATGTGGGGTGGCAGAGTAGGTCTGATGTCCAAGGCCCATCCACCACTCCAACCAGGAGCAGACAGCCAGGAGGTACCAGGTCATCCCCAACCCTTGGCACTGGGCACCTCCCTGGGGACAAGCCAAAGCTGGGTGGAGATGAGGACCCATCCCAGCCAGGTCCATGGCCATGCAGGGCAGTGGGAAGCCAGAGACTGGCTTTGCTGCAGCATCACTGCAGGGACAGATGGTTCCAGGGGGCTGACGCAAAGTCCTGTGCCATGGGCAGGGTGGGAGAGTTTGGAGAGGGCAGAAATGAGATCCTTAGCCATGGTCAGGTGGGGGAAGCCACAGGGGAGTGGACAGGGACAGTCAGAGCTAATGGTGTCCTCAAGGACAGCAAGCCTGCAAGTACTGCTGCATTTGATCCATTGCAATCAAATCTCTATTCAAAGATGATGGCACTGGTTTTTACACATAAATTTGGGCAACTGGGCACTTGAAGCTTAATCTAACATTTAAGTACTGCTGTATTTTGAAATACAATGTTGAGTATTGAGGGAATTGTGTGTGTTTTTTTCCTACCAAGTCACTCTTCAACAAGCAATCTGGAACTACTCAAGTCTCCCATTGGTGAATCCTGCCATAAAGCAGCAGCAGTGATGCATGCCAGATCCAAGTAATTTTGCTACTTCTCTGAAGAGCTGTTTATAAAGCAGTTTGCCTCTCCAATACATCTGTCTGTATACATGATGTTTTTATACATGCTGCTATCAATCACTTAATCAAGAACAATATTTATACTTGACAGAATTTCCTATATATCTTTTTTCTTGGTGGGTTGAGGAGTTATGTACATGAATTAAACTCAAAGATCCTTCTTCTTACGATACTCCAATGAGAAAGAGCACACCAGACTACAGAAGAAAGCAAGTATTCTGGGCCAGGGCTTTGGATGGAACAAACTGGCAGAGGGTAGTTCTATCCCCAGCTGTCTCTAGCCCCCATGGGCCACCTTGGCAGCAGGGCACTGGTGTAGCACTGAGCTTCCCCTACTGTTCACTGCTAACCACAGAAGATGAAGAAAAATGCTTGGATTGTGGGAGCAACATATTTTTTGCAAATACTCTACCAGATTTCATGAATCATTTCCTATAGGTGGCTTTTTGGCTAGTGATCTTTTTGCTGATTTTGTTGGTTGTTGGGGTTTTTTTGTGGTTTTGTTTGTGGAGTTTTTTTGTTTAGGGTTTTTGCGCGCGTGCACGTATGTGTGTGTGTTTGTATTTTTTTTTAAATCTGTCAGAAAATCTAAAATATGCCTTGAGACAAAACCTGTTAAAGTGGTGTTGGTTTCTTTCAGTGAAAAGCTGAACTTCAGAAAAGGACAAGATCAGAGCAAAGGAAGTGACTAACTGAGAACCAGATGTTACTACTACAAATTTAATTTTAGAACTGGTTGGACAACATCATTTGTAAAAATAAAGCTGGTACTGAAAGGAAGAGCAATTTAAAAGCTGGAGAAGAGTAACTAAATAGGATTATACACTGCAACTACTGAAATTCACTCCAAATGAACTGGTTTGCTCTACATCGTCTTTCAGGGTGACTGGCTAGATAGGGAAAATGTGTTTGGGGACTGGAGAGCATTAATATCCTGCTTTGGGTTTTGTTATTGTACAAAATTAAATATGAGCTCTAACCCAAATTGATTCTCCAAGGGCTCTTTTCCAAAATATTTTCATAATCACAGTGGTGGGATTTTTTTAATCTTCGCTGTAGTTTATTCCCTGTATAATACTTCTCAAGCAAGGACTCCTTCATTAGCCCTATTTAACAAATCCCAAGGTATCAAACCCTTTGTACCATACCAGCAACACTAATTCTTTAATAGGTGCTCCTCCTAGGATTCTAATAGAATGAAATACATTAGATATTCTGTCATCCTGGAAGTTTCTTCAATTATTTATGTGGAACCATTTGTTGGTACTTGTGTTGCTGTCAGTAAAATTCTGAAGTCAGTAAAGTTTTAGCTAATCAGAGCAAATTAATAACTTAATTTATAATCCTAATGAGAAAAGGTAAAAAATATGTGAGGTCACTTGCTAAAGATTTCTAAATAGCTGTTTTTCAAAAAGTATTCTATTTTAATTTATGTATTATCTTGCTGTGAGGTGAAAATGTTTGCACTGACTTTGGGCTTATCTTATTTTTCATTTTATTAAATTTATTTCTTTTCTACTTTTTTTCAAAGTTTGCATTTTATTTTCTTTAAAATTTAGAATAGATTAGCAGAATCACATTTTATATATTGTGTTTCTCTTTTCTTTTCTGTCACCCTAGATGTTTATTTTGTCACACGCATTTCTTTTAGAAGAAGCCTAAACTTTTACACTGACACATTACTTGTGGGTTGTCTATGATAATTACCTGTACACCAGCATAATTGCATGGAATTAAAACTTTCAAAATACATTGTGAGGCTGAAACAAAGAATATGGAATGAAAGATCAAAACCTTTATTATTGTCCATATAAACTGGATTTTCCTCCCTCCTTATACATGAGCTCTAAGCTATTGACAGGGTTATCAGCAGCATCAATGGTCTCATTTGCTGCAGCAGCTGTGACAAAACAAACTAAAAGAACCCTTTTATTCCTATAAATAGGGATATGATAGCAAAAAGAATGCTTGCCTTGCACCCAAGAAGAAAAAAAAAAAGCAAGAGAAGTCTTAATATAAACAAATCCATTTCGAAGGACTTCTATGTGTCTTCCCTTCCCTTCTGGCTATTTATCTTCATGCTAACTCTTCAAGGCAGAGAAATCCTATTTCCTCACCTCTGCACGTGTAGACCAGAAGACTTACATTCTCAAAGGAAATACAGCTCCTAAACAAAATGTAGTCCTCAGCAGAAGACAGTGCCTTGGCTCCTCAGATGTTCAGTGTGCTATTCAAAACTGAGGTAGTGCAAGGCTTTGTGGCTTCTTGCCTAGTTTTCAACCCCAGAATCCTGCTTTTTTTTTTCTCCTATCAGTCAGGACACCAGGGTTACATCTCTGACTTAGCTGAGTGTGGGGTAGAAACACTGCTGACTTTCCTAATGAGGGATTAAGACTAAATTCCCCCTTAGAAATTCTTCAGTACATTTTTCAATTCAATTATACTGGTTGTGCTCTATTGGTTGCATTAATGTACTTCATCTATACTGAAATATCAAGGGGCAAGAGTTAAAAGTAATTAAAGATATCTAAGCAGGAAGATACAATGAGATGTTTTGTGGGGTTGTCAGATATGTCTTATCACCTAATTTATTATCAATCAACAACGATTTAGAAAACTTGATAATGTTGGTTGCTGAAGCACCCTGGCTAAGCTTTGCAATTTTCATTTAAGAAAATGCTGGAATTATCTTCCACCAAGGAATTGCATTTCTTCCAATAGCAGGAGTTGTGGAGAACACAGAAAGGATACTGTTTACTCAATTAGTCATCCCTTGAACCATTCCTTCATTCAACTTTAAAAGGTTCTTTTCACTACTGTTAAAAATGTGCTGACAACTGGGTAACAGTCAAAACAAGAAAAATAAGAAAAAGGTTCTGTTCCCAAAACTATCAGGTTATATTACTTTTCTCCTGATGTTAGTAGTGGCAAATTACAGTAAAAAAAATTAAAAACAACTAGACTTTCATTAAAACTTACAGAGGTTGAAAAATGCAGTTTCTCAGTGGGAAAAAGATTTTGAAGGGCCTTGAACATGACTGAAACTTGTGAAAGGCAGATAATCAAAACGGTTACTCTTTAATGTCACTTTTAATACTTTGCTGTCAGAATGTCCAAATTCAAAAACAGCAGGAAATTTTTCTTTCTTTTCTTTGACTTCAAAATAGTCAACATTTCAAAAAGTTCTGAATCTCTCCTGTCAGATTACTCTAACTGTGGGAAATAAAATATTTATTTTCTCCAAAGAAGAAATAATAAAAATAAAAATCCAAACCTGATTTCCAGCTGGGACTTTGAACAAATACTGTTCTTCCTAATTAATAAAGGCTAATAAAATGCCATTATCATTGCCAGTATTATTCATAGATCAGTGCTCCACTGAGGTTTTGACAGACTGAAATTTTTTTATAGTATTCCAAGATATTTCTCCATTGGAAAAAGATCATTTGAAATTTTCAAAAGTTTTCATTGGGCTTCAAAGGTGTAATACATAGGAAGGCTATTTTAATGGTATAAATAACTCGGTTACATGAACAATTTTATCATATGACTCATATGAACATATGGACAATTTGGCAAGGTGGTGTGGTTTCGGTATGTGAAAAATTATGACTACTATGGAAAGACCTAGATGAGCACAGACCTCTATCTCGAGCCTTGTGACAGAAACCAAAATTAAAACTATTAAGTACAAATCTGATACCTCCAGAAAATCTGTTTAAATTATATCAGAAGATGATTCCAATGTGATAAAAAAAGCAGAATGTAGCGTCTGATAGGAAGCAAGAGGATTTCGATATCTTCTGGTTATGCCATAGGGCTATATAAGCAGTACATGCTTCATGACCAATTGGTTGGAGATTTTGCTTTGCAAAATATTCATTTGTGCACCTTCAGCTCAAAAACTCATGTGAGAACTGTGGATGTGATACCAGTTTTCAATAAAACAAAAAAAATGGAGGAAGGATATTGGTATTTGAGTACTTTTGGGCAGCAGACGGTACTTAGGATAATTTTTAAAAGATTTGTTTAATCTTAATTGAAAACTGTTTCTTTATATTTCCAGTAGTTCAAAATACTTTTCTCTCAGAACTTTGCAGCATCCTGAGCAGCAGTGACAGCCCCAGAAGAAATATGAAAATTCTTCTGACAGCATCTTATTTGTACTTTCTGAGGGAGCTTAGGCTATATTCTTGCCGTCTATCTATATGTTATAAATGTCTATATTTGTCTTTTTTTTTTTTTTTTTAATTTTGTATATGGTCTCTTCCACTACTTATACCCAAATACAAAGATGCTAAATTTGAAATTTTCATTTAAAGTGAATGAAGTAGCAAAAAGTTTAGTGGATATATGTTAGCCCACTTTAAATAGCTCATAAATCTAAGGGTAGTGGTGTCCATGTTTGCAACTTTATTCTGAAAGAAGAAGGTAAACTTCTTTATTTTTCCCAGAGTAGTGATTAAAAATAGGCAAACCCCAGCAAAATACATGTGAGATCAATAAAAACAAAGCCATGAAGAGAGCCAAACTTGCCTGATTGAACCTCTTTGTTTGAAGTAGGAACAGTAGCTGGGTTTACACAGCATTTCAATGATTTTTTTCAATTAATTATTTCCATTTGTCATAAACCATTTTGGTTCTAACACTGGATTTTCTTTATATTTAAGGTGAGATTCTGTTTAGTTCAGACTGGTTTACTAATTTCTAATAAAATTTTAATTGGTCTCTTTTGGAAGCCCAAGCATTCATTAAACAGCAGCCTCAAATGTATAAATATGTTTTGTTGCAATTGAAATTACAATCTTCCAAGAGGTAAAAACGTGTTCTGCACGGTAAATATGTTATAAAGATCTCATTTGTAATTTAGATGTTATCTCTAAGGTTACTAGACCTGCGTTGGGCAAGTAACTTTGCAGTTGAAAAGAGAGCTCTAGGGAAGGTTAAAACTAAAAGAGGCGTAGAAAAGCATTTTGCATTCCCTCGGAATTTTTTAGTATCTCAAATTTTCTTGTTCTTCAGGGTGAAATGATGAAAATGCTCCCCCCAAAAACTGGGTCTGAATGAAGACTGAGAAAGACTCCTTGACAATCCCTCCTTGGAGAAGCCAGACTTTCAGGCAGCAGGGCTGAGAAAGGGATTTGAACTCTGCTACTGAACACCTTGGTTTCTCCTTTTTGCAATTGTAAACGTGACTATGAGAGTTCCCCAGTTAGATCTCTCTTCCTGGCTGAAAAGAAACTCTCATATTCCAAACTAGGCAGTTTTTGCATCAAATTGTGTCAAAAAGTTCTTTCTTACCAAATGTTGCAACGTATGTTTATGAATTTTTTCCTGATTAGGAGTTTAATTGAAACATGCATCTCTCCATAAAAAAGGAAAGGAAATCTGTGGCTCTGAGGGCAAGAAATAAAAGACTAAGCTGAGTTCCAACCAGTAACTATCATTAGACTCAAATTTCTAAACTTCTGTTGACAAATACCCTTTTATAAAGGCTCATTCCAATTAATGCTTTTAATAACTATTTGCTTTACTGTGTTTTGCATAATCTTCAGACTTTTCCTGAGAAAAAAAAATTAGGTTTGGATATTATTTATTTATTTGAAGCTATAGGCTCACTTTTGAAAACAGAAGGGGATTGATTATTAATATTCTTCAAGAAAAAAAATCCACAGGGTAAAGAAAACAACATTGGTAGATGATTGTGTGTTCCTTTCATTTTTCTTCTTTTTTCTTCTCCATGCTTTCTGTATGCCTCCAGAATGCTTTAAAAGACAAATTTAGCTTTGAAGGCATGGATCAGATATGGCATTCAAGAGTAAAATTAATAAATTATTCTAATTTTCAAATACATGAAATATATTTATTTTTAAAACTTGTCTTAATCAAATTTACAATGTTCATTCATGGCCCATCCACATGCAATTGTTAATATGCTGTTCTTACATTTGGTAGTATAAACAGCGGCAAAATAAAATAGAAATGTTACTTCTGATGACTTTGTGTCACCCATCCCTCATTTTAGGAAGGTCTTGTGTGATTAAGTTCCAGCAATGCTTAGGGCATTCTTCAAGATAAGCTTTGCAATTAGAACTCTGGGTTAGCAGAAACGGGCACTGTTTCTTGTGTGGTTTTCAGGCTTTCTCTTCATAAAAAGCCGCAGGCGTTTCAGAAGAGATCAATGACTTGTGCTGAGCAACTGCATGTTCTGTTGGTTTTGTAGCAACACAGAATGGTTTGGGTTGGAAGCGGCCCTACAGACCATCTTGTTCCAGCCCCCTGCTTCTACTTCCCCCTGGAATGAATTGGAAACAATTAAAAAGATGGATCCTGCTATCTTCAGCTTAAGTCTGTTTTAATCCCACAGACAGGGGTTCTGCATACATCAAACTTGTATTGCTGCAGTGTTCTGGTGCAAGAATGTGAAATTTCCAGAATTAAAATAAAGAAGTCTTGCTGCCATAATATGAATGAGGAGTACATATGCTTCTCCACGAGGAGATCAAGCTATTAAAACCAAATAAATTGGTTAAGGTGGAGTTCCTGCATTTTTTCTTCAATTCTCTAAATGAGTATTTGATGAAAATTTGCTGAAACTTGGAATCCTTTATAGAAAGCTCTTTCTGGGGAAAAGAAACAAAAAAAAAATCCTAAAAATTAAGAAAAAATTTAGTATTTCATATCTTCTAAGTCCTTCCTTTGTTTTTCCTCAAGAGACTTTTAGTCATGGTCAGGAATTTGCCAATTTTCAGTGATAAAATTGAATGCTTGGAAGGGAAGAAGTTTGTCAAGGGAGGCAAACAGTGTGCTTACCAATTCAAAGCTGTTAAATTATTACTCAAAAAATGTGCTTCTAACCTTCTGTCTCTTCTTAATATCATATCCCCCTTGCCTTGTGTTGTTGTACATACACTATAAGCCAATATGCTCACTTATCTTGGATCTTGTTGTTGGTATTATTCCTGTGTGGTCTTTAAACCAATCAGATGATTGCTCCATTTCGGTGGAATTTCTGTCCAATTCCTAATTTTCACCCCAGATATACATGAACTCCAGCAACTACAAGTAACTTTTTGAACCAGTATTCCCTTAATCTCTGTCTCTATCACTTAACAGTGTTCTCATATTTCTGCTTTACTTAAGGATTATTGAATATCCTTATTAGATAAGGATAATTCTATCAAGATCTTTGTCTGCCACTCCTTTATGTCATGCTGCCTTGTTGCTTTTTTTAACTTGTTAGTGGTAATCTACTTATAAAATGCCTCTGCTCTTTTCTGCACAAGATCTCCCAAAAGAATCTGATACAATTCTTTTGCATACAAGGGCTTAAAATAACTCAGTGTAGAGGCTTAAGCATTCAAAATATACAATCTTCGGATTTAGAATATTGGAAATAATGTCAGACTGAAAGGACTCCGTTTGTCTCACATCCTTGCAAATTACTTGGCTTGTTCTGCCAGCAAATGTGTGGTTTAGTGGTAGGAAAAGAAGGAATGGTTGCTATAGTAACTGTCATACAATCCAGTGTGGTGCTTATGTTACTGTACCTCTGAGACAATACAAAGCTGCCTTCTTAATCCCTTTAGTGCTGCTGGTTGAATGGTGTATGCCCAGTAAAGTGGCACTTGTAGGTCCCTTGGCTGTACACTCTATTTTCCATCTCCTTCTCAGTAAAGTAATGGGCCTCCTACAAATGGGATGAAATAAAACCCCAAGCCCAACATTCAAAGGCAGAAACTTAGTGCTCTGCTTGAAAAACGCACAACTTCCCCCCAGACTGTAATGACTGGGATTTTATGAGTTTTTTTTACATTCTCCTAAAACTCTTTAAACACTAACTGATGTCAATAGAGATATAATGAACTTTGTTCAAAGCATAGGAGATGCCTCAGTACAGTTCAATTTTTCCTAAGATAATCTTATGTATTTAGTTCATTGCTTGCTAGAATCAGTGTATTTTGGGGACAAAATAAGACAAACTGCATAAAATTAAGGCTTAGTTGATTGTTTAGTTGTAGAGTTTGACACATTTAACATCTGCTAGATTTCATTTAACACTGTGGAACAACTGGAAGTTGTGGCCCCAGCGGAGAGGACAGTTTCAAATTAATACAGCATTTTGCAGCAGCTTTCTCATTAGATTTTTATGCCAATGCTATTTCATCAGTGCTTTGTATATAACCATCAGAATTCCCACTAGAGAGGAGACTGGCATCTATATAATAGGAAAATGCTCCAACAATTGAGGTGTAGGGAATTCCGTGGAAAAGTTAAGTGTCTTTTGTTATTGCATCTTTTGTTATTGCACATCCAAATATTAATTCATAAAAAGGATAGATTAAAAATTAATTAAGTTTAGCAATTATGACACTTGCCTGAAATGTGGGGCAAGGGAATATTTGAACTGCTGAAGATTTCAGGAATTCTCATTTTCCTCTTGTGTCTAAATCATGACGCATATTTAAATTTCTCCACTGTCTTATATCTCAGGATTTTTCTTTTTCATTTCCTCGAATATTAATTTAGGAAAGTACCGTAGCACAAAGACAAATTCTCTCAAATGCCTTCAATTACAGCTTGACCCTGAAAAGTTTCAGTTTCCAGTAGTCTAAACAGAGAATTTTGTTCTTTTGTCCTTTTGTCCAGCCCTTGGATCTATACTGGTTAAATAGTTGTAGGTCAAATGTTGTAGGTAGCTATGAAAATGCTTTTGTGAGATGTAGGTTGATGCATCTCTGAGCCATAGCACAAGTGAAATGATAGTGGCAGTATTTCAATGTTAGATTGTAAGTTATAAATAATATCTTTACAATTCTACATCCTATAAAGTATAATGATTAAAAATGTTGAACTTTCCTATTTACATACACGATGTGCATTTTAAAGGGAAAATGTGGTACTTGTGAACCATCAGCAACACCTTAAAAACAGGTCCAACAAATACTTGCTTTGTCCTTGTACAGTTTTCAGCATGTCTTTGTTTATGAGCTTTTGACCATTGCTTTGACTTACAGAGAAAAAAACCCCACATTTGAATGAATCTGTGAAACTCTAGTAGAATTCACAAATATCTTACAAAGTTAATGGGGAACGAACATGATATGTAATTTACAATTTTATACATTTTTTGCTTTTTGTTCAGTACCATAGTTTTCATGACTACTCTTTATTAAATTTATTCTGAAAATGAAGGGAGGAAAATGCCTTGCTCCAGACCAGGGCAATGGTTCCAGCCAGAAAGCAGGACAGGCCACTGGAAAACTGCTATTCCTGGTCTGAAACAGTGTTCTGGGTCAAAGGCAGAGAGCGGGGAGATTTTGGTGCTGGGCAGGTAAAACAAAGCTGATTATTGCCCTTGGGAATTGATACTTATGCTCATTTAGGTTGCAGATATAAGGAATATAGTTCATTAAATGCTTCTCTTTTCTCTGGTATTTTAGCATGGTTTGTTAATGATGTGAGCCTGACATTTTAAATAAGCAGCTTTGAGAGTTTTCATTCTAAATTTGAGATATTATTGTATTCACAGGTGCTTCATGGACACCAAAAGTTTGTATATTTCTCCAAAGACATTTTCTCTTTCCAGTAAATCATAAAGTCATATTAAATCACATAACTATGCCTGATTAATGGTAATACCTTAATTATCATTTTGACAACGTAAATTCTGAGCACAACATTTTATCAGAATATCTGAAGTGAATTTACTTTGAGGATACCTGTAATATTTAGCACAAAATAGTAACTGTTTTCAATGTGCAAGGATATATCAGTTTTTATTCATGACCACAACCTTTTTGCATGTGTGCTTTTCCAATCAGGAAAGAAAACTAAAAACAAAATGTACATCCCACATCTGAGTTCCAAACTTCTGTTATAAAAGATCATCTTTTCATCTGTCTGGGTAAATAAAAGTCAAGGAGGAATCTGAGGAGTTGTTTTATTTCTTATTTCCTCAAAGTTGGCTGACTGGAGAAGTGATGGGTTTATCCATGCAGAGGCACAGGCATAGGGCAATTATTGTACTATATCATTGTAAAATGCTCTGTGTGCCACTATACTATGAAATGATTGGAGCTTCTTCAGCTATGGCAAAGTTTTTGACATACCCATGACTTTAAAAAGTAATATAAAAGGAGTAAAAGGAATTGTGTCTGAGCACAAATTCTGACTTCTCCACTACCAAAACACAGCACCATTAACATGATGAACACCAGTGTTAACAACACACAGAACACTCTAAAGGTCTTTTGGCCAGGAAGGTTATCTTGTTTTATAATCTGGAGATTTATAATGAATAATATGAAAGCAGAATGGATTTGAATTGAAAGAAGAAATCTATTTTTTATGACTTAAAAAAATTAAATTATCATAAGCAGTGAGATTTATATTTTAGGTGTCGTCTGAAAGAGTTTATCTGCAGGAGTATGATGTCACTAACATCATGTGGGTTTTCCTGAGCACCAGCCCAGTAGAAAGAATTACAACTTTTTTTATAACCATGCAATTTACTGCAACATCTGGTATTTCTCTGGAAGTATTTTATATGGATGTGACCTGACCACCTACTATCAGCATTTCAGAAGGATGAATGCTATATTGCTAGTCAAAATATAATGATTCACTTTCATTTAGTGCACTACTACTGAATTTTTATAACCCTGAAATAAAATGTAATTGAATTTGTATGGAGCTAATTGTGGAAACTATTAGTAACTTCATAGATGAATGATATTGAAGACTTATATTTTATCCAAGAAAATGGATTAATTTGAACAATTGTTGGTAGAATTCTCTTCATGACTACTTTGGTTTACATAGAATGTAGACTGTTGGAAATGAAGTTACGGATATTTAATTAATATTTTGCTAAAAGAGCTTTTGAAACATCACCAAATAATATGATATATATTGCTACTTTTTGCTTCCTGTACCATGGCTTACATGAGTATCATGTGTTTGTTACTCTCCTTAGAGCTTTTATGATTTTTCTTTCTGGGGAATGCTTGTGCCCAATTAACAGAATTTCAGTTTTTGATAAATTGTGTAAGAGTTCACAAGTATTTTTTTTTTTCTGCATAATAAGGGAAAAACGAATGCTATCTAAACCCAGAATTATTTAAATTAGGTATTTGAAAATTTACATTTCATATAAAATTATGTGCTCACCAATTTTCTTGAAATTATTTAATTCAATAGAGAAGAAAAAGTTTGAAGAAGCAAAAAGTCTTTAAATATTGCCAATATTCAAAATAAATAAATTCTTTTATTCTCAAAAGGATTTGAAAGTTCTTAACAATTCTCAATTTCTTTCTCTTAAAAAGTGATTTTCATGGTGTAATGCCTTTCTAAATGTTATTACATATTAGTTTACATTGCTATGTTAATATTCTGATTAGATTATAGTTACTAATAGTTCTTATTCCTAATGACTTTTGCTCATGTTGTTACACATAAATAGTATTGTGGTAGTAGAATCTATAACATACCAATACCAAGTGATTTAATAGTAAATTTATTAAAACTGATGAAATTATATTTATGTAGAAATTGTATCGGATTATAAAAAGTTTTTCTTGTTATGTTCTTATTTGTTTCAGTCAGTAATAATCCGTGAAGCTGTTTGTTTTGATTGTGTTTTATTCTGTCTTCAAGCTGATGCAGTTCTTAGAAAATGTCTTTATATCTCCCTTGATAAAAATTACATTTATAATAAATTAAAATTATAACCATAATTTCTGTTGCAGTAAAGGAATGATGTAATCTGAGACAGGGGTGAAAAAAATAGATTACCTTTTAAAAGGATGTCTTCTAAAATACTTGATATAACTATAAAACCTAAAAATTTTACCTTTTTTATTTTACAACAAAAATTGAAAACATGAAAAGGCCTTTTATTTTGTTTACACAATGACTTTTTGCCAACAATATTCTATTTTGAGATTCTATGTAAATTAGAAAAACTATTCAGTCCTTCAACACTTTTCTCAATAGTCACAGCTGTAATGAGAAGCAAGCACTTCCCCCAACTCCTCTCAGTTAATAAGCTTAGACAAAAAGTGATTGCAGATTTGGAAGAAGAATGTTACCTGTGCCTATTTCTCAAAATCTTCTGGGTTCAATACTCTCAGGTATTTATTTAACTAACAAGCTAAGGAGGGGTATGGAAGGACAGCAAATGGCAGGTCTCTTAACTTCTCAAAGAAACACTGGGATTATTTGTCAGCGTTAGCAGCAGTTTGCAGCCAGTGCAGTTTGTAAACAATCTCAGAGCTCTCAACAGCAACTTCTAATAGCGGCTGTAAACACTGCATCATTTAACCTTAGAAGGAGAAATCAAACCCTCAGGCTAACTGCCATGGGCAATAAGATCCCAAAACCCAAGCACCAGATACAGACACTCCAACAGCTCAAATATCTTCTCTCTTGGGAAGTTTCTTGTGCATTTAGTTAGATCAATTTAGAACACACTTGTCTTACTATTTACAGGCTTCTACAAATAATTAACCCCCAAGAGAACAAAGTAGTTTTTACCGAAAACAAGTAACAATCACTAAAATATTTCAAAAGAATAAAACATTATTTTCATTCCCAGTAGAATGTGAAAAGTTACCTTGTAATAGTAAAGAGAAGAAACGGGAAAATAATTCACAAAATAAAGATAAAATTATAAATAAACCATGTGACCATGAAGAATTAGGGAAAAAACAAAAGCTGTGAACCACTGTATGGAAAATTAAAGGCATGGAACTAACATAAATCAGACCAGTTCATCTCTATAGGTGTATTTTACCATGAAAATTACCTGTTTAAGAATCCACAAGGTCCTTTTCCTTTTAATTTTGAAACTTGCATAATTTGGATTGGAAAATGCTGAAGAGATATTGTTTCCAAACAATGTGTTTATTAAACATTAAGATATTTGTTTTTACCCATATAATTACTTGCAGTAAAATGCAGTGTTAGCGTATTCACCCCAGTTTTGGCTGCCTGTGTTCAAGGCCGGCTCTGACACTGTGCAGCCATAAAACCTTACATCAGGTTTCTATATAAACAGTTAAACTGTGAGAGTTCATTGCATGCCCATCCTGCACCTTCAGCCAGGGCTTGGCGAGCCCTCTTTATGCTCACACTCAGCCTCAGTCGCAGCCATGCCCTTTCCCAGCATGGTAGACCTGGCATCCTGGGCTCTCATTAAAATGCAGACATTCTTTTGTCACTTATCTTCATGCTGAAAGAGATAAATTAATAGTAAATGTATTTCTTCAAAGACTTTTTTCTTCAGTACCCTTGCATATCTTGCTTTGAAAAGTCTCCCACCCTTCTATGGACAATATACATATATAATAGGAAAAAAAATATTATAGACTATATGCATATTATAGACAATCAACATCTATAAAAGCAGCTCTGATTATTAATCTGCTTGGAATATGAGGATCATGACATTTGATCCTACTGCTACTTTTTAAGATTTCAAAGAAGCCATCACTGGATAGAACTTCAATTCCCATGGCTTAATAGAGCATTCCTCTGTTCTACCCTTAGTGTTTAGTAGAGACTAAAAACATTCCCTAGTGCAATGTCTCTTGGCATTAAGCATTTCCAACTTAAGTTGAGAAGTGTAGTATCCAATTTATGAGAATCTGGTAAACCAAGGATCTCTTATACTGCTCTGCATTGGGGAAAGCAGAAATTGAAGTTACTGAGTAGTTTGATTGACATTCATATAAATATAAATATAATTCCACTAGGAATTTGACTTGGAGATACATCTTGTCCATCAAAAAGAATTGAAGGAATCCATTTTTCAAACCCAAGATAAGTACAGGATGCAATCTCAGTAAGGAGTATTTTCAAAGTGCTTGTAAAATAGCTTTGATGGAACCATCATATCTGCACACAGTTTTGAATTACATGCAGATTGTATTATGTATGCAAACATATTGTATTTAGAGCTGATTCTGATTTCTGCAGAAATATTTCATACAGTGCATACATGTAAATATTTAAAGATACATCTTTTAGGATTTTATGTAAATAGTTTAGCACATATCTTTCATTTCTACCTTTTATACATGTAAAAAATAGAATTCTTTCAGGAGAGCACATTCATGTGCTGAACGTAGTGAATGAGATTCTGAATATAAAGTGTTATTTCACATGTCCATCATTATTTCATGGACATTACTAGAAATGAGGAACAGCTTGGTATTTACAATTAAAGAGCTATATGTTTTTACTCAAAATATTATTTTAAACCATTTTAAATTCCAATAATTTGAATAGATCAATTTTTTTCAGTAAGCAGTAGCAATAATAGTTATAGTCTCTCCATAGAGAAACAATCACCTTGTTCATTCTCTGTTTGCTTGTTTATTTTTTATTACCTGAATAGAGGACAGCATTTCATACATGCTTAAATTGTTCACAGTGATCCAGTGCCTGAGTACAAGGAACTTAGTACCACTGTCTGCCAGCTAATTCAGAAAATTTAGCGTTTAGGTGTTAAAAAAATGAGAATAACTGTATTGGTTTTGTGTGGCTAAAACTTGTGTGGCTAACTTATCCTATTATCCCATCTCCCTTGAAGATGGATGCACATTGATGGATACTTGTATTAGAACATGACAAGCATATATAATATTCCTTCCTACGTTCTTCCAGTCTCCAGTTATTTTGAACTCTTTTCTGGTCCTTTGAGGCTTGTATGTTTCTAAAGTCCTTGAATCTCTCTGCCAGCAATTCATCAAAGTAGCCCATGAAAGCACATAACATTTTTGTGCCAAAAAATGTCCTTTAGTGGTGACTTCTGTAGGAATACTTCCTGTTGAAAAAATAGCCTTTTCTTTAAATTTACCTTTGTTCTCAGCATAGTATTTAGGTGTTTTGGCTGTGCATTTGTTGAAAATGTTCAGCTCCACTTTAGCAAATGCTTAATGGCTTCCTCCATTTTGGTTTTAATATTCAATTTTCTGTCACTGAAAACCAGGGACTTTATAGTAAAATGAGTAGTAGCGGTACAGTAAATTGAGTAGATAAGCATCTGAGGTATTACTATACAACAAAATCAAAAGCTAAGTGTGACCTGAAATATATTCCAGTAAAATGACAGTTCTTATTGAACATTATAATCATTTAGGTTGGAAAAGACCTTTAAGATCATCAAATCCAAACATTTACCCAGTATTGCCAAGTCCACCAGCAAGCCATGTCCCTAAAGGTTTGTTTGTTGGTTTGTTTTATGAATTTGAGCTAACCAAAAGGAGGAAATGGTCTGTCTAACGTGAAGACAAAATGATGTCCCAGTGTTTTGCTGCGATAAGAAAGTTGCATTATCATTGTTAAGCATAGCCTACTCCAATAGGAGATTTTTAATGGAAAAAAACCCAAAACTATTACTGTCAGATCTGTGGCAGCCCCAATGATTGGCTCAAAACACAGCTATTCAAAAGAGTTGATATATAATAAATATGCATAGGGGTTTTCATCTCCATTCTTTTCTTCCTCAGTGAATAAATGAATGAAAAGACAATACTATTTGCCTGTTGCCCTTGAGTTAAGCTATAGAAATACAACTTAATTAAAAAGACTTTTGGCAGTAGGACTGATTTACATAAGGGTTAGATAGGTTGGAAAGTCAGAAATAACAGCTGTTAAATAAGAGAAAATGAGCTGGCTTATAAAGAAAATGGACTCCATTCCAAAACATGCTTGTATTACAGGATATGAGAGGAAAATGAAAGTACTGGTCTATACACGGCACAGAAAAGTATCTTTCCTAAATAAGTAGGAGGCATGTTCAATGAAACAGCCATTAAAGACAGGAGTAAATGAGAAGAGAAATGCCTCATACAACAAGGACTCAAATTATTTTATTACCAGAAAATGATGGGAAAATTAAAAGACAGCTGTATATTTATTCTTTTCACATCCAGCAAAATGAGAAATCATTGGGGTTTTTAAAAGTAATACTTTCTTTCTTCCCCTCCTTTTTTCCTGCCAAGTAGAGGATAAAGATACGTACCAAGATTATGATGAAAGCTGTCTTTGTCAAAATAAATTAACAGCAATTGTCCTGGTGATATACATTTGCTTTCATGTTAGCAGAAGATAAAAATAGAAAAGATTTAAAGACATCAAAAAACCTTATACTTTCTTCATAACACTAAGTTGGCTACTAATGTCAAATAATGTAAAATTGTCAATAGTGTAGCTATTCATTAACTTTAAAGACAACCAAAAAATTAAAATAATATTTCCAGGATCTAATCCTACTCATTCTATAATCCTACAAGGTATTAGGTTTACAAGGTATTTCACTGATGTTAGTTGATTTTTAATTCCACTCACTCTGAAAGCTTCTTGGATAACATATTTCCTTTATAAATGCCACCAGTACTCTTGCATCAGGCTTAGAATCAAAAAACCCAAGGGAATGTGATATTACTTAAATTATGTCTCGAGGCATATGTTTAATGGTGTATTCCCAAAGCTCTGTGAAACTTAAAGGAAGAAATGCTTAAAGGAAGAAATGCTTAAAGGAAGAAATGT
Source organism: Dicrurus megarhynchus (assembly GCA_013399195.1). NCBI lineage: Eukaryota > Metazoa > Chordata > Aves > Passeriformes > Dicruridae > Dicrurus > Dicrurus megarhynchus. Next base: position 322,582 of record VXAD01003457.1, read on the forward strand.
GGCCTGTATCATGATACTATTGAATGACTTTGAGCTGCTTACGGAGGAGATAAAAATCTTGCAAGTATTCAATGATTGCTCTCTCAGTCTGAAATGTGCAGCTTAGGAAGGAGGAAATCCTAGCATAAAATTTGTAAGGAACATTTTAAACATCTGTTTCTAAACTTGCATGTCAGAACCCAAAGAGAACTGGATAGGTTCATTAATTCCTAGTACCGGAGAATCATAGAATGATTTGGGTGAGAAGGGACCATAAAGATCCTCTTGTTGCAACCTCCTGCCATGGGCAGGGACACCTTCCACTAGTCCAGGTTGCTCAGAGCTCCATCCAACCTGGCCTTGAACACCTCCTGGAATGGGACATCCACAGTTTCTCCAAGCAACCTGTGCTGCCTGTGCCTCACTACCCTCACAGGGAAGAATTTCTTCCTAATATCTGATCTAAACCTACTCTCTATCAGTTTGAAGCCATTCCCCCTTGTCCTGTCACTACATGCTTTTGACAGAACTCGCTCTCCAGGTCTTGTAGCCTCTTCAGGTACTGGAAAGCCTCTATAACATCCCTCCAGAGCATCCTTTTCTCAAGGCTGAACAGCCCAAATTCTCTCAGCCTTTCCTCACAGAAGAGGTGCTCCAGCCCTCTGATCATCTTTGTGGCCTTCCACTGGACTCGCTCCAACAGGTCCAGGTCTTTTTTATGTTGGGAGACCCAGAACTGGATGAAGCACTGCAGGGAAGGTGTCACAAAAGCGGAGTCACCTCCCTTGGCCTCCTGGCCATAGTCATTTTGGTGCAGCCAAGGACATAGTTGGTCTTCTGGGCTTCAAGAGCACATTCCTGACTCATATTGAGCTTTTCATCCAAAAACACCCCAAAGACCTTCTCCCCAAAGCTGCTCTGAATCCATTCTCCACCCAGCCTGTATCTGCATTTAGGATTGCCCCAGTGCACTTTGCACTTGGCCTTGTTGAACTTCATAATGTTCACACAGAGCCATCTCTCCAGGCTGTCCAGGTCCCTCTGGATCCATCCCTTCCCTCCAGTGTGCAGTCACCACACAGCTTGGAGTTGTCAGCAGATTTTCTGAGGGTGCCTCAATCCCACTGTCCATGTGACCAACAAAAATGTTGGTCTTAATAACAACCCCTGATAATGCCACTCGTCACTGGTCTCCACTTGGACATCCAAAAGATCTAGACAAGAAGTGATGGTAAAAGACTTTTATTTTTCAGAAAATATACCCAAATCATAGAAAGCTTATTAAAGATAAAAACAACACACATACACAAAAAACCACCAAACCTAAACAATAAAAAATCCAAGTGCATAAGTTTGAAGTGAGTAAAAAATAAACAAAACAGCCAGTCAGCAGACTGGAGTCAGAGAGAGAAATGCTAAAATGACTGTTTATTTGGAAGCAAATTTGCCCTACAGTGAAACAAGAGAGTCACAAATAGCAAAATGTGCATCCGATATTATAATTGTAAATTTTAATGGAGCTTTCTGAATTGGTACCATGGCCCATCATTGTTACAATTTTTAGATAGGACATCTCAATGTTATCAAGTTCTTGAGCCTTTATTGACAGTGATTGCAAGCTTAAATCTAAAAGTCAGTCTTGGTCTGTTTTGCTACAGTGTTTGGAACTTCTTCCTGTCACAGGAGATTTTGATAAACTGTACATATAGCCCAGAAGAGACAATTAAAAATGTTTATCTTACTATAGCAATGAAAACCCACAGAAGTGATGTAAATAGCAAGCACAAATAATTGCTCCCATTCTTTTCATCTGGAGGGATTTCCAAGGCAACTTATGGCCAGAGCTGAATACTGTGCTGCAGTGGCTGAGTGATTACCAAGTGAGCCTGGGAATAGCAAGCTCTGATATATCTACAATTGCCTGCATGGATATAGTGATAATAGAGACCCCTGACATTGTTTCTAGAAGGCTCATTGTATCATACACAAAAGACTGAACAGCTGCATTGCCATAGTGATACTTATTGGTAGCACTAGACTAGGGAAAAACAACTATAAATGTAATAAGCCACTTCTTATAGAAGTAGATATGATTAAGGATCACACTTAAATTTCTTCCTTTTTAATAATTCTGATCATCAATAAAATTCAGGGTTTGAATGAGGAAGACCCTTGATTTTCCTGAAATGTTATATTGTGCTGCCAAGACAATCTGGAGAGAATTATACAGCCAGAACTCAAATATGGAGGAGCACTGTCTCCTAATGATGCCGTTCACATAAAAGCCACCTAGGAAGATAAACTTGTCCAACCTAATTAATGACCTAAATTTCTCCTTGCCTTTTCATCTTCCCAGGTTCATGACTGTTTCTGACCCTTCTTCCCTTGGCAGTTATCTCTTCTTTAGCAGCTCATGGAAAGCAGGAATGAAAATGTAGCAGTCATGTCATGTACACAAACATATTTTTCCCTATGGCTAGATATGTAAGATTTGAGATGGTAAATAGATCGTTATTGTCTTCTGTCACTAAGGTGCCGGGTAAATCTACTTATGATGCCCATAAAAACTGTATTTACAAAACCCTCAGAGTACTTGTTTGTTTAATATACTCTCTTCTGTCTGTGTATCTGTACTGATTACTGCCCACACAAAAGAAATCTAATACACATAGCACCAAGATACAGTTTATGAAAATTTAATCAGAAAGTACACAGAATTAATTAAATGGATGTGAAATCCAGCAGCATACAGTAATCATGGAGATTTTGTCCCTGCTACCCAGCAGAGATAGTAGTGATTGGTTATGTGCAGCATAACACAGGAAATGTCAGTGAGATTCAGAATTACTACTAGCATTAAAAAATCATCTAACCTACAGACAGCTTCAGTAAAATAAGTTTTAAGATATAGGTGTAAATTTAAGCATTTGCTGTGCAGAAGTGCATATGTGTGATTGGGAGTGAATTGTGAACTCAAATAGTGCATGTTTGCACAAGGATCTTCAGATGACGGGTTGCAGTGCAGTTTACCTCTCCTTTTCCAGGGTATTTTCTATCCATATGGTAGGTTTTTGATAAGTATTCTCAATGGCCTTCACTAGTTGATGTATAAAATTTGTTTTAAAAAATAAAAATCTTTCAAGAAGCTATTCATAGTATTGTTGCAAGAATAATTGGTATGGAAGTGTGGTATTTGCTTTACAGTCCCTCCTTGAAGACTATGAAGGGTGAAGATGAAATATTACAGAGGAAAATCAAAGAAATGTGGGAATTGCAAAAGCTAATAAATAGTACACCAGTGGCAGTCCACTTCTTGTTGATCTTTTGATGGACGTGTCTCCTCTGCATAATCAGTGTATCATCAATACTTCAAACCCCTTGCACTTTGTGTTACCTCGTGACTTACTGTCTGTGACAGAAATAATTAATAGTAGGAAAAAAGGGCTTGTAAAACAGAGAGGAAAGGACAAAGCAATTGATTTAAAAGCAAGCTCTGCTTTAGAAGCAATTCTTTAGATGTTTTGATGAAAACTTAGGCTCTGAAAATAGTTACAACATTCTTGTATCACTATGTGTGAAAATAAAAGAACCTCAGTGCAATGATATGGGTTAGCACAACTTATCAAGTGGCCTTTGTGACTTTCTACAGAACTGAATTTAAATTGCTTTAGAAAGTGGCTCCAAAGTTTTAATTTTTTTCTCTGTTTCAACCACTTATAACTGAAAGGCAAAATATCAGCTTCAGAGTTCATAACCAAAGCACTGATATAAGCAAGAGTGGAAAAAGGTTAGAAAGAAATGTGAAAGTCTTTTTAATGGGGAAATTAGTGAAAAGTCATGAGGTGTAAAAAGCATAGGTAGAAATTTTAGTAAAATAGAAAAATATTCAGTTATGATTAGGCAACTTAAACAAAAATCTCATACTGGTTCAAACTCTAGTATTTTGTTGCTGTTGTTTAAGAGACTGATGTTTGGAGAAGTTTTCTTTCGATAATGGCGGTTTTTTTGGATGTTATGCATTCCTAGCTTTTCTTCCACTGCTTTTTTAAATAATATGAATAGCAAGAAGCTTAGAAAACAGGCATTTTAAAATGTGCTTTCCCTGTCATACATTGTCTGAGTACTACCATCAAACTTTAATATTCTTGTAAAATATTGAAAGAAAAAAAGTTAAAAAGTTCTGCCTGCATCTAAATATTGTTTTCTTTATATTAAAGTTTTTCAGGTTATATTTTGTTTGCATGAAACTAAAATAAAGCTAGACATCCAATTTTGGAGGTGTGAATTTGCTGGGTTAAAATATCTACTCTCATCATAGTTTGAATCTTGAGTTTCATTGCCTGCATTTATTGTCTTTCGAGACCATTATATATTGTTTTGCTTGTCACATTTTAAAGAGAAGTACAGTGTGCTGAATAAATCTTCTCAAGAGTTTTTTGGGTATTCAAAGACAAAATTTCTTGGATTTATGGAGTCACGGAGAAGCTTTAGAAACTGGTCAGACATTGCAAGATGCACAACTTTCCTTTACATCATTCTTCAGACCTTGTCACCCCATGTGCCATTTTAGACAACAAACAGCCAGCTAAAAAGAGAGATTAGATTGCATTTTGAAGCTCACTTTCTTTTTCTTTTTACTTTTCATTTTTATATTTTGTTTCAATGTCCAAAAGAACAGATTTTGAATGGTCACTAAGTTGTTAGTACACAAGTAAACACAATTTCCTTTGACAAAAGACTTTTCAGCAAAGCATTCACATTTAATAATGTAGCAACGGAGTGCTTGTGTTGTCTTTGTCTTTTATTCTCTAACCTAGTGATTTCTTACATGTATTATTTAGTGAATATACATGCTCACATGCTGAATCTGCAATTAGAAAGATGTTGTGAATTGTCCCTGGGGTTATATTCCACCTGCTGATGTAAATTCCTCTCCTTCACACTGAGATACACAACTATGATTTTGTACTAGAACAGTGTGACTGCCCCATCCCTCTAAGTGTTCAAGGCCAGGTTGAATGGAGCTTTGAGCAACATGGTCTAGTAGAAGATGTCCGTGCCCATGCCAGAGGGGTTGGACCTAAATGATCTTTAAGACCTTTTACAACACAAACCATTCTGTGAATCTATGATTTTATGGAGCTCTTCTACATAACATAAGCACACAAATGTTATAGTGCAATTTTACACCTAATGACTAGTTTATATCATTAGCCCAAGGAAAAGGGATAGTTTGAAGGAAATCACCCCATAAAATACTTCCTGTTTAAATAGTTAGAGGAAACAATTTTAAAAACTAGTTTTAAAACTTCTGTTCTTTCGATATGTAAAAATTCTAAGCTTGTCATTTGACTAATCCTTGATTGACTTTAACAGAAGAAGATGAGGAGACACAAATATGATTCAGCGGTAGGAACTGAGCTTCTGCAATGCCTCCTCTTTTCCTCACCATTGACCATAGAAGTCACAAAGTGTTCATAAAATATCACAGGGCATTCCTTTATCATGAAAAAATTCTGTTGAGGTTAACTTCTTTTTCAAGCCCTCTGCACAAAATTTCCAAAAGGACAAAAGAAGCCTCTGTGAAACCATTGTTTATGATTTGCAGATCGCATTGATAGCTTCCCTGGATATTTTAATTGCAACTGAAGACGTCTGAGGACTTTGTAGTTGTATCACCAATATTTTATATGTAAATTTGATTTTATTCTTTTTTTTAATGTTAAATACTGTACTAAGTGAGGATCATGTCTTGATCTGGCCTGACATTTTGTTCCTTTTTCAGCATTTAGTTGGATCTTCTTCTGGAGATTTACATATTATAAGGAAAAAAAATATTTTTGAGGAGCCTGATGTTGTAATTGAACCTATCTGTCTGTCTATCTATATATCTGTCAGAGATTGCTGTGGTGGGATGTTTAAAAGACTGACAAGACAGGGCAGTTTTAAACTATAAAGCTCAACTGTACCACATTCATTTATTAAAGGTATTCTTCTTGCTAAGGCTTAATCCTTACATGTCATCATCACTACCTATACAAAACTGTTAGAATTTGATAACCATTTTCTGCACTAACTGTGAGTCTGTTGACTATGATGCTGTACAGTCAGCACTGACAGCTGCTGTCATTACTTTTTCCTACTCACCAAGGTCAAGGTGATCAGTCTTGAGAGCTCCTCAACGAGACAAGTCAAGAGAAAGGGGCTTGTTTTCCAATTTTCTGCATTGATGTCTGATGCTTTTATATTGTTGTCCTGTTTCCACCCCCAAAATAGGGATTTCTTCTGCTCCCCACACTGCTTATTTTGTTTCTTGGGCTACAAAGATTATGAGGAGATTGGGGCATCTCATGAGGAAAGGCTGAGGGAACTGGATCGGTTTCAGCCTCAAAAAGAGATGACTGGGAGGGGACCTCATCCATGTCTGTCAATGTCTGCAGGGAGGGCATGGACCAGGCTCTGCCCAGCAATGGGACAACAGGCACAAACTGATGCACATGAAGTTCCACCTGAACATGAGGAAGAACTTCTTTCCTGTGCAGTGACTGAGCACGGGAACAGATCACCCAGAAAGGAATCTCCCTCTCTGGATATATTCTAGAACCGTGTGAATGCAACCCCAGGTCATGTGCTCTGGTATGAACCTGCTTGAGCAGGTTCCAACCTGACCCATTCTGTGGTTCTGTTTTCCTCCATCTTGCCAAACATCCTTGTAGTACTTTTTAGCAGGACGTCCTGCCTATTTTCACCCTTTTCTCCTATGTGGCGACTGTTGCTCGGTTGCCTTGGAGGTGCAGCTATCCCTCTCCTTTCTGTGCTTCTCACATTGCTCAGACACCAGTGTAAAGCTTGGTGTGGCTATACCATCCCAACAATGTAAAATGCTCACGTATTGCTGTTGGCTGCACCACTTTAGCATGCTACTTTCAAGTTCAAGGCAAGTCGATATATTAATTCTAACCCAAATAGTACATTTATAATTGATATGCATCATTGACCTTTGCATTGGCTACAATGACAAGGTCTGCCAATATTTATAGATTAAAACCATTGTTTGCATTTAGAGTGCCAATGTAAACTAACGTCTTGGCCAGGAGACAGTTCCGTTTGGAAGTTTGTGGAGGACTCCTACGTCAATATCCATGATGAGATATGAATTAGAATTATCTGTTGACTTTGGCTGTTGCTTGTCTTTCTTCCCTGATTAATGTGTTAACTCTTGGTATTTTTTATTTGGGTAAATATTTCTCTTAAGAACATCTGTTTCTTTTGTTTCTGCCTTGGTGACGTAACTTGCCTTTTCCTCTTCAGTCTTTTGACAGGACACTGTCTTACTTTTCTTATGAATACCGGCATTTCTCTTACTCTGTGCATAAACCTTAAGGTATTTCCAAGAGGAAGTTCAGAATGTTTTGCTAAATTCAGTCTTCTGTCATTGATTTTATAAACATTCTGCTTGACTAGTCTTCCCTGTTCCTACTCAGCAGCTTCTCTTGCAGAAAATTTCCCAAAGGAAGGACTTTTACAACCTTTTACAACCTTCCACAAAAAATTCTTTACATGAAAATTTTAAAGGACCTCATTTTGTAGTCCCCTATTTTTCAAAGTCCTCCTATTAGTAAATGAAAAAGCAAATAACACAAATAAAATAGAGAAGTACTGTTTTTAAAAGAAAGTTATGGTATAGATCTCATTTTTCTTTATGTTGTCATAACCTTTGGAGAATTCATTAAGGGACTTCCAGTTTCTGGGAAACTACCCAGTCTGTGCTCCAAGTAGGAAATTGTTAATGGAATGCAAGGGCTTCTCCTAATTCCTAAATATTAACAAAATGTGAAGAATTAAAAAATAATTCATATTTTCAGAATGCTAAAATAAAATTAGCTTTTAATATAAACATGGTATGTTTTTTAACATAAGTTACTAAAATGCTTTCAAAAAATTGTTTTATGCCCATATGGGAAAATCTATTTCAGATGCATAAAATGATCAGCAAATAGGCATAGGCAACACTGGTGATAATTAAAATCAATTTTAAAAGCACAATTCATTGCGACTAATTGTTTACAGAATGCCCAGTATGTAATCAATATTTTAATTTACAAGCTAGAAAAATGATAAAAAAATTTCGAATTATTTTAAGAACTTCACTGAATGTCAGATTCGTTATATGCTTTATTCGGCCTCTGGACAAGGGTGACTCATGACTGAGCTTTATCCCTTACTAGCCAACACATATCCTGGGGCAAGGTAGCAAGATTTCCACCAGGTCAGCGAGGTGATCCTGCCCCTCTGCTCAGCCCTGGTGAGGCACATCTGGAGTGCTCTGTCCAGTTTTGCACTCCTCAGGACAAGAGAGACATGGAGCTCCTGGAGCAGCTCCAGTGGAGGTTTCAGAGATGATGGAGGGATGGAGCAGCTCTCTTCTGAGGAAAGGCTGAGGCAGCTGGGGTTGTTCAGCCTTCAGAAGAGACGACTGAGAGGGGACCTCATCCATGTCTGTCAGTGTCTGCAGGGAGGGGTCAGAGCACGGACCAGGCTCTGCTCAGTGGTGCCCAGCAAGGGGACAAGAGGCTCTGGGCAGAAACTGATGCCCAGGAAGTTCCACCTGAACATGAGGAAGAACTTCCTCACTGTGCAGTGACCGAGCACTGGAACAGATCACCCAGAGAGGGTGTGGAGTCTCCCTCACTGCAGATATTCCAGAAGTGTCTGGACACAATCCTGTGCCATGTGCTCTGGGATGACCCTGCCTGAGCAGGGAGGTGGGACCAGATGACCCACTGTGGTCCTTTCCAGCCTGACCCATTGTGGGATTACGGGATTCTGTGATACAGACAGACTGCTGAAATTAGATCAGGAGTTTCTTTGCTTACTTAGTCAAACTGAATTTTAACTGTTTTGTGAAGTAGGTGAAAATTATTACTGGTACTGGGGACAGGTTTTGTAAAGTGATGATATGAGTTAATATTTGGTGTTCCAAGACAAGTCGTATGGCTAGGTAGAGGGTAATGTGGTAAAAGGATGGTAAAGTATTTTTATACTGTCTTTATTCTTCATGTGAAGACCAATGCAGTCCTTGAAACTGTCCCCATTCCCTTTAGCCCTAGTCTAGCACAGAAACAACATGTCTGGTACTGAATTTTACAGTGTCCCATAACTCACATCCAGTTCTATTCTTGCATTTCTTTCACCTTCCTACATCTGGAAAGAAGCTGATGTGAGAATTTACTTGGAGAAATGCTGAAGCTTTGCCCAGGCTGCTATAAGCAGGACATAATTCATAAAACATACATAAATCTTTCTAAAAATAAATGCTTTTCTTGCTCAGAAAAGGACAAAGAGATTTCTGACAGAAGAGAGCAAAGGAGGAATAGTTCCTTCTGAGGAACTACTTGCAAATTGTTTCCAATTTTCTGCAAGTATAGGTCTTCCACTCTATTCTGTTACTGTAAAAGAAGTGCCGTTTGCTAAAGGATCAAGGACAAGATTTGTGTTGCAGTCCTCCATATTGCTATAGTAAGAGTAATTTGGTGTATTTCTTATGGTTTGTATTTCAAAAGATGATATTCAACCAAGTGCTGGACTATTTCAGATTCCAAGTAATTTACCTTCTTACAAGTAAAATAACCCAATAAATAAAGTACTCTAACCTCACATTAATTTAGTCAATGGTTTGCAAAGTTATTTTGAAGGTAGCATACTCGGAAAGAATTCTCCTGGCAATATGGGCACTGGTATGCAACTAGTATATAAAAGAAATCTGTATTTCAGTGCATAGGCATTGTTTAATCCGATTTATCAGGCTTTATTCTGGTGTCTGTGATTCATATGTAGCCGTACGCAGTAATCAAATTTATTTCAGTGCCATCATTACTTTTTTCTTTAGGTTTAGGTTTTTTCTTTAGGAAAAAATCCTTAGTAAATGAATCCTCTGTCTGTGAATTTAAGATTTAAATGTGGAACATAATTTCATTTGCAAGAGTATCTGACTTCAACAACCAGTTACTGTTTGTATCAAATCACAGTATATGAATATTTTTATACATTTTAATATTTTATCCCGATAGACTTCAGATAGTCTTAAAGTAACAAAAGCAAAGGAGAAATACTTAAAACAGAAGCAAAAGCTCAGTAAGAACTATTTTGCAAAAGCTGTTTGTTCTCAGCATCCAAGCGGAAGGAGAATTTACCCCAAAATATTCCTGAGAGCTAAGGAGCAATATCACTAGTAATTTACTAGGCAAACCTGCTTATTCTGCAGGTGAGTATTTATGGGGAATTTGTATGTGACAATGGATGCTTAGTAATTGACAGTTTTCGTCATCCTCTCTTTTTTAAAAATTATCTTTCTTTTGGTTTTGAGCAACAGTGCTACTGATGTTTTGTTTTCTCTATGGGATCTGCAGTTCCAATGTTACAGATATTGTTTTGGTTTAGATGTCCATGTAATTCTACCTTTCAAAAGTAATGCATATGAAAGTGTTATTGGTTATAAATGACCTTCTCAGAACATTTACTGAAGTATGTAAAATTACTTTAAGTCCTCACAGTACGTTAGGAATGTGTGGTGTCAAGATATGCTTAAAATCTTTTAGACCTGCAGACACAAGGTGGTAGTATCAGCCTTTAGTAATAATTGTTTAGGGTGGCATTGCTTTTAGTTAATAGCCTTTGTTCCCTCTCCCTTCCAAACAACGGCTAGAGAAAATAATTTGATTTTGGTCCTGCTAACATTCAGTGTATATCGCAAACTACTGATCAAGCATCAATCAAGTGCTAAACTGGTAAATTACGGATATGCAAATGAAATCCAAGGATCTTCATGTCTCCCAACAAGCTAGAGAAATTGTATATTTTTCTGGTTTGTCACGTTTCTTCATAAATTCTCAGAATATTGAAGAGAAGAGTAAGAAATAAGTCATTTCAGACAAACAGATTACCTTTAAAAGACTATGTTTGCCATGAAATATGAATCCCATATTTCTAGCATTCTGACAAATGATCAAGTCATGGATAATTTGTAAGGAAACTGCAGGCATTTTATTCTATAGAAATCTCACAAAGAACAAGGATCCTGAGTGATAGATGCTGTTGATCCCTATTGTTTGCTGACCATCTTCTTAAAGGAATAAAAAAATCTTTATGAATGCAGTAGGAAAAATACTAAGAATCTACTACTTAGCATTTGTCCTTTTTTTTAAGAAGCATATTAGCATGTTTTTAAAATAATACTCCAATATTCTATGCCATTATACTCTATTTTTGAGTAAGATTTAAAGTTAAGACATAGACTTGACATTTAATTTGTTCTGAGGGATTGACTGTAGTATGGTATCATATTCTTATTCATACAGTCACACCAAATTGCGACAGCTCATCCCAGGGATCACATAATACTCTTTTACTACCACTAAGAAATTTCAGAATAGTGATTTTTTTTCCGCTAGTTTGTTGTGGTGGCTCTTTCACCTCCACTCTCCTCAACTCCAACATATCAAAACACCAATATATTACAGAAAGTTCCATTCATTCCTTTTCAATTGAAACCTGTAGAAGAGGAAATGATCAAGTCTTTGTTAAAATAGTAAGATGGTGGAATGATCAGCTGGAGCACATTGCTTAGGACTGTGTAAAGTCGGGTTTTGGGCATCCTAAGAATGGAGACTCCACAGCCTCTGTGGGCAGAACTTGTTCCAGTGTTTGACCACTTTCTCAGGGAAGAAAAAATCGTCCTTATTTTTAAATTATATTTCCAGTTTTTCAGTTTTGTGCTCATTGCTTCTTATCCTGTCACCCGTGAGAAGTGTCTGACTCCCTTTTCTTTACTCGTGCCATGAAGTATTTATACACATGGATATGATTTCAGAAAGTCTTTTCTGGTCCATGTTGAACAGTTCCAGACCTTCCAGCCTGTCTTCATGAGATGGATAGTCCAAGCCTATAACCTGCTTTGTGCCCCTTCCCTGAATTTGCTGCAGTGCACACCCCTCTCTCTCTTTTACTGGAGAGCCCAGCACCGGGCCCAACATCCAGATGTGTTTCTCCAGGGCTAAGGAGAGGAAAAGGATCACCTCACTTCACCTGCTGGCGGAGTTCTACCTAATGCAGCCCAGGATGCTGTTGGTTCTTTGCCACAAGGACACCTTGTGAACTTTCTGGCTCATGGTGAACTTTCTGGGACTTGCTCCAAGTACTTTTCTGCAAACCTGCCTTCTACTCAGTCAAATCCCAGCCTGTATGGGTATCTGGGGTTGTTCTTTCCCAAATGCAAGTCTTTGCATTAGGAATTTGTGAAGGTATTTTTACCTCTGTTTCTCAAGCCTGACAATGGCTCTCTGAGTCAGCACAACCTACCAAACACTCCTTTTCCCCCGATGCATCGCTTACTGAAGGTGACCGGGGGTGGACAGCCTGGTGTTGTGGCCTTCCTAGAGAAAGTGTCCCACCAAGGAAAGGCTTCTCCAGGGGCTTTAGCAACTCCCATAAGCAACAGATGATTCAGCAAATGTAGCAATTTCTCAGCTACGAGTGATTCCAGCTCTTGTGATTCAGCTCTTTGTGAAATCACCCGAGGCGAGCTCGGGGACAGAGAGACAGGAGCTCTGTATGGCAGTTCCACAGAGGCAGCTTTGATTGTCCAGCAGTCCCTGTGAAGGAGAGGCCAGGGACAAAACCTCCTTCTTCAGGGGCAGAAACAGGGGCTTTGTATGGGAAAGGCAGGGGGTGGGGTAGAAACCAATTAGCCAACTGGGTACAAGGTATTACCATAAGGAAGCAAGGCATGTGGGGGTGGTTCACTTGGTCACCGTGACCTAGAGGTAGATTGCTTATCTCTGGAGAGAGCCCTTTTGTACTCAGGCCTCTCACCTCCAAGGAAGTGCCAAAGGCTCACAGCCCTCCACACCTATGCAGTGCTCCTGCTGCCTTTTTTTGATTTCCTAGGATGGGCCATTCTGGAGCTTAAAGAAGGTGATCTTTGAAAATCAAAGAGATATTAATATTTTCCCCAGGGCCTTATCCCATACATTTCCTCCAAGCAGCTTCCTAAACAGACCTGATTTCCTAAAGTCCAGGACTGAAATACTCATATTTGTCACTGACTCCTATTCAGACATCAACAATGCAGCCAAAGCTGCTCCCAAACTTCACATCTTCAGCCAGATCTTCTTTGTTAATGCAGTCTTTGCTTTTCACACTTGAAATACCAGGTCTGGCAATAGAAATTAATCTTTCGTTATGGTGAAGGTCTTTTATTCTAGTCTTATCTTTCAGCACTAAAATGGTTCTAGCAATCTGACCTTATATGAAGATATATAGCCTAATAAATCCTATGCAAAAGAAGGTTTATCTTGTTTGTATTTCAATTACTTTTCCATGAATTTTTGATGCAGATAATGTTTAGTCAGCCACTCCCCGTGTGTGTGTGTAATGTGGTAATGTGGCATAATTGCTTTTCTGGCATGGGTTTATGATTTCTTCATTACTCATATGACAAGATGTGCTGGTTTTTGCTGGGGTAAAGTTAATTTTCTTCCCAATGGCTGGTGTGGGGCTGTGTTTTGGATTTGTGCTGAACACAGGGTTGATAAAGATGTTTTTGTTGTTGCTAAGCAGGGCTTAGACAGACCCAAGGTCTTTTCTGCTTTTTGTACTGCCAGGCTGGCAGGGAGGTTGGGAATGCTTGGGAGGCTGGGAGAAGACACAGCCAGGACAGGTGACCTCAACTGACCAAAGGGATATTCCAGAGCATATGGCATCATGCTCAGTGTATAAAATGGGCAAAGAAAGGAGAAGTAGAGGTTTTTCAGAGTGATTATATTTGTCTTCCCAAGTCACCACTGCACATCGTGTGCTCTACTGGGGATGCCAAACGCCTGCCTGTCTATAGGAAGCAGTGAATTAACTCCTTTTTCTCTTTGCTTACACCCATGGCTTTTGCTTTTCCTATTAAACTGTCTTTGTCTCAATCCATGAGTTTTTATAGCTATTTTAGTCTCCTGGTTTTCTCCCCATTCCCGGTGATGGGAGAGTGAGCTGCGTGGTGCTTGGCTGTAGGCTGGGGTTAAACCATGACAGAAGGCTAAAAATCAGAAGTGCCAGGTTCTCCTGAATGAATATTATGAGTCTCAAGGACAGATTATCTGTGACAAGATGATTGAGGAATAATCAGAGAGTGGCTGAATAAGAATATCTCCTGGAAAATCAGCCCATCAGTTTGATGACTGAGTTTTAATTAGGGATCTTGAGTGTTTTCTCTAGAGCTTTGTTTGAACTATTTATAACTTGTATGACCTAATTCAATTAGGTGAAAATTAGGAAAAATTCTTATTTATCTCTAGGTTAATTTTGGTTTAATTAGAGATGAATTATGAGTATTAGAATGGAAATATTATCAAATTTGGGATCTTCTCTGGTATAGGGTCTGAAAAAGACTTGGATTTGAACATTATAATATTTCAGTAGTTATGCTGGAACCTCATTTCTTAGTCAGGGAAATTCTGCTGTCAGAGGGGTTTTTTTGCATTCCCACTGTGTAGGCTAAATCTAGATTTTAAGATGCTCCCAAAATAAAACTAGAATCCTAAGTGTGAAAACAGTGAGAGATAGAAATTCTAGAACACTGTAGAGATTTGGAGATCTAGGTCTCCTTGAGTTCCACATCCAAACCTTTTGATTTAAACCATTTCTGAGCAAAGCAAAGCTACAACAGCTTTAGCTTGCAGTACTAATAGTGCGAGATGAAAGAAATGCTAAGATTATAGACAGATATTATTTCTCACCATTCAGACTTAAATGAATCAATACTTTGTTCTTAAATTGTATTTTCACTAAAAGAGAGAATGCCAACTTTCATCGGTTGCATTAATACTAAGTGCTCCCAAATTTCAGAATGCAATAATTATGTTAAACTAATGTGTGATTGAAAATAGTTACAGTTATGTTGATTTACACTGTAGATCTGAGAATGGAATTTGCAAGCTTGGCAGGTTTGTAAAATAGAACCTTTTAATAAATCTAGAAATATTAGTTATACTGTAAAGTTGAGCATTTAACTATTCCATATGGCATTTAGCTATTAAAGAAACAGAAGCACTGACAGTTTAAAAATGATCTGATTTTATCAAGATATATTTCTCTAAATGCAGGAATATATTTCTAGGATAAAATTAGAAACAGACAACTTACTTTAAGTATGGATGTAGCAAGTATATGGAATGTGAGAATAAAACTTAAATCATGAATCCTGGAATATGTGTGCCCGTGTGAGTAGGCTGGATATGGGCATAGTAGAGGGAGACCACATCTGGATTGCACTTTCCAGCACAAATAATTTTTTTCTCATGCAAGAGAAATGCATTTGACATAAAAAATTTGACTTGAAGAGGTATTTTTTTTCTTCACCCTCCCTAATCCTCTTCCTATCTTATAACATGGTATGGAAAGGCATGTGGTCTGGTGTTTCAGGGTTTTTGGTAGTTGTATTTGGTATTGGTATTTTTGCTTTATTTTACACTAAAATTTACTATGCGTCTCAGAGCACAGTTTCTTCACTTCTATTTCATTATTTGACTATCTCACACCCTGAGTAGTATAAATCTAGGATCAAGATTTGCCAGTACTGACATTTCAGATGTTTGGGGAGATAATAAATCTATGTTTAATTTAGTTTAATCTACACCTCTTGTATCATTGAATTATACATTTATTATGCTCCCCTATAAAAGGAATTGTGCAGTGTAGTTCTTGGTTGTCATAAATGCTACTTATTCTTTAGCTTCACATATAACCATAGCTTCACATGTAACATCCTTTGTGCAGTCCTTGAAAGGGAGATTTGCTTTTGGAAAGACTTCTCATGATAATGCCACAGGGCCTGGCCTGGTGGATTGAAATTCAACAGAGAGAAAGTGTTCTAAGACTAAAATTCAGAGATCAGAGAAGTAAATATATGAACTGTAAATGAACTACATAGCTATTCAAGGCCACTGTTAGAGTTTTAAGTACAAAAAAGCAATATTTCTTTGTTCAAAATAAGTAACTCCAAATCAGATATCATACCATTGTTAATGGGGAATAGTCAAATGTTTATATCTTTGCTATGTTCTATAGCTTCACTGATTTTCCGTACTTAATAAATATGGGAAACAGTAGAATATTTTTTTATTACTGTAATACATGCACAATGGACAGATAATTTCTCTTTCATTGATATTGCAAGAATCAATCCAGTTGTCAGTAAATAAAAGTTAAGTATTTTAAAGAGACGAAATCTTGACTACATGCAACTTTTCCAAAACTCCAATCTACTCTTCCCTACTAATATGGAAACATAGCAAGAGGTTAGCTTCTCTTACGGTTTTATGCAGATACATGGTGAGTTCCTTCATTATTAAAAGTACAGTTGCATGGAAGTTTAAATGGAAGAATATTTTTGCATCTGACTAGCTGTTGTCTGTTTATTTCATAGAATCATAGAATGTCTTGGGTTGGAAGGCGACTTAAAGATCCTCTCGTCCCAATCGCCCTGTCATGGGCAGCAACACCTTCCACAAGACCAGGTTGCTCAGAGCCCCATCCAGCCTGGCCTTGAACACTTCCAGAGACAGGACATGCACAACCTCCCTCAGAAGTCTGTGCCAGGGCTTTGCCAGTCTCACAGTAAAGAAATTCTTCCTAATATCTAATCTAAATCTACTCTCTGCCAGTTTGAAGCCATTGCCCCTTGTCCTGTCACTCCAGGCCCTTGTAAATAGTCTCTCACCATCTTTCCTGTGGGCTCCCTTCAGGTGTTGGAAGGTCACAATTAGGTCACCCCAGAGCCTTCTTTTGTCCAGGCTGAACAACCCCAACTCTCTCAGCCTTTCCTCATGGCAGAGCTGCTCCATCCCTCTGATCACCTTGCTGGCCTCCTCTGGCCTGGCTCCAGCAGGTCCCTGTCCTTGCTGTGCTGGGAGCCCAGAGCTGGATGCAGCACTGCAGGTGGGGTCTCAGCAGAGCGGGGCAGAGGGGCAGAATCCCCTCCCTGCCCTGCTGCCCACGGGGCTTTGGGTGCAGTCCAAGATACATTTGTCTTTCTGCCCTCCCAGTGCACACTGCAAGTTTTAAAATGCTTCTAACAGCTATAGTGAGAAAGCAAAACCATATTAGATATATAAATAAATACATGGCTGGGTTCCCTTTTGAGAACAGACAAGTTATTTTCAAAAAATTCCAGTCATATTCCTGATTTCCAATAATGCCAAGTCATAGTAGAGTACATCCCTGCAATGGATAATGTAGAATAGGAAATTAGCTGAGCATTACCTCATTACCTGTCTTATATTAAAAATATTGGGAAAACACAGGAAAAAATTATAATTTTAGATGGCTTTTCCATTTGGTGTTTTCTGTTAGTCTCCACTGTCTTATACATAAGGAAAAATCAGATCCTCCTCATGTGAACAGAGATTTTAAGTGCTTGGTATCATTCTGCCCAAGAGGTAGGAACAGGAGGTAAATATGATCCATTAGGTTTATGTACAATGGGTTTATTTTACACACAGACGAGTATTGTACAACTTCAAAATCTAGTCTCAATGTGGAAAAAAAAAAAATCCTATATGGAAATGTTAGAATAATATCTATTGTGCTGTCAAGTAGTACTTTAAGTATTAGAAAGGTAAATAGAATGGAATAGAGCAGAACAGAAAAAATAGATGGCATGAATTTTTCTGGCAAAGTGAGGCTTGAGTGGAGAGCTCCAGGATACCTGTGACCATCTAAGCCTAATTTCTGTATATCTTTTACAATAACAGACTCAAGAAATACTTACATATATTTATTTCCATATAGATGCGACCTAAATACTAGTTCTCTGTCAAACAATCGGCAGAATAGTCTTCACTGCATGGTCCTTTTTATCCAAACAAGAAATTTTGAGCTCTAAAATCCCCTTGTAACCCTGTCAGCCCTGCTTAACCTCCATTAGAGGCTTCAATTTGGCTGTCTGTCTTCTCTGAAGTCTAAAAGCTGTTACTTGGCTGTCATAAACTGGGATGGCTGATGGTCATGGCTATTGCAGTGGATAAAGGCTGGAGCTGAGAGGTGAGGAGAATTAGAAAAACCATGCTGCTTGCTCTTTGTGTGCTGTTCTCCATAGTGAAGGTGAAGTCTGAGCTTTTCCATACATTGCCAATCTGCCAATTTTCATACATATGCCCTCAAAACATTTAAGAAAGGAAGGATGGTTCAAAAAAATTGGTTACAGTTCTTCAAAGCATCAGGTTATTATTGAAAATATGCAATTATTACTCTCCTCTATTTTTTAGAATAGCATGTTCAAATTATCTAATGTTTTTGAAGGGAATGAAAAGCATATAGGAACTTGCTGAAAAGTGCTACAGCAATAAAGAATTTAAGCAATTTTGGTGCATTCAGGTGAAATGGTTCTAATTACATGCATTCTGTTTGAAATTCAAATGGGAAAAAACCACAGGAAATCAAGAGTATATTTTAGAACATATTTGGTACATTAGAGAAGAGAGAATAAAATCCTCTCTGAGGTAATGATCACTAAAATATTAACCAGAGTAAAAAGTATATAACTTTCAGAAAAAGAAACCCTCCCCTCGACTCCTATTTCCCTTGAGATCTTTTATTTTTTTAAAGGCATTATATTAAAAATTATATTGGTAAAAGAAATAATTCTTAATGTTTTAAATTTGTTTTGCATTTCTAACATAAAAGTACAAGGAATGAAAAAGAAAATTTTACTTGCATGCATGATTTTAGGAAATTTCAGAAATTACACTGAAATGTGATGTGAAAACACTCCTTTTTTCCTCTTGGTGTACAAAGAAGAAATTTATTGTTTCATTTCCCCCTCTTGCACCAGCAACAGTGTGGCAGCAGGACCAGGGCAGTGATTGTCCCTCTGTGCTGGGAAGTGGTGAGCCACACCTCAAATCCTGTGTCCAGTTTTGGGCCCCTCATTACAGAAAGGACATTGAGGGTCTGGAGCGTGTCCAGAGAAGGGAAGGGAGCTGGGGAAGGGTCTGGAGCACAAGTCTGGTGAGGAGCAGCTGACGGAGATGTGGGGACTCGACCTGGAGAAAAGGAGGATCAGGGGAGACCTTCTCACTCTCTACAACTGCCTGAAAGGAGGTGGAGCCAGGTGGGGATCAGTTTCTTCTCCCAAAGAACAACCAGGCAGGACAAGATAGGACAAGAGGAAATGGCCTTAAGATGCACCGGGGGAAGTGTAGATTGGACATTAGGAATAATTTATTCAATCAAATGGTTTTCAAGTATTGGAACAAGCTGCCCAGGAAAGNCGGAGATGTGGGGACTCGACCTGGAGAAAAGGAGGATCAGGGGAGACCTTCTCACTCTCTACAACTGCCTGAAAGGAGGTGGAGCCAGGTGGGGATCAGTTTCTTCTCCCAAAGAACAACCAGGCAGGACAAGATAGGACAAGAGGAAATGGCCTTAAGATGCACCGGGGGAAGTGTAGATTGGACATTAGGAATAATTTATTCAATCAAATGGTTTTCAAGTATTGGAACAAGCTGCCCAGGAAAGAGGTTGAGTCAGTGCTTCTGGAGGTATTTTAAAGACATGTAGATGTGGCACTGAGGGTCATGGTTTAGTGGTGGGCTTGGCAGTGCTGGGTTAACAGTTGGACTCAATGATCTTAAAGGTCTTTTACAACCTAAACTATTTTATGATTCTTTAATTTTAAAGGGAAATCCGTTTCAATCCTAGCTGCTCTGCCCTTTGCGGGGATTGAATGTCTTACCTTCATCTCTTCATCCGGGAGAGAAGAGGGACATTAGACTTATTTTATTTTCCAGGAGGAATGTCCCACCTCTCACTTTCTCAAAAGCAAATGAAGTGCAAAGTTCTACCCTGCCATGTAGCTCAGTCTTTTTTTCTATTTAAGCCAAGCACCCTGGTTTACTTAATTTCCTGTCTATCTTGAAACAAGGAAGCTGAGGCCACAATTATTCCTCTTGTGGGCACTCTTGCTTTCTCTTTTAATGGTACACACACGTGGTTTTCTTGCAGTGCCATAGGAAAAATGTGGTGCTTTGAAAGTTTTTAAAGTGAGTGTTGTTCTTTCTGGTATGTTCTTCATGAGACACATCCCCATGTACAATCCTACAGATCTAGTAATACCTATTCACATAACTGAAGTGTTCACCAGGTGCCCCACAATCTTTTACTTTCCAAGTAGTCTGTGGAACTAGATACTAAAAGATAAATCAGGACATTCAGTGGGCAGAAGTCTTTCAAAGCAACTACTTCTCAGGGATTTCTTAGGTTTCAGATCTTTCTAATCCTGGAAAAAGTGATGGAGGAAGAAAAGTTTTAAGCCAGTTTTGACAGTATTCTAGTCTCGTGTAGCTATGGAAAAAAAAAGTGCTTGTATTCCAATGTGGGATTAAAACGAATTTGGTACCTCAAAGCTCCATTATGCAGATATAGTTCTGATCCAGTCCCCTGAGGAACAGACAGAACAAAAAAGAGAAATATCTGTCTTTGTTTTTAAAGCACAACTTCGAAAGAAATAAATGAATTCTCATGGCCATTTCAGGTTTAGGAACCAGAAAGAGTTATAGTCTAAGTAAACCTAAATCAACAGTTCAGCAGTAACACCCATGCTCCCATTTCAGAGGGGGCTGCTTTCTTTTGCTATTATTTACATTCTCTGCAGCTACTTTAAAACTGGATAGTTGATGAGAGGTATCTTAATCACTTTTACTTCTTTGAAGCTGCTCACTTGAGAATAGGAAATAAAAAACCTTACAGGGATATTTTAAGGGACATATAACCTCTGTACTAAATGACTATTCTGTTTTTGTTGTTCCCTCTTCTCCCAACACGTTAAAGTTGTGCTCTAAAAACTTAGCAAAGCAAGTACTTATCCTCTAAGAAAGAAACTTTAAATTTATTAAATTAGGGAACAGTGGCCATTTGTCCTTCACACAGCTTTATACAGGATCTTTCTTAAATCATAAGCAGGGAAAACAATGCTTTTATGTAACAGAATATAACATGGCATTTTATTTTGTCTCAAGAAAAAGATTTTATCCCTTTTATGAGAGAGAACACATGCCAGATTATGTATATTATTTCTAATAAATCTCTAATCATTAATTTTTCAAGTTTTCCTTTCATATTTTTGTTTGAATGTGACTTAAAATCAAAATAATGTATAGAAGCTATTCTTCTGCTAACGTATATATATTATTGCAATTAACTACTTGCTACTTCTTAATTGTGCTGAAAACTTCCTTTTACTGTTAGTTTAAAAGTTCTTTTGTGGAACATCTTGTCTTTCTACATACCTGTGCTGTTTTTATAAAAATGTTAATTCTGAGACAGCTTTTTTTGTCTTGGTGTGTCTCAAGAATTTCACTTATAAGATGTTGTATTAAGATACGGAATTCCAATTCCACATATGGCATTAATCCAAATTAATAAAATGCAGCTGAGTGAAGCCACTGGCTAAATATAGGACTCTATATAATTAAAGATACTTTTAATAAAGATAATTCTTAAATGCAGCTATTGGAATTTGGAAATGAAATTAATGTACCTTCACTATTGTAAATAGATAGAAAAATTCTGGAAGGTTATGCAAAGCTTGTCTTCATTTAAGAGGTTTTTTTTAAAGACATTTTGCTGCTTCAAACTTTAACACAAATATTACAGTAAATTTTCTGACTTTGTATGACATTGTAGAAATATAAATTTTGCATATAGTCACATTTAAGAAAAAAACCAAACCAAAACCAGCCAATCAAGCAACCCAAGCTTCAGCCTGTTCTCATAAATTCCAGTCCATTTGTTTGTTTTAATTGTTTTAGTTTGTGTTTACTTTCCACACAGAAATGTTGTGCTGGGGCTCCACACAAACCAGGTATGATGTTTATGCACAGAATTACCAGTCACGCATTTTTTAGGAACTCATTCTCTCCTTAGATGGGGGAAATAAACTGAAGCTGTGACAAAATAGAAAACTCCAAACCAATTTTTGAATGAGAATATTTGGGTGTGGATTTCTACTGTGAGGATGTTGTCTTGGATCATTTGAAGGATGGAAAGAGGTTGTCATAGCAGACTGCTGCAATCTACAGTCATAGACCTGAAATTAATCTACTTTATTCACTGGAGATTCTAATTAAGATATTGTCAAGGAGTATTTGTTTAAAGTGTCATTAAACATAAAATTTGATAGCACATTATTAGTAATAAAGACAAATAAATGTGTGAGAGGAGGGAGATCAGAACACGAGTATGCTGCCTGTGTGTGTGATGTGTGCTGGCAGCTGTTCTAAGGGACGTAAGCTTCAACTGAAACTGCAGTACCTGCTTGAAGACAGCTAAAGGCATCATTCAACACAACAGCAATAAGCAACACTATTGTTATTATTATTATCATTATTATTATTATTATTACTACTATTATTATTGTTGTTGTTATCATAATTATTATTATTAATGAATACAGAAAAAGAGAATGCCAGGTCTACATCTAGGTCAGTTTTTAGATCATAAGATTCCATCACTAATACTTAAATTAATGAAATTATATTGATTTTCCTTTATTTTCTCCTAGTCATAGAAAAATAATTTAGATATAATTAAAAAAAATTAAAATATTTTAATTAAAATTAAAATTATAAAAAATTTAGAATTTAAAATTATAAAAAATTAAAATAATTTAGATATTTTGAGGATGATGTTTGATAGTGTGTTGAGCTGCAAACTGATTTAAATCACCAACACATGCAATCAGTGTGTAATCACTGCTTATTTTCATTTTTTTTAGGAAAAATTCCGTAAATTGATGCTATGATATTATTTTCTAGTTCTTGTGACACTGAATGCACTGTGTGGATGAATCTCTATCTCTTTGCAGGTGATTTTTTACCAGTTGCAAAGTGCTACCTGTCCCTGATCTTAATTATACACCCATTTCTTGAAAAATGTAATACTAGGAATTGATCTCCTCATAGCACTGGCTATGAAAAGCCCATGAAAAATAAGGAATTAAGAATGTCAAGTTAATATAAAATGTTTAAAAATTAATTTTAATAGACATAGTTTGGCAAAGAGAGTGATAGTGATCAATACCTTGCAGTAGAAATTTGCTGTTCGCAAATAATGCATTGATTAATTATTAACCATGCAACCGACAGAGCTTAACATTTGATGTAATTAAGGGACAGTCTCAATGAATTTGGGCTGAAGTGCTCATTAAAAGTTAATTGAGCAATGTAAAAATTTAGGTTGGCCCAGACTCTTGACTTGTTTTCACAGACTTTCTATACTGGACACACGTGACCTGCGGGGACATACAGCAGACAAGAAGTTTGAAATACATAAAAATTCCAGGGAAGAGTTTAGCCTCAGGCATCAGCTTACAGTCTACTGATCTTGTTAAGAGTAATACAGCTGTTATTTGTTATAAAAAATACAAGAAGCAAGCATATTTTTCTGTGACTGGCACTTATATCTGAGAAAATTTAGTGGGTGCCTATTCCATCTGTATTTCATAGCTAGCCCCAGTTACAGGGCAGCTCCTAAAACCACAAAGTGCATGACATGACTCATCTGTGGAAATTTCATTTGATATCTGAGATCAGTGGTGTATTTAATGCATCTAGAACCATAGATAACATCATTTTAATTAAAAATGCTAGCAGAGTAATTACTTTTTAAGCATATGGCCGCAGATAAGAAAATTGAATGACACTTAAATTGGGTTTGTAAGAAAATGAATTTGCATTAAAAAGTAGCTATTAGCCATTTCAGTGACAATGTGGGAGATCAAGGTTATAGATCTTTGCTCTGTAGGTTGAGAAACCTGTTTTATGAGGGCTGATATATTTGGGCTTTAAGGAAAATGAGGTCTCAGTGATTTTTCACATCTCAATTTCAGTTTAATTAGTTTCATCACATGGAGAAGCATTTGTTCCTTTTAGGGAAGAGTGGACAAATGGCCCCATCAAAAATCAGGGGAAAATGTCATGGCTCTGTAATTAAAGCAAGTGGACAGTCAAGACTAGGGGTGAAGAGACTGTTTAAATTGATTTCTGCAATTTTTTTTTAATGCAACATTAATCCAATTGAAGTTTCAGTATAATAAGGTTTGAAGGGATGTAAACTGAGGAAGAAAGCACAGACAACTCTTCCTGATGTTTCATCACCACCTTTCTGATTCAAGATACTTTTTTCCAAGTGAGAGGTGGCATCTTATTGCCCTAGAAATTACTTTGGTTAAGTTTTGCTATATTGAAAAAAAAATTATTGCTTTTATTTTGTTCATTTATTGCTCAGCTTATGTCTAATATTTCAAAACAAGTTTATCAAGATAAATTCTCATGAGGGCACCAGACAAAAAATGGATGTTACTTTTCCAAATTAAAAACTTCTATTAATTTCTACTTTCAGCAACTCCTTTGTAATATTTAACCTGCCAAAAATAATAAGAGACTGGGAGTTGAAAGTGTTTACTCTCTGCCCAAAATGTTTTTCTTGATAGATTTCCTCAGCAGGGAATTACTTAAAAGTCCAAATTATCCTGAATATCACACTTTTTTCTGGGCTCACTTTAGTTCATATCTTCATATTGTCTGTTGAACTGTATCTTGTTTTGGCAAGGAGAAATAATGCTGTCATTGTTCATTCTCAAAAAAACCCCCCAAAACAGCCCCAAACAAAGCATCAATGACAACAAACAAACAAAACAACAACTGAAATCCCCCTCAAAAAAAGCCCCCAAAAAACCCCAACCACAAAACCATCTTTTAAAAGGTAGGAAAATACCCAAGTTCTATGTAAGGATGAAGAGTACTTTCCCAAAAGATGTTTTTTGGACATTATCCAGCTTCTGAACTGTTCATTTCATTGGACTTTATTGAAAAAC
This sequence comes from Dicrurus megarhynchus, assembly GCA_013399195.1. Classification (NCBI taxonomy): domain Eukaryota; kingdom Metazoa; phylum Chordata; class Aves; order Passeriformes; family Dicruridae; genus Dicrurus; species Dicrurus megarhynchus. Next base: position 347,480 of record VXAD01003457.1, read on the forward strand.
ATTTCCAAGTGCAAGTTTCTTCAAAACTGGTATGACAGCTGAACATCTTGGCCGGAAGAGAAGATGTCAGGTGACAAATATGAATATTACAATATTCAAACTTTTTTTTTTTGGTGGGAATTGGAGCACTGACATTAAGCTCCAAGCTCTTTAGCTAGAAGGCTCTTCTTGGAGAATTGTGAATGCTATGCTGAAGTTAAAACCAAAATAATGCAGAACAAAGAGGTTACTTCTCATTGCAGAAAGGAAGTAATTTTACTGCGATGCTGGATAAAAACAAGTAATATTCTGTTTTAAAACTACATGTCTTGTGACAACTGGACCTATCTAGAATTTTTCCATAAAACTGTGCAGCCCAAAAGATGCTCCTGAAATGCTGGCAGATTACCTCATGTTATGAATCTGCCTCAGTAGAGATAACCATTTTATTGGAAAATTTAAATGCCTGCACGTGTATATGTTTCTCCTGACTACCACACAGAAAAACAAAAAACCAAACTTTATGCTTATGGTTAATTGCATATTGCTTCTTAGAATAATTAGAACCAAGTTAATCTAAGAATAAAATTATGGGGGTTTTGTGAATAAAATTAAGAATAAAATTTTGAATAAAATTTTTGAATAAAATTAAGTGTTTCCCCAAGGTAACTTGTGACAATTACCATAAATACTTTAAGTTTCTTGAAGCTTTTTCCTTCTCCTTTTATCTTTTTATCTCCTTATGTTTTGCTCAGGTGTGCTTTGCATATTCCACCATAAATATTCCTAAATATTTATTTTTCTGGAGCTGTCTGTCTCTAATGAGTAATGACACTCTTGGTGCATAAACCTGTGCATTTTTCTACTTCTGACAGAAAATTTACATTTTGTTTCCTAACAAACTGAAAGTTAATTAAGTGGAGTATTAGTCAATAAAATATGCAATTGTTCTAATTCTTTCTAGTCCATGGGGGTTCTGCGTTTCTTCTTGGATATGTTCTTGCCTTGTCTCTGCAAAGTTTCCTTCTACTCAGCTGGTGCCCAGCTTACACAGTCCCACAGTGTTACTCCATTACAGATGCAGGATTTACCACTGCCTTAGTTCACTGAATTTCCTGGGATCCCTGGCAAACCCTTGCTTCAGTCTGTCAAGGTCCCCAAGTATAACAACCCTGCCCTTCTACACCCTAATTTGCTCCTCTCACCTGGAGAAGGTGCTCTGGGTATTTCTAGCAACTGGTTGCCATTTGGGTTTTTTTCCTGCTGATTCAAGCTGGTGAGGATGGCAGGCCAGGTAAATTCATATATTGTCCACCCACGCTGTTCATATCAGTCCACTTGGATTAAAATGTTCCACTGTTCTCTGCCTTCCCATACTAAAAAATTCATCTCCTAGAAAATCATCCAACTGGTAAAGCATGGTTTGTGTCTTAAATTGGATGCTTTGTTTTCCTTTAGTGCAAGAAATTGAAAATTCTTTTACCTAGTTGATATAACTGTAATGAGTAACTATAGATAAAATCCCTAAAATGTTCTGAAACTTCTCATTAGACGATCTACCTTTAAATGTTTCCCTTTGGGAAAGAGGGTTTTCTTTGCAACACAGATATGGAAGTTCAGCTCAGATTACTGAAGTAATACAAACAATTCAGATCCTCCTCCTCCAAGCTCGGCTTTTGTACTTATGGCAAAAAATCTCAAATGAGTCCAAAGATATTGAAACAAGTTTAAAATCATGGTCATCATGCATCACAGACCATGACATGAATGTTCAGAGCTGCTACTGTAGTACATGTCTGAGGCATCCTTCTGAACTGACAAATACAAATGAACCAAGCATTGCAGTAAACACAGGTTTAGTCACTTAGGATAAAAGTGATGATAGGTCTAGCAGCTTACCAAGAAAACCATGCAATGAGCATTCCTTTTTTGCCTGGACAAAACAGCATTTGATGACAACTGGAAGGTATTAAGTTTCCTTTAGAAAATATTTCATTTCTCTTTTGAGTGAATTATTCACTCACATTTCACAGAGTACAAGCTCAGCACTCTTCTGTGCAATCATACTCTATAATGGTTTTTTCTTAAATGGGTCAAATAATAGATGGTCTAACCCCTAAGTATCAGTTTTGTTAGCATTGCCCTCCTTTTACGTATTTTTATCACAGATGGAAGAATACAGCTGCAGTAGAAAGCTCTATTCAAGCATCCCTTTGTTCTTAGAATGCTGCTAACAGTGCCAAGATTGTGGGTTCGATCCCTCTATGGACCATTCACTTAAGAGTTGGACTTAATGATCCTTGTGGGTCCCTTCCAACCCAGAATATGATTCTGTGATTCTTATATTTGTCCATCCCCATGCTAACCCCCTTTCTTTTTCTTCCTTTTCAATTACATTCTACCCTTCAGTCTCATGCTACACCACAAAATTATGGTTGAATGCTATTAAACACCCCACAATAACCGTTTCTCAATTGAATTAGTCAGTGTTGCAGATTGCTTGTGCACAAGAAAAGACACTTTAAGTTTGTATGTGTGGAAGGTTTAGTTTGCTTTTGGAGGAAGGAGGTATAATATTGTAATAAGCTTGTTGTTCTAACAGTCTTCCCTCTTTTCTAATCTCCTTCCTGTAGAAAGATCCATCTACATTAATTTTTGTTAGCTGAAAGGGCACCTTTGTCAATAAAAGTATATCTTTTAAATCACATCACTGTAGAAATGGCTGTAAAGCATTATTGAGTAAGCAATTTTTTCTATTTTTTTTACTTAGAATTAATTTTAACACTGTAAATTAGAAGTTTTGATATTGACTGTTATATTTTCTGGTAATATTTTTGAGTCTAAAATAGTGTAAGAGTTTAGGGTATAAAACAGATTAAAAATGAATAAACAAAGAATTGCCACTTCCTTTCCATAGCAAATGCAGTGACAATTATAAACCACATTTTTTAGACAAAAGATAAAACTCTAAATTATGATGTTGCCTTTTTAAAATGGGTTTTATAGCTCAAACATGACACTAAATTTTGGAAATCTATTCAGAATTATTTTTTTGCTGAAAGCTGTGAATCTGGCTTTATTGTTTGAAGTACAGTTTTCTAAGCCTGAAATAAATAAGGACGTAGATATTTCCATGAGTTGAAAGGCATTTTTTTTTCCTAGAGTATTGCACTATAATCCCAGGTACAAGAGCTTTCAATAGCAATCTAGAAAAGACATAAGTTAAAATATGCCTGGATATAAAAGAGTAATTAATATCAAGTATCAGTTACCAAGGACTTTCTAAAGCCTGAAATAAGGCTTTCTCAGTGTAGGTGATTTATTGACTAGAAACTAGACAATCTTCCTGATTCCTAAAAGTTTATATTTTGCTGATTGAAACCATTAAGCTGAAGATCAATTTATCTTCTTCCGAAAAAGATGCCAAACCTGGTGGATGTTTGTAACAGCATTAGACTTCCAAGATGGGGTGTAGGTCAGGCACAGGGTAGACACAAGATCTCAAGCAGTTCTTTCCGTGGTATGTTCCAAACAGTTTTGTTTCCCTTATTTCCAGATGCAAAAAATGAAGATAATTTTCAACAGGAGGTAAATTGCCTGTAGTATGTTTCTTTTCAATGGAAACAACAAATTGAAACATGTAAGAAGTTAATGTTTTTTGTAAATTGAAACTATTTACATGGACTAGGGAACTGACTGATAAAGTTTCCAATAATAAAGATCAGCCATCATAATCTTCTCCTTTTTCAAAGTAGCATTAACCCATTGATTGCTCTGTTCTCTGCAAAGGCCTGGTCTCTTATCATTGATGATTACTTCTATGGGAAAGATGGATTTCTTTTAAGCCTGAAAAAATAACTTTCTGTATGTTTCTGTGACTTTTGATGCTGTACTTGTTTTCCTATAGGAGCTTATCCAAAGTTTTGCTCTGATATGGAATCTCTGAGATAGATGTTTGTTTTTAAAGGCAGAGGCAAGAAGAAAAGACAGCTCATGTCATCAGATACCTTTCAAGCCTCTATTAACCTCAGGTTTTAAGTGGAGTAGTTCTGGAGTTATAGAGTAAAAGGGGAAAAATATTGCACTTTTTCATATGACAAAAGGTATGCTGGGTATAGTCCTCTCACTTCCCTTAGAAATTTTTATGGGAGAAGACATGACTTACACCTCTTTTACTGTGCCAACTTTTTTCAGCAGTAAGTTGGCATAATTTTAACACCATGTCTCTAATTTACTGTACAGTATGCTTCTTTGCTCTGTAGAAAGAGGGAATCCCTTATGTGTGAAACTGACTTTAACTTTATTATCATATATTTATTTAATACTCAGCAGCTGTACTTTCTGGTCAATAATACATATATTCCTGGATTTCCAAAAAAGAAATCTAACTGAACATTAAATTAATAGGACTTTAAATTGTGCTTTTGCAATACTTCAAAAAACTCTATCAAAATAACTACAGCTGTTCTTCTCTTTTGAATTTTCTGTCTTTCAAACAGTAAGTATAGTCATTTAAATGTCTTACAAATTTTCTCTGAAAAGTTTCACAGAATTTACTTAGTAATTCTAATAAAAAAAAATAGAGCAAGTCAAAACTTGGAATTTCACTAATGTGCAATCACATTCACTGCCCAGAGCAACCATTTTGTAGTTCTTTGCACTAGGGACAATATCTAATAATTAATTTCTTTAGCTAATTCAGAGACATTCAGCATTTCCTAAAATATAACTATTAAGTAGGTTAAGATTTCTCTCATTAAAATATCCACTGTTTCTTTAATACACTGCACTTTACTTTTAAAAGGATGCTTGCTTTAAACATCCAGGTTCTTTTCAGCCACTGTCACCTCTTTCTTTTTAATAGTTGTCATTTGACCAACGCTCTTTGTGATTCAGTTGAGTTTTGAGTCAGAGGTTATAGCTGAATTTAATGACCTTGGTCTGAAATGCCATGTTTTAATATTCAGGTGTCTTACTGTTTTAATAGGAACCTTGGTAGATATTCCTCCTTTTCCATATTCCAGGAGACACATTCCCCAGGTGTCACCATAAGTGAGGGAAGAGTTAATAGTGCAAAAAGAACTTGGTGTGGAAGGCTGTGAAGTCCAGAGAAATTACCATTAGACTTTATTATTTACCACTAGAATTTATCATTATAGGTGCATAATGGCAGCTGTATAACCTGTTGCCTTTACCAGGTTTTCTTGCACTGCAGAAAGTTGTGGGAAGTTCTCAGTTTATTGATTTGTTTTGCAACTAGATAGGGAGACCAGGTTGAAGGCAAGCCTTTATTTATGTGGCCTTTTTTTCCCCTAATTCTTTTGCTTATTTTCCTAGTAGTATTTTGCTCTACTGGACTTTTTCTTGATCTTTCTTTTGGTCTTCACTGTAGCATTTCTGTCTGGTCTGGTAAAATACCAAAAACTCTTATCAATAATAGCAGGTGGTTAAAGGTCTTTGTGGGCTCAGGTAAGTGTTTTTATTACAATTTTATTAGTGAAATATTTAATACTTTCCACCTCCAGGAATTGTGTTTCACTGTTAGTCATGACATAAATGAAACACTTATCTTGCTGACAGAATGTGGCTTTATGTACCTTGCCTGTGATCTCTAGAATTGCAGTTTTTCTTTTTTTGGCTTGCAGTCAAACATTACTAATTTTTTATCATCTCTCACCATGTGCCACAGTGCAGTTGGACAGTATAAATCACAGGCAGCAGTCAACCTTCTGGCTTTGTTTTGTGTCTAAGACACAATGACTAACTAAGATTTTCAGTGATTATGTGAATCTCTGGAAGGTCAGTTTTACCGTGTTACTTATCACACTCATAAAATGCAATTATTTGTATATTTTGGCTTCACTTGACTGATGAAGCTGTAAGTTTTACTAGAATCATAGAATAGTTTGCATAGGAAGGGAGCTTTCAAGGTAATCCAGTCCAACTACCCCTGTACTGAGCAGGGACAACTAGATCAGGTTGCTCAAAGTCCCATCCAACGTGACCATGATTCCAAGGACTGGGCATCTACCAAGTCTTGGGGCAACCCATTCTAATGTTTTGCTAACCTCATTATAAAAAATTTCTTCTTATATCTAGTTTCAATCTACTCTCTTCTACTTTAAAAGACTTACCTTTTGTCCTATCACTAGAGCCCCTTTGTTTGCTTGTTTTGTTTGCTCAATTGTTTTTTAAAATGTAATGTAATTTATTTTTTTATTTTATTGAATTTTAATTTTATTTTATTTTCCCAAAGCATTTGAAATTTGAAGAAATAATGTGAGCCTCAGTTACTGTATAACTACTGAGATTTAATGTAGTTTTATTGTTTTGTGAAAAGGGAGAAGCTGTGTAGGTGTGGCTGATCATATATCTTGGTAGCTCCTGTATCAATCATAAACAGATTGAACAGCCTTTCGTGCAAACATATTTTAAAAAATGTACATCAGAGGGGAATAGTGGAAGCACCATTCACTTAGTGAGGCTGCTTGCCGTGCCTGTTTAGGGATCTTGGAGCATTTCCTGGAGACTTAGGAACCTTACAATGTGCTAAAAGGACTCAATCCAAACCCCATGAATGTCAGTAGACCAATCTCCACAGAGTTACGTGAACTTTAAATCAGGATAAGCAAGTGCTCATGTCAGTACTTTATCTGAGTCATGTGCAGGCCCACAAAGGAGAGGAGAGGTTTGCAAGCTGCAATATAATGCTCCCAGATCCCAGCAGTAAATCTCACTAGGTATGATGTGATGGCCCTAAAATGCACTGGGCTTTATTTTACATTGGCCTTAATTAACAATATGAACTGATAGCTTCTAGCAGACATGCAGAAGAAAATCATGTGGACAGTAAGAGCCCTGTTTATCAAAATAAAGTAACTTGCAGGAGTTGCAAAAACTGTGCTTCCTTTCTAACAGCTTTATGGTTTTCCTACAGTTACAAGCTTTCTTATATCAGAATTTAGTTATTTTCTATAGCTGAGGCAGATTTTAATAATTCTTTTTCACAGTGAAAATTCTAATGGTGTAGTGACCTCTTGCCTGTCAGAGAAACCCACATCTTTCTGGGAAGGAGATAAAAATACAATTGAACAGATGATGCAAACTGCAGCTTGACACATTGCCATTAGTAGTGCAGAAAGGACATATATCTACTCTGACTTGGTACCATCTTTTCCTCTGCTCTTCTCATTATCCAGATCTTGTTTATGTAGGCTTTGGAATCTTTGAATATAGACCTCATACGCAGCTGGGAAACAGCTTTCAGAGCAATTGTCATACAACAGGGCCTCATCAACCTCTATAAATATCTGAAGGGTGAGTGTCAAGAGGATGGACCAGGCTTTTTTCCATGGTCCCCCAGCAATGGGACAAGAGGCAACGGGAAGAAACTGATGCACACAAAGTTCCACCTGAACATGAGGAAGAGCTGTGCAGTGACTGAGCGCTGGAACAGATCACCCAGAGAAGGTGTGGAGTCTCCCTCACTGGAGATATTCCAGAACCATCTGGACACAATCCTGTGCAATGTGCTCTGGGATGACCCTGCTTGAGCAGGGAGGTGGGACCAGATGATCCGCTGTGGTCCCTTCCCACCCAACCCCCATTGTGAGATTCTGGAATTCTGCAACAGGAGCTGCAGTCAGAAAGCAAGTCCCATCAAATGTGGAGTCTTTCAGTACAGGGTGTAAAGTAAAAAGAGAAGGAGGGGTCATGTAAAACAGTGTATGCATTTGATTTACTGATAGATTTAGTGTCAAAATTCTTTTGTTGTATTGAAGACTGGAAGTTTCTTGACAGTTTAACCTATAACCTCTTTTTTTTCCCAGACATTTTCTGAAAATTGAGATCTTGAACAGATGAGATACACATCCTTAGAAGAATGTCAGTTAGTGTATAAAATACAATTTTAAGATGCTCACAAATAAGAATATTCTCTTACAGAAGATCTCTGAATTAATACTTACGATGTAATCTAATACAAGAAAGGTACAAAACTGGCTCAGTTTTAAGACTAATTGCACATCACATTGTCTTGTCAGATCTGCCAGTGTCCTTCATGTTTGTGCATTATTACAGACAAAAAAAAAGTGCCAAAGAATGAATAACATACCTTACAATGGCATAAGCAATTAGGTTTTTGTGCTTACAGGAGATGAGAACACTTTTCAACATCAAAAAGATTAATTCAAGAGCGAGAATGTACAGTAAGATCAAGAAAAATTCTGGAATAAATTTCCACCTCTTCTTATTTAGAGTGAGATGTGAAATTTAAGAGTGGGTGCTGTGTAATAGTGGCTGATATCTTCTGTGTCCCCGATGAACTCTACTGTCACCAGGTGAGGTGAAGTTTCTTTCTCTTTTGTTGCAAATGTTCCACTTTGGAAACGTCCTTCTTTATACAGTGAGCTGAAGGAGAAGTGTATTTTCATTGAAACAAGTCCCAAAGACATCTGATTATTACTGGTAAATTTGCTTCCAATTAACTTATCCAGCCTTAGGATAAATAGAAAAATCCCACAAACAAACAAACCAAGAAACCCCAACCAATCAAAAATAAATTTCTTAAAAACAAACCAGAACTCCTCACAAACCACCTAACCAACTAACAAAAAACCCCAAACAATAGAGAAAAAAAAAACAAGGAAAAAAAAAGAACAAGAAGGATTTTCCTTGACTGCCAAGTTAAATTATCTGCTATTGTAGGTTACTCATGACCTAATCTTGTTCATCTACTTATATTTCCCTCCATCAGAGCTAGTCCATGTCTGCAGCAGTTTTTAGTCTTGCTTTTAGGTGCTGCTTCACAACTTCATTTTCTCATGGTTAGAAATAATTTTCTAATTTACAGTGCAATTTTCAGACCAAATTACATACCTTTGTTCTAGCACTGATATTGTCTTTTAGCTTTAATAGCTCTTCCATCTCCCTTGTGTTTGTTCCCAGAGGTACTTACAGAGAACAATCATCTACCCTCTTATCTTATGTTTTGCTGGGCTAAACAAGCCAAGCTCTTTCAGTCCGTTCATGTAAGATAGGCTTTGCTGTCTCTGCACTAATTGTCTTTCAAAAAAATTTATCAGAAGGCACACTTACTGGAAAATAAAGTTTCAGTGTATGCTGCAGAGCATATAGAAAGCCTTCCACATTTGTTTCAGACCCAAGCCTAAAAGTTTGCACAAGAAACTGGTTTAAAACTACAACTAATTAAATCTGTAAATTGAAATTACAGGCAATCTTCTAAGTTCAGTAATAATGATGCTACCTTATATGTTGGAGTCCGGAATGCAGAGAATACTGCTCTGCCTGTTTTAAAGAATAAAACCCCCCTGTACACCAACATTCCTGACCTTCGACCGTGGAGAAAATTGTATACCCTCAAAGAGGAGTTAGAATCTGCGTGGGTGTAAACTGGGTGATGAGATATTGTGTAAGGTTGCTGCACGGTGAAAAATCTAGACTTTTTAGGTTAGTTAATATAGTAATAAGATAAAAGCAAAAAACTTCAAAATGGAGGATAGTAGTTGTCTTTTAGAGCCGCCTTCTTCTTCTTCTTGTCCTCCATTTCATGTGGTAAAAATAATTTGGAATGATTGGATGAAAAATTCCCCAGTTCCTTTCGACGTGACAGGGTGAATTATTGAGCATTGGTAGAAAAAACAAAATGTGTTTCATTTCAAGTTTTAATTGGACAATTTACCTTTATAAGAGGCTGTAATCAAGATTACCGGTGGCCATTTCTGGCATTCTTTGCTCTGTGCTATGTCTAACGCCCGGCTGTGGGCTACATTTCTCTGATAAGCCTTAATAAACAACTATCTGCAAGATAAGAAGACTGAAGGTCCTATTCTTCACGGCGCCTGGCAAAAGATATTAAAATTTCCCTCATCAGGGGAAAGAAAATCATTGAGGCACGAAACCTGACAGTTATATAAAGCAATTTCTAGAAAATTAGGCTAGTCCAATTTGCTGTGCAGCACAGGTTCCGTGCCAGGGAGGGGATGTCCCCAAAGAGAGAGCCATAGAGGAGCCCACACTGTTGCAGGGTTACTTTTGAGGGGCCATGCTCTATGGACAAGCTCCTGTTGGTGCACTGAGAATAAAACAGTGAAGGAAAAGGCACGAAGCAGGGAGTCTCAGAAATAAAACTTTGTCATGGGCAGGGCCAGAAGAAGAAACCTACATCTTAAGAGTCTACTTCTGAAGTGTGCTAAGGATGCAAACCAGTGTATACAACCACATTCTAACCTCAGCCTCCTGCACCAGCAGAAGACTAACCAAAGGGGTTGGGAGAAAGTCTGTGTAACCCTCGGCAGAAACAAGAGAATCTGAGTCCAGAAAGGTGAAAGGGAAGGTATTGAACAGAAGTTGAGTCTTCAAAATGAAAAGAAAATATGTTTCCCTAAGTGTTGGTTTAATTATTTGTTGTCTTTTTTTTTTTCTTCTTATGCAAAAGCTGCATCAGTAATTAAAAATTTGTTTTAATCAGTCATTAAGGAAATAATTTTAAATTCTCTGCATTGAGGCTTTTTTGTCTGTCTGGCAATTCAGCAACTATTGAGGATGGTGCTTGGATCAAATTCCCAATTCAAACACAAAAGTATTATACTTAGAACCTCAGTATCTAAGCTTAACCATCCTCCTGCAGTGACTTTAAATCAGTTGCCACCCAAGTTTCCTACAGTGTGTAAGCTCCTGGCTCCTGAAGGGCATGTCCATGGCGATCTGGATTGAGACAGACCCACCTCCGTGTATGAGGCTCAGCAGCTGCAGCAGTCAAAGAGAATATAAAATCAGAATTCAGTTCTCTCCTCTGAGTGAAGTTCAAAGAAAATCTGAGCTGATTTCATTAATTTGTTAATTAATCTCCTTAACTTTAATGCTCTGCCTCTCCACATCTTATCCTAGTTCAGCCAATGAAGAGAAAGAGCTGTTTCAGGATTACAGACATCCAGCCTATTGAAGCTCTTGCTGTATTAAGGCTCATTGCTTTTATTTGCTTATATTGAGAGTGGTGATGTGGCCAGAGCCAGAAGCAGAAATCTACAACTTAAAAATCTTCTTCTGAAATATGCTAAGGATACAAGCCTGTGTAATACAACCACATGATAATGCTTCCGCAGAACTTTGCGATAGCTCCGACTAGTAGTTCCTGTATTTTTGAAGTGGTTTTCCTGATTGAAAGAGAGTAGGTTTAGGTTAGATTCTGGAAAGCAATTCTTTACTGTGAGGGTGGTGAGCCCTCATGTTGCCCAGAGAAGCTGTGACTGCCCCATCAATGGAAGTGTCCAAGGCCAGGTTGGATGGGGCTCTGAGCAACTTGGACTAGTGGTATATGTCCCTGCCCATGGCAGAGGGGTTGAAATGAGATGATCTTTAAGGTCCCTTTCCTACCAAACCCCTCTGCAATTCAGGGATTTCAAGGATATCATACTCTTAATCTGTTCTTGGTGACATTTTTTAATCCATCTGTGTATGTATATACTCATTATTTTACTACTGTTACATATACTACTGTTCTACTGACTCAAAATTTTATCATTTCTTGCAATATTTGATGATATATTTTCATTTAGCACAAAAAATAGCGGAGGTGAGACAATCAGTCATGACAATTTATTGTAACTGAGAATCTTAAAGCCCAGCTCATTGAGCCATGTGGTTATGCAAGAATCTTTTTCTGTTGCTATCATACTTGTGTAGCTATCAGTGATGCTGTTTATATGGACAAACTTTTTTCTTTATTTTTTTTCTTTAAATTCTAATGAAATCAACTTACTAACAAAATGTAATCAAGGGTCCAAATTATGTATCTGATTTTAGAAAGTGCTTATACCATTACTAAAGTATGAAAGAAGTTTAGTCACATCTCAGCTAAATCATAGTTTTCCTACAGCATTTATAATTTGTTATGCATATGCATATTCACACTCGCATGCATATATACACACATATATATATAGCTTTTACCAAAAACAGATAAGTAGAAAGTAAAATAACATTTTCTTGTAATAGTGCTTTTATTTTGGATAAGTCACTCATTTTGTGTAGCTAAATGGGACAACTGTTGGACTAATGAAGACTTTTTCCTTACTTCAATAAAATACCTGTGGATGCCTCTAAACTTTAACTGATTTCATGTCCCATAATGTATTTTATTAAAGACATGGAGATATTGGGCCTTTTTAATGCCATAATTATCTCAAAAAATGGATTTATGTCATACCTCTGTACAAACGTTTGGTTCCATTTCCAATACCTGTCAGGTCTTAGAGCAGGTTAGACCCCATAATTGTCTGCAGGCTTGTATTTCTGCTTATCATTAAACACAAAGACAAGGATGGAACAAAGCAACAAATGAAAGAACAATCAATGCAAAGGAGATAAGGAAAAAAATCTTTAAAAGTCTCAAAACCCCTTAAAGCTTAAACAGTCATGATTCCATAAAAAAATTCAATCAAGTATAGACACCTGTCATCTGAATAGCATCTGTAAGAAACAAGCAAAGAAACAGAAAGCCAACCAAAGAACAGTAACTATAATGTTCTAAGCAAAATTGTTGGCTACACATTGATAATAACCTTCTATGTAAGCTATTGAAACCTACCTCGAGTTCAGTTTTGTCAATATTTATTTGTTCAGAGGGCAGGCTCCATGCTAGAGTTAAAGCATCATTCTACTCTGATAATGAACTAGAAGAGTAAAGTTATCAAGGAAAAGGTAAAAAGGAAAAAAGGTTTTTCCAGAGCGACTTATCCTGACATTCCCTAAAGAATGCATTTCTTGGAATTAGAGAATCATAGAATGATTGATGAGAAGTTCATCATGACCTGGCAATATGAGCTGGGAGCCCAGAAACCCCCGTGTGCTGGGCTGCACCCAAAGCCCCGTGGGCAGCAGGGCAGGGAGGGGATTCTGCCCCTCTGCCCCACTCTGCTGAGACCCCACCTGCAGTGCTGCATCCAGCTCTGGATTTCCCAATATACGAAGGACAAGAATCTGTTGGAATGAGTCCAGAGGAGGCCATGAAGATACTCAGATGGCTGGAGAACCTTTCCTACAGGGAAAGGATGAGACACCTGCGGCTCTTCAGCCTAGAGAAGTTGCCAGTCTTACAGTAGCCTTCCAGCACCTAAAGGGGACTAAAAGAGATCTGGAGAAGAACTTTTCCTGAAGGCATGGAGTGACAGGACAAGGGGGAATGCCTTCAAACTGAAAGAGAGTAGGTTTAGATTTAATATTAGGAAGAAATTCTTTACTGTGAGGGTAATAAGGCACTGGAACAGGTTGCCCAGAGAAGTTGTGGGTGTCCCATCCCTGGAAGTGTTCAAGGCCAGGAATTCTGGCATTCTGTGACTGTCTAGCAAGCAAAGAACAGAGTTCTCAAGGCTCAAGTCACTATTGCCAGACAAAGCAATCAATGATCAATATCACCTGAATTTTTTTGTTTGTTTGCTTCTGGTCCAATACCCTGTTGAATTTAAGTGACCTGAAGTCACATATCAGTTGACTACCTCAATAGTAAATGTAATATAGAATTGTCTGCATCCTAGAGAAACAAGGCATGTCACCACATAATTTTTTCTCTCCTTTCCTTTGTGGTGCTCTTAACACAAAGTGCAGTTAGTATGAGGAAATTAGGTTATCCCCTTCACCACCATGGCCTTCCTTCTCAATGCTGAGACAAAGAGGAGGAGACAATATTAACTTTTGAACAGTTCAGCATCTTCTTTTGTCACTGAACAAGAAGAGTTTCCAGTCTGAAAAGCAGTCAGTGTATTACCTTGTCTGATATTAAAGCTATATAACTTTGTATACAATAATTTATTTTAACTTTGTGCTTTGGACAGAGGAAGTACAACAAGAATCAGAATGGAAAAAGAGGGTAAGTCTGAATGAAAAGCTGAAAGACCAATGAGGCTGCAGTGGATTCATGCTCCCTTTCGACTGCAGCCATACTGATATCCCCTACCATGGCAAAATGAAATTTAAGGTCTGCTTGCCTTGCCTGAGTTACTTGTGTTTTATCACTACTCATGATGACTGGCTGGTAATAAAATTTCAGAGTTCATAGCTCAATACAATTAATGTTACTGTGCTTGCTTCTGCTTGATTATACCAGGCCTAGGCATTCAGACATCAATCTCCATAACTGGACTTTCCTTATGGATAAAAAAATGAGGAGGACCAATATACTATTCTAATCTTGAATAAACACTTGTTCGTATTGATAAAATCCACTGTAGGAAAATATAAAGGGAAATACTTACACAGAAAATATGGATCTTCTAAAAAATGCGAATATGCTTAAAAATTGCTTTTAACGTGCTCAGATACATATCTTCATAAAAACAAGAATTAATGAGAGTGGAAACCATGCACTGTCTTATACTTTGCCAGAGGTAGTACCATTGGTGGGCACTTTGTATGATAATGAATGTGCAGGAGATGTCTAGATTGATCCTCTTGTTACTTTCTTCATGAATAGAAGAAATGTCAGCTTAAAACAGTTCCAAAAAAATCTTTTCAAAATATCTAAAAATTCCTCTACTGATTACGTATGTAGACAAAATATGAGGACTTGAACCTTTCTGCTAAAGAGGACTATAGAACTGTTTAGGATTTTCAATTATAATATTTATTCCTCTGTCACAATTTTAACAAAATTAGCTTTATTAATTAAGAACTATAAGGATTTTCCACCTAAATTGTAAGACACCTTGAACAAATGGAGGTTAGCTTTCTTCTTTCTTTCTTTCTTTCTCTCTTTCTTTCTTTTTGTCTTTCTCTTTCTTCTCTTTCTTTCTTTCTCTCTTTCTTTCTTTTTGTCTTTCTCTTTCTTCTCTTTCTTTCTTTCTCTCTTTCTTTCTTTTTGTCTTTCTCTTTCTTCTCTTTCTTTCTTTCTCTCTTTCTTTCTTTTTGTCTTTCTCTTTCTTCTCTTTCTTTCTTTCTCTCTTTCTTTCTTTTTGTCTTTCTCTTTCTTCTCTTTCTTTCTTTCTCTTTCTTTCTTTCTCTTTCTTTCTTTCTTTCGTTCTTTTTCTCCTTCCTTCCTTTCTTTCTTTCTTGCTCAACTTACAATCTGCAGATATTTTATAAACATGTTATAGCAAAAGAAAGATACTTTAGAGACATAAATTTATTTTATATTAATGTAATTTTTAGCTGGACACAGTGAAATAAAAAACTTTAAGTTAAACATATGATAAACTGAATCTTACCGGGTGGACATGAAGTGAGAGTTGAAATCATTCAGTATAGTAGAAAGTGGACAAGTGAGTAATATTAAATCTTACATGATGCCATAAAAGATTAAATAATAATACAGATTCAATGATAAATTTTAGTAAGAGATAGAAAATTAAATTCTTCATACACAGGACTTGACAAACCACATTTGCTTAATTTAGTAATCAAAAACATCCATGAGACTGGGCACAATTTGGAAATGTCTAAAGGAGTCTAAAGGAGTACCAGAACTAGCTTTGCTGATGTAAAGAACATTGAAGCATGAAATGCTACAAGAGAATCCTTTAATAGTGAGCAAGGACTACCAGGAGAAACAAATATTAATGGCAGAAGGATATATTTCTCTTGAGGGGACTAAATGCATGCAAGTGAAAAGAAAAACAATGAAAGGAAAGTAAATAAAAAAAAAAGAAAACATAACAAGAAACAACAAAAAACCCACTCAAAACCCCACAAGAGATGGAGCAGGACATCAGCTATTTCTGTAAGTTTAATGCCATCCAGGGAATCTATAAATGCAAACCACGAGGAGTTTTGATCAGTGTCAATAAATTGGAACTGAAAAAGCTCCTTTTGAAGATTTTCAGCAAATCTAAGGTGGATCTAACTAAACAAACAGACAGGTCTTTTTCTAATGAAGCAGTCATGGATGATGTAAAGGCTAGCTGGAAGTAGCAAACAGAAAAATTTTGCACTATGAAATGTGCTTATGCATTTGTAGACTGAAAGATAACTGATAATAACACAAGTTAGATTGAATGTTAAGATATTGTCTTGGGGTGACTGCAAAGATAATGTTAAACAAAAACATCTTACTCATCAGCGTAAAAAATTATGACAATTTAAAAGACAGTTTAATGCTCCCATATATCTTCTGAGAAATAATGATAACAGGAACCTAACTTTTCTCACCTTGTGCAGAGTAACATTTTAGTCAATGTATTAAGGAGAGAGAAATAAAATGTTCTAATTAATTATAAAGTAATTGCAATACTAATTTCAACCTTTTTGTTCTTTTAATAAAACCCTCAATATCAGGCATACCTTATTTTTTTAAGAAAACTAAATGTCCTAAAATATTAAATCCTCAAGGATAAAAGAGAAAGAATTACTGTAAAAATCAGAAGAATTGAGATCTGAAATACAAACAAGATGGTACAACTCTTCTTTAAAAAAAAATGAAATCATGTTGTTTCTCTTATATGATATATAAGTTCAGTGTTTGCTGTGGCACAGAAAATGTAGGAGGTGTTCCATTAATTCCAAGACTGAGTCTGGATGTGTTCTAGCACTTTTTACAAAAATAGTACCATTAGTAGTTTCAGAACAATGTTGCAAAATAAAAAAAACCCAAAAACAAAAACAAGCAAACAAACAAAAAACCCCAACTGAACAAAGAAAACCCGAGTCTGATGAATCACCCCTGCCAAAGACATGGAAAATATCTTTAACAGACATCAGAAGGGTGCAGAGGAGGCAACATCACAAAAAAAATGAAGACGTTCACATCTCTGAGAGTTGCATTTCACCATTTTCCCAAACGTGTGTTAGGTGTCCATTAAATAAACTGGGTCTTCTATACTGTTCTTTGCACATGCCTGTGAGTGTATGCATAAATAAATAAGGAGTGTTTCTAAAACTTTTAATTGCTCTGTCTTTCCAACTAAGTACCAAATACAGTTGGTTGAGGGATTTTTTTTCCCGGTCTTGTTCTGTTAATGTATTCATTTCACTGTGATTAAAAAAGATGGCAACTGAACAACAGGAGAAGCTGGAGGGTGAGGGAGAGAAAAATACCAATTTTCTGGAAAATCCCTAGTGCAACTCATTCATTTTCCTTGCCCTCCAGTCACCTGTTTGTTTGCTCCATCTCCTTTTATGTAGGTGTAGCACTCCAGTGGTTATGGTGTGACAGCTAGCAAGGCTTTTTCCAGCATTTGTGGGATAAGGGACTAATGACTGCAACGCCTGCAGGACAGCTAGAAAGCTTATTAGACAGATATATTCAACTCCCAGTGAATAGGAAGGCACTGGAAATTAAATTCATCTGCAAAGCTGCCTCTCATTTTGAAAGTAAACCAATACCGTTTGTACACTGAAAGTTAAGAGATGCATTTTTTTATAGTACCAGGGAAGTGCTACTATTCAAAAAGCACATTAGAAGAAATGTAATCCTGTTTGGCAAAAATGGAGTTTTATGTAGTGAAAGTCAAATTATATTAAGAGCATTCAGACACCACTGAAGTTATCCCTTTATTTGAACAATGTGATAATGCCTGTGTGTTTTTATCTACTCAGTCAGAAATTATGGAGTTTAAACTCCAGCAAAGAATGAAATAATGCACCCTAAGGTTTAGAAAAATCAGTCCATTGAAATAAAAAGGGATAATTCTTACTTATTTGATTGTTTATTTAATACCAGAGACTTGTGTCTGAAACATAACACATTAAAGAAATTTGATCTTAATAAAAATGTCTACATGAAAGCAGTTAAATGAACAGATCTTAATGCAATTTCAGATTCATTCAAAATTCTTTGCTATTTGTAGTCTTGAAGTTAGAATCCCTTACATGCCTATATACTACTACTTACTTTTCTAAATACAGACTAGGTGTATGAGTAGGGTCTGTGACAATTTGGGATTAACAAATTTGGTCTGACAGCCCACTAAAACCTATTAGTTTTTTAATGGATAGACCTGTGCTTCGATTTGCAGCATATGTGTTTTTGATGTAGATCCTGCTTTAGCTTTCTCTGTAATGAAAGATATGCATGGAGCAAGGATTGCATAAATTATTTTTTTTCTCTCTTTGTATATTTGAGTCAGACTATGTACACAGCAACTATTTTAGATGGGATGAAAACTCTTTCTTTTTCTGTGCTTTCTTGGCATCTGTCCTCTCTGAACACGTAGAAAGGTTGGTCCAAGCATTCTTAGGCTGCATACAGAAAAGGTGAATATGTTGTTAACTATTCCCTTACACACTGACACCAGATGAAAGCTCAATTATTTTCACTTTTGGTCATTTTTCATACCTAATTAACCATGTGCACGTTTATTTTTTTCCAGATGGTGTTGCCAATTAGTGGAGGAAAAAAAAATATATGGTCTTATTTTTGATAGACGGAAATTTGGTATTTAATCAAACAGATTGTCAGGAGATTGCTTGGTCCTGTAGCATTAAAAATAGTTAGCAAATTTAATTTGGGTTAATTAAAAGAAATGTTCTGTTACTTCAATAAATACAAAATTTGTGAAATTTCTTAACAGTAACGTGAAATCTATTTGTAAAGCAGATTTGTAAAAGAATTACAGTGTTTTGAGTGATATATGTCCAATAAACTCTGTAAGGGAGGAGTTTGATAAAAAAAGGATAAGATGGCTTAAAGTCACTGCAGAATTTTTCTTTTTGCATTGAAGCATGTGGTCTTCAAACTATGCCAGGCCTTCCTGGGGATTCAATCTGTAATCGTTTCCAAGTGAACATAAAATATCTTAACATTTTTTCACACTTTAGTAATTTTGCAAGCACCTATGCAATGGTACATCATGCTTGCTTCTAGAGTTGGAATTGTATGTTTAAGCTTGAGGATGTTTTAGAATGAGAGAGGGCAAGGCTGAAAGGGACTACTGGAATATGCATCTAGATACCCACCTGAATATTCTAAAGAGAAACATTGCTTATTCGTAACTGATGTTTCTCTAATCTGTTCTCAAAAGGCCTCCAAAGGCAGAGGCCTTATCTGGTCTCTTACCAATACACTCCATATTTCCCCCATCTTTCTAAGGACTGACTCTTCTTTGCTTCATTTGAAAACTCTTACCAGTCAGGGTGAGGAAACAGAGACAATATTTCTACAATTTACACCAAGGTAAGAAGGGTTGAGAATACACTGAAGCAGGTTATCAGAATCCAAAACAGGTGGTGAAATGTCTTGGGAAAACATGGGATGAAGTATTGGAAGGAGAAAATATACTGTCACAATGAATTTTATACTGTGGCACTATTCAACACTTAGCAGCCATCATATTTTTGTCATGAGTGTGTTTCCTGCCTTGTTCCTGAGAATATTGTACAGGTGTTCCTCTTCTTCTAGGAATATGCAAAACCTGCAGTCACTATCTGTGAAAGGTAGGTACTTATGCACAGAATTACAACTGGTGGTGTTGAGTACACAGAGTATGAGGTGCCTCGAAAGAAGTGGGAATTGTGCTGCAGGTTCCAAGGAGATGAGCACCCCATCATTTCTGAAAGTAAAAATATCTCATCACTGAATAAACATCCATTGAATCTCAGAACATTGTTCGCTGTAAGAGCAATTTGCTTTGAATGCATCAAGAGAAAATTGTCCTTAAAAACAACACAAAATTTAATGTGCAATTATATGGAATTATGGTCCTAAGGTAAAAATCAAATTTGCTTTCCATTGAACTGAATGAAAAACTCACTCATCCTGTGCATCTGTGCATTCTAACGCAGACTAACCTAGATCCCACATGTTTGTGGGTGTCTGAAATGCCAGCTGCTGGGTGAGGGAATGCAATCTCCTGTGTTTAAATTCCTTTCTACTTTTTCTTAAGTGTTCTCTTAAACATGGTTCACTTAATTTTTTTTGTGAATTCATATTATGTGCATCTCAATGTTGAATTATGGCAAGCAATGAGGTTTGACTTTTTCATCTGAAGCTAATGAACCCACGGAGATCACTACAATTTTTAAAGCAATCTGTGATTATACACACGTGTTTATCACATCAAAACTGTCCCAGGCTTAATCTGATATCATATTATAATCATGTCATGACTGCATAACTTTATTTCTGTGTTTCATATGGACAGAATGGAGAAAAGAGACCAGTTGTCACTGTCCAAATTCTTATTCTCCTAGATCTGTGTGCTTCAGGTTTCACTTGTTACAGCTCCTGAGAGTTTTAAAAGTAACTTCTGAAGTATTGGCCTGGAAAATGTTTTTGTGTATGACAGAAGAAACCAGGAGGTGCAATTCATTTTGAATAATGTATTAATTTTTTAAAAGGGAAAATTGTGGAGTATATTAAGCTAATGATATATTAAATGAGTTATATATGCTAATATATTGGTTAATGATATGTGAAATTTTACATTATCTTACATACCTTGTAGCTGCCACTCATCTTTACCCTAAATTTCTCAAGGTCTTATTGGAAAATTGTGGATGTAATTATCTCACTATCAAGAGGAGTAAATAGCATTTTTCCCTTGGTAGAACCTGTAGGTTAATTAATAGACTAATAAACGGAAATTATATTTACTAAAAATAACATGGGAATATCTTCATATTGACAAGAGTTTCAACATCACTCTCTATTATTTGCCACCATCACAACACAAAAGAATTTTCATTTAGCTACAAAGAGATAAAAGCCTGAAAAAGGCTGGAAAATAGCTCAATAGGACATCATATTTTTGAGTACATGTTAAAACGTAATGTACAATTTTAACTCAATTTACATTCCTCCAATATATAAATAAATTAGGGTCTACCTTAGATACTATGCAATGAAAAGACCAGCAATTGATGTTCAATTGCAGTTGGTTTTCAGAGAGGGTTTTTATTATTACTATACCAAAAGCTTTCTTACAGAATACAGTGTAACATAGAAAGGCTTATTTATAAAAACATAGAAGGTCAAAAATTAAGGTACTAGATATATTTTAAATGACAGGTTTTTACTCTGAGTAATTGTAAGAAAGAAAGACTAAGTTCAAGTGTTCACCCCTTGCCCCTTAGAATCTAATGGAAAACCACATTAAAATCTATAAAATCTCTGTTTTTTTTTCCCACAAAAGATACCTCAAATATTACATGTATATCAAATGGAAATAGACACAATAATAGTCGCCTTTTGGGAAAAACATCTTCTTGAATACCAACTCATCTGTTTTGATGGCCTATTGTTGGTAGTTCAGACTTCTCTGAAGAAAAGCCAAAAGAGAAGTCTATCAGTGCTTTATTCTCTCTGATATTTACCCTTGTTTGTGTTTTGCTTTTGCCCCACACAACATAAAAGCATTTCACTTTCAAAATAAAAGATGAAAATGAGAAATTCTAGCATCAAAGAAGGAATTGTGTGTGCAAAGTGAATATATGGTTACGTAGAATGTATTTACACTGTCATCTATAATGATTGCTTCAAGTTTCAAAGTAGATAGGAACACAACTACAATCTTCAAATAATTTTGGAGTCTTTGGGGAGTTTTGTATGAAAAATGCAATTAGCTACTCATTTACCCTTTATGAGAGATTTTTGAAACAATTAACTTTTATTTTCCCCATCTAAACAAGCACCAAGAGAAGTATTAAAGTTTTTTAACCACATGTATGAACAACATAGAAGAATGACTTTAAAAATGAAATCCTGTTAGAAAAGCCAAACTGAGGCTACATGGGTATGAGATAGCTGAGAAATTGTTGGGGAAAAACTGTCTGAAAATTTACAACCAAAGACAGTACATATATAGAGAAAGGGGGTCTCAGTGAGCTCAGTTAGGAACAATAATATTCACAATGCTCATCTGTGGAAAAGGGCCTTTGTTGTGAGTCACCTATTTAATTTTATTAAAGTATATTTCAAAATCAACTGAAGCATGTTTGTTGGTTCATATTTCAAATACTGACTATTTTCTTCAGAAAAATATTTTTTACCTATTTTGTTGTCTTCTATAAAGAGATGTTTTAGATTAGTGTACTTTATATATACTGCATGAAATAAACCAATTGATTTCTTATTGTGAAAAGGATACTTTAATATTCCAGTGAAGTCACATTATAGAGATAACTGCAAACTAAGCTCTGTCCTTATCTTTACTGATGTGGCTGGTCTGGCTAGTTTCTGTTAAGATTAAAAGAGAAGAAACTTTCTTTGAAAAATATGACCGTAGAAAAAGATCAGATTTTCTGCATGATACAGGCTTAATTCTTATTATTGTACCCAAAACAAATGCATAAAACATTTCCATACAAATCCATTCTGGTTTGAGATGTAGCTGCTGATTTTTGAGGTATGGCTCGATCCAGGTGTCCCACACCCAGAGCAGAAGATGCCCACAAAGTGTGTCTTTCTATGGACTGCTAGTGGAGCAAGTTTGTTCACCTGACATTATAATATTTGGGCTACAAAGGCCACTCATTTCTTCAGGGACCCTTCAGTCACGATTCACACAACTTTGAAGCCAAAGATGTATATACTCTTCTATTTTTCCAGGGAATTTTCAATCTGGGTACCATAATAAGATCTAAAGGTGTTCCCTAGATGACTCTTTACTCCGACACACACATCTATCTATTGTCTTCCAAATTATTATGACTTGAGAAGTCTAAGTTGTGTTTTTTGGGGTTTTAGCTTCGATGTATAAATTTCATTCAGTTGGATATTATTTGATATTCCATAATGTATTAAAACAATATGGCATGGCATCCACTGAAATCTGTATGAGTCTGCGTACTAAAAAAAGAAAATATTTTTCTAACTTACTAACACCGGTTATGTATAGAAGCAATAGAATGGGCTCAAGGCTGCCAGGATGGCTCTTGACTTGCCAGCCCTTATAAGACTGTTTTCCCCCAGCCGAAATTACTCTTCACCTTCGGAATAGCACACATTATTTCTCTCAAATCTTATTAAATCCACCAACAACTAACAAATATAGTGTAGGTTCAATTTCAAGCTAATTTTACACCATCTCAATCATGACTTTTTCATTGAAACAATAGAGGGGCAAAAAATTTGTATGAATATAAATCCATAAAAATATAATTCATGCAAGCAACCCTAAGCATGTTTTATTGTGATGTCTGTCATTGTTAAAATCACTTAAATTAACTTTAAGAAAGATTAAAAAATTCAAGGAAAACATTCATTAGTTATATGTAATTTTTCAGCACTCTACTATGAAATTAAACATAGCTTCTTCACAAAATTTTCAAAATATTCTCACTTACCTGGCTGCAAACCTTCTCAAGGAAGCATCTTTTATCTCTTCTATATTGTTCTGTGGGTTTATTTTAATAGTTATTTAACTGAAATATTTATTTATGTCCTCTAGACCCAGCTGGAAATTAAATTACTCGTTAGGGTGTACATCTCTTTTCCTGAACAATACACAATCCAGACTAACAAGTCTACATATCTGCAAGATTGCAGGCATCAAAAAAACTGTTGAAATTTGTATAGTACTGCTTCTTTGCATTGAGATCCAAGAAGTCCCATATTATTTGGAAAAATATTTCCCTTTTGTTCCACACTAGTTATTGCATGGCAGATGTGCGCTGTATACAGCTGGAAAAGCCTTTGTATTAAGTCCTAGGAACTCCTAGGAAGTAGGATATTAATGTATGAGAATGCCTTCAGAGTGTGAGATTTTGATCTGCAACAGACCATTGTTGAGCCTGAGCAACAGGAAGAGGATTTTGATTCCATGCATTTCATTTCCTGGCAGCATAGTCACATATGGTTCTTTAAAGTATAAATATAATTGACAGTTAATAGAAAAGAAGTCCTAAACTTATTAAAGCTTTGGGAAAAAGTACATTTAATGCAGAATCCTTTTTAAATGTTGGAGACAATATTCGTGTGATCTCCTGAGCTCTATCTCATTGTGACATTTTCTCAGGTTGTTAGAGTCACATTTCGCTACCCTCTCTAATACTTCTTGGCAGAATACAAGGAATACAACTTGATTTGAGTTGTCACAGTGCAACATGTCCTCAAGACAACTCTGAAAACAAAAGAACAAAGTGCCATAAAACAGACTGTGGCTTTTCAGTGGGAATTAGGAGGGTTTGTGGTGTGTTTAATAAGCAGTGAAAGCACAAATTGAAATAACTTCTCCTCACTGTCTTCCTGACTTGTATATTTTTTTTACATTAACCAGTGGCAGATCCCTTCAACTTCAATGAAACAGTAACAGTGCAGTCTAAAGGAGTATATGCAGTTCAAAATTAGTCTTGGGCAGTCTCTTGAAATGGAGGAAAAAAAGAAATGTCTGCATGCAAATGTATTGCTGTTTATTGTTGGCTCCTGAGTAGTGAGCACATGTTTTTGAAAGAGCTTAATGCTGTTGACAGTCAGTTGCAGCTGGGTGACATATTCTCTACGTGCCTTTTGAAATTTTAATTTATAATGGTTGTAGAAGCTGTGAAACAGAGAAACCTTGAGGGTGAAGTCCCTCATTATTTCACAGCAGAGGTACAGTAGAGGTCCTGGCTGTTCAAATCTCCCCTTTCTGTCTTTGGTGCTTTGTAACTGGCACAAAAATCTTTCTCCACAGGTCAGAGCTTACTTTCTCCATTTGTACTCAAGTCTTCAAGATCTCTGCTGAGATATCTTCCCATCTGTTGACAACACAAGGATTTGACTGTTCATCTTCAATGATTTGTACCTTGCAAAATTTAGGCAATTAGGGTGTGGAATATTTATTCATTTAGATGGTTTGGGGAGTTTTTCCGGGAGTTGTTGAGAGTTTCTATTATCTGCATATTGTTCTGTACAAGATGGTATTAAATACAGTGAGAGAAAAGAGCCAAATTGACAAATGTGATAAAATCTTCAGTTTCCTTTTCCTATGTTTTTGTAAAAAATCCCGTATTTTTAAAGAAAAAAAAGTCCTGATTAATAATTATTATTCCTACTTCCTCATGACATATTCTGCAACTTCCTTTTCAATTTGCTATTCCTAAAGTAGTTTCATTTTCAACCATAAACAAATCAAAACCATAATAAAACAATTTTGATCTATGGAATTCTATCAGTTTTCAGATCATATGCTATTGTTGATACCTTTGCCAATGAGCATGTGTTGGATGTCCAAGAAATTTTTTGTGAAACAATGATTTCTGAGTATAAATAACTATCAGAGAAAATGTTGCCTCAACTAAAGGAATACATTGTAGTACCACAGTAAAGGAAAATATCAATTTATATCTGTCTGGAGACTCAGAAGGTCAGAACAGATTTATATTGGAATAAAGTAATAAAAATTGCTTCAGGACTAATATAAAACCAAACATTAGGGTGGGACTAGCTACATTTTTTTGGGTTTTTTTGATAGAATACCAGAAAATATCTACGTAACCTCTGTAGATATACAATGAAGACTTCTTGAGATCTGTATCAGCCTAGGGAAAAGTATATTTCTTCTTGAAAAAATTGTAGTTTTGGGCCACTTCTTACCTGTCCAGCACAAGCAAGGATGTCTTAGAAAAATGTCACCTGCAGAGCCATACTCCCATCCCCTGCTCTAACATCTCTGTGGCAGAATCAAGCCTGGAATCTCTGCCATTCATTTTCTCATAGGGGACCACTGTGATCCTGCAATCCCCACTTCCCATTTACAGGGAAAAAATGAAGAGTCACAACATCCCTATCACACGATATATTTTCCTGTACTATTTATATGCTATACTATTTATGTGACTTCCTGACCATCCTAAAATCATGTAAGAGTACTCTCAGATTCCTGTTGAAAATTGACTTCTTCTTCATGGTTATTTATTTCAGCTGTCTTCCAGCTTTAAATAATTTTTCTCCTGTTATATAATTACTAATATGTGACATATGCTACCTGCTATAACTGCATTGAGGTGAAAAAACCCAACAACTTCTAAAAGCCTGTTTTCTTTAAATCTCAGACACTAATTAGTCTAAGGAACAGTGTCAAATGCTAGTCAATAGCACCAAAGAAAAGTTTAAAATTACAGTTGGAAAATGGATAAATAAAAGGTCTTTGTACAAAAGGAAGAAGAAAGGAGTGGAAATTTTGCAAGAGGTAAAACAAATGAAACACTGACAACCTAAAAAGCTTATATGTCAGGTGCAGACAATTAAATGTCACTGCTTTTTTAAAGCTTAGTATTTGAATTTACCACTTATTGGTGTAGAAAATGCACTGTCAAGATCAAGGAGGATGGATCATTACATAATTGAGACATATCCATCACTAGTGGTCCTACTATGGGTCTGTGAAGGTACTTCAAGTTGTAGACTCACTTTTCTTATACTTTCTGTTTCCACTGAATTTACTACAATTTTAATCACTGTTCAGAATAGAAATTGTATTTTCTGCTCTTAAAGATCCCTTTTCCTTCCAAGTGAGACTATTTTTTTTACTCCCTGTCACAGGTCATGCTATATTTTCTTCTTCTTCTTAAATCACATTGACTCCTAAGGAATCACAACTAGGCTTAGTGTTGGGAAAAAGCCTTTCAGTCCAAAAGAGGACTACAGGATTATCAGATGATTAGAAAATATTAGTACTTTTCTGTCTTTTCTCTGTCAATTATCACATGCTGCACATACCTTAGTTTCTTTAAGTTACTCACTAAATGGTCACTCTCTGATGGTTGATGGTTGATGAAGTCTTGGCTGGAGATGATAGGAATAAAATTAATTCAGGGATACTTGTGTTTTATGAAAGAAATGGGTCAAGTTCATACAGAGGAGACTTGCGGTTATTTATTTTCCTATGAGCAAATTGCTTTGAAAGCATAAGTTGAAGGGTGCAAAGCTTTGGTTGTCATACATTAATTATGCACAATGTTAAAAAGAATTTAAACGAGAAAACAGGAAATACCCAAAAAAGCTAAAATTAACCTTTTCTTTTGGGTTAAGACTGCCACTAGAAGTTTTTTGTACTGAGAAACGTAAAATTTGATTCCAAGAAGAGAAATTAATACTTTGAGTCACCATCTTGAAATCTTTCCAAAACTGAGCAAATAGTTTCTTTTTAATTATCTGAGCTACAAGGTCTCTATTTCATTCTTATTATGGAAATACAGGCCCTATTATTTCACAGTTTGATTAAGAGTTTCTTCATTGCATTTGGGATGAGATATCAGGAACAGGCACAGGAGGTGATAAAATAGGGTGCATAAGGAAAACAAACATTTCCTGAAAGAGAAGGAAGTGTCTCCTATGTCTGATTTACACAAAACAACAACAGAAAAAAAATTTAAAGTTCTTGGAGTTAGTTTTAAAAATTATGTATAACTATATTTTTTTTCCCATGGAACAAACAAAAATATTGGTCAAAATGTAGCAATATGTATTATAAATATGTTAATGTATGTATATAAAAATATATGGGATAATCATGAAAACAAGAAAAATTTACAACCCTGACATTTTAACTAGTAGAAGAAATACAGGACTAAAAATGTGACAGGCTCTCTTTGCTTATTTGTCTAAAATAATTTTTTAATGGCTCATCTGATATCATAATCAAGTAGGAATCACATGATTTTTCAGAACCATCATGCATGAAACACTCTTCCCTTCATCAGTTTTTATTCAATTGAAAAGGAAAAAAAAGGTCCTATTTTAACCAGTTTTTAGTTTTCACCAAATCAAAAAATTTTTGAGAACTAAAGTATTGCAGGAATTTTCTCAGGTTTATTCAACTGTCACTTTCAGGAAAAAAATAACCTTGGATTTTTTAAAGTTCCTTTACAGAAGAACTGTGGTTTTGGTATTGTTTGTTTGTTTGTTTAGTTTTTGTTCTTTTTGTTCGCATTTTGAAACAATACCTCGTTTATCTGCTTAAGAATAACAAATTCATTGGCTTACGCACAGTCCATTTTTCCATTAATATATAGCATTTTGATTTATATCCAAATAATGAAGTTAGAGTCATGAAGAAAAAAAAAATACATTATGTTCACTTTCTTTAAGCAAATAAACATTGATAAAAATTATTCTGATGAACTCTTCCAAAAACTGAATTGAAAATAAAATATGCAGAGATTGGACAATCTAAAATATAAGTGGACTGAGAGAGTCCAAAATTCTGTGCAGCTACAATTTAGGAAGCAACTGAAATTGAAGTGTTTTTTTATCTCAGATAAAAACAAATTTAACATATCTAACATATTTCTGTTCAAGCGTATGTAACACAGTCATTGGAAATTTACAAGTAAATGAGTTGATATGTGAAATTAATTTTTAGTTCTCATTTAATTGTTGGATTCTTGGACTTGTTGGCAATGGGTAATTCTCATATCAGACAAGATTTTTGTCTTGTGAAATTCACTGCCTTTCTCCTCTCAAATAATAACTCACACTTAGAAAAATTATCAAGTGTATAAGATAATTTTTAAAATTAGCTCTTTCCAACCTCATTGCTCTCTTCTTAAAACTGGCAGCCTCTTCATTCTTTAAAACAGCTATTATCGTATTGTGTCTGGAAGAACAAGTAAGGATCTTACTTATTACTAGTATACATTATTAGGAGTACTTTCTCTTTTATTGACAGCTTTCACCAAACGGAATTTAATCTGAGTTAAAATTGACAAGAAAAAGAAAGAAGAAAAAGGTAGTCTCCAAATGACTGAGCTTGACAACTGCATTTCAGGAATGCATTCCTATTGAGGGAGCAAAGTGAAGCCTTTTTAATTTAAATATTTGCTAAGAGTTGAGCAAATGCCAAAGTGTTTTTCCCTACTAGGGAAGAAAGCCATATCCAGAAAATTTGATAAAAAGAATGTTGATATCAAGCTGAGTCTTTCACAGGGTTCAATATCTTGTCTCAAAGCCTACAGTCAAAGCTTTCAAGCTTCTTTCTTATAGTTTTACTCCTCAGGTGCCTACACATTACTTTTTAAAATTTGAGGGCCTAAAGATCCAAAATAATTGTAGCTACATTATTGTTTCCTCAGCATAGGCTGAAATGATCCACCCCCTTATCCATTCAAAAAATCAAACCCCTAAAGGTATTTGACTTACAGATGTAATGTACCTTGAAAAATGTCTGTGACAAAACTTGGTGGGCTACAATTACTTCAGAGACATTTTGTTTGAAAAAAACAATTTAGTCTGTTACCTCTAAAATTCTTTGGAATTTTAATGAGAGACAACCAGTGAATCTTACATGGATTCACATAACCAGGTGAAACGTCTTTTCTCACTTTTTTTAGGACAAAATTAAAACCATGAAATGAGGCCCTCCCATTTC
Organism: Dicrurus megarhynchus; assembly: GCA_013399195.1. Taxonomy (NCBI): domain Eukaryota; kingdom Metazoa; phylum Chordata; class Aves; order Passeriformes; family Dicruridae; genus Dicrurus; species Dicrurus megarhynchus. The sequence continues at coordinate 376,693 of VXAD01003457.1, forward strand.
CTCATGGGTTGTTGTAATTAGAGCTGTTAATTACCAGCCTGTTGGCAGTTATCTGTGGTATTATTATTACTATTATTATTAATAATAATGATGACAATGATGATGATGATGATGATGATGATGATGATAATAATAATAATAATAATAATAATAATAGTAATAATAATAGTTCAGTAATGCCAATTATAAATTTTCAGAAGGGGTTAAGAACAGAAAATAATTCAAGAATACATAAAAACATCAGTTTCTGCTTTACATTACTATTAATGAGAGTATGACTGCGACTTTTATCATTTTTGAGGGAAACAAATTTAGAAAATGGTTTTCAGGCTGTGACTCAAGAATGCAAGCAGAAGCAGTGTCCAATTTGGAGATGTTTGACACAAAACTCAAATCAGTAGGATTGGAGCAACAGCACAGTTCACCCATATGTGACTTCTGTGTTTTTAAGGTCTGTGGGAGAAAATTTTTTAAATTATGGTGAGGAATGATTAAGGCATGTAAGTGCCAGAGATTAATTAAGACTTCTGTTTAATTTTGATTGCAGATTAAGCCCAACAATATCACTTTTGTTAAAGTGGTCTGTTGTGATTTTTTTTCAGAGTCTATTTGCCTATAGTAGTCACTATATTATAAAAGCTGAATAGTCCCTTCAGTTCATTAAAAATAATTACATAAATTTTTTAAATAACTGCACTGCCTTCATTTTATTTCCATTGATAATATGGGAGAGTTTTTCCTTTCTTTTGTCACTCAGTGAATTTAATGGGAGAAGGTAGTGAAATCTGTTAAATGACAACTCAAGGACATTTTCAAGTAAAATATGTAATCCTTTGAGTGGTCCTTCTGTATATATAAACACAACCAAAAATTAAAAATAGTCACTGCTTTAAAGAAGGAACTTTATCTGCTTCAATCATTGCCCTACGCAATACATTCAGGTAATTTTGTTCTGTTACTTTTTGTGTATTTTTTTTCTCTGTGTATTTCCTATACCACAGATGATTTAGAAGGTGGTGTGTATTCTCTATTGATTTTCAAAAAGAAGCAATTGAATAGAACCAAGTCCCAGTTTCTGAAGAGATTTCACAAATAGCAGCATTTTTTTGAATATTTTTTCAATAAAAGTAGGGTTTATTTCTTAAGCTTTCTCTTGGAATAATCTGATGGTATATGAAATAAGTTGAAAAAAGACAGTCCTTAAACTGAATATGATTTCACAAGGTTTTATATTGTGTTTGAAAAATCTTATTAGAAACTACAAACTCACATTGAAAAATCTCAGGAACCATGCCCAAATAATATCTTTTTAGAAGTAATATACTCTTTGTATGGTTTTGGTTTCCTAGACCCCCTAAGACATACAAACATGAATAAAAGAAGTAATGATTTCACTCAATAAAAGTTAGAAATCAATCTTTCTAAGCCTTTGGTAGAAGGTAGCAAATCATTTATAGTTCCACTGTAATTTTGTTAATTTATAGTAACTCCATTCCAATTACTGGGAGATTTTTTGAGATTGATTGAGACCTTGATAATTGAGATCTTACTGTCTCTGACCTTTCTCTTTACCTGCAAGGCTTGAGAAGCACTGGCAGACTGCATAGAACTGTTCACTTTGTTAAGCTGTAGTGTCTGGAAGAGATTTGAAGTGCACTAGTAAGACACGATAATACATTCAAACTTTTCTTCTTTCTCTTGACATTTGAAATATCAAGAGTGCTACATAATAATTTCCGACTCCTTTTCCTAGGGGTTCTTGACATATCTCAAAGGTAGGAAAGGTAACAGTGCATGCAGTTCAAAAATGAAACCAAAACAACCCCATCCCAATCTACACCAGGTGAGTAAAAGATAGTTGCAGTGTGAACCACAGTCTTTTGCAACATCATGTTTTAGCTTGTTCAGAACTTTTAGGATTTTGCAGTAAAACAAAGTGATGCCTTAGGTTTTAACTATTATATTTTTCAAATCCTGTACTGCCTAGGGTGTACCTCTGAAGTTTCATGTGGCCTGTTAACTACTGTTCTCTCATGCTGGTTAGACATAACAAACCCGCTCTAGGTTTTCTCTTCAAGGACATCTCAATTGTCCCAGGCCCCAAAATCCATAAACTAAAAGTCTCTGAAGGGGAGGGGCAAACCTGGGATAATTACATCATTAACTGAAGTTATAATTGGAGAATTAACCCTGATATGCAAATGGACCAAACTTAGAAAAATGTGAAGAACCCATGACCCAGCGTCCATCTTGGGTGTAGCCCTTTGACTGTCCAGGCTGTACCTTTGAAAGCCCTTCAAATAAATACCTACTTTTATTCTCTTATTTTTGTCTAGCCTCTGTTTTTAGGTAGCAACTTTAAGGCATCAAAAAGAGTTGAGAATTTATTTTGCTTGAGTTATAAAAAGTGGAAGAATACAGAGGGAATTTCTGTCTCTGACATGGTTACCACAAAAAATCTACATATCGGCACTGGCACAGGTTGCCCAGAGAATGCGCCATCATTGGAATGCCCCATCCCTGGAAATGTTCAAGAATAGGTTATATTGTTTTTTATATACTCGTTTGGGGTGCTGGCAAGCTCGGAGCTACCCCCGTGGCCACGCAGCTCCCTACGAGCTCAAGAATACCTTTCTAGCCTGCTGTGCTCGTTCCTGGGCTGCCCTCGCCAGCAGCTCTTATATGCGAATGCAGCCACAGTCCCAGGGGGTCCCTCGGGACGCCCTCTGGACTCCTGGAGCGGAGAAAAAAGGCGAGATGGAAGAGCCAAGCACGTGGGGTCTGGTGGTTGTTTATTGTCTCTCTCCCATGTGCCCTCTCTCTATCGCTGGCTGTGCCAGCCCTTTTTCCCCCACTGCGGGGGTGGGGCGGAGCCACAGCAGCCAACAACCAATCGGAAAGGGAGTTCCCAGCCCAGGACCACCCCAGGACAGCCCCGGTTTGGAGTCCCTCGCCACGCCCTATGGGTGGTGCCTGCCTCTGTCTTCCTTTATCCGGGGACAACGCTGGCCTGCCAGGGGGGCCCACGGGGGTTCTGCACCCCTGGCTGGGACCTGGCTGTGGCTGGGTGGGGCTCTGTCCAGGACAATACAACAAGGTTGGATGGGGCTCTGAGCANAACTTTAAGGCATCAAAAAGAGTTGAGAATTTATTTTGCTTGAGTTATAAAAAGTGGAAGAATACAGAGGGAATTTCTGTCTCTGACATGGTTACCACAAAAAATCTACATATCGGCACTGGCACAGGTTGCCCAGAGAATGCGCCATCATTGGAATGCCCCATCCCTGGAAATGTTCAAGAATAGGTTATATTGTTTTTTATATACTCGTTTGGGGTGCTGGCAAGCTCGGAGCTACCCCCGTGGCCACGCAGCTCCCTACGAGCTCAAGAATACCTTTCTAGCCTGCTGTGCTCGTTCCTGGGCTGCCCTCGCCAGCAGCTCTTATATGCGAATGCAGCCACAGTCCCAGGGGGTCCCTCGGGACGCCCTCTGGACTCCTGGAGCGGAGAAAAAAGGCGAGATGGAAGAGCCAAGCACGTGGGGTCTGGTGGTTGTTTATTGTCTCTCTCCCATGTGCCCTCTCTCTATCGCTGGCTGTGCCAGCCCTTTTTCCCCCACTGCGGGGGTGGGGCGGAGCCACAGCAGCCAACAACCAATCGGAAAGGGAGTTCCCAGCCCAGGACCACCCCAGGACAGCCCCGGTTTGGAGTCCCTCGCCACGCCCTATGGGTGGTGCCTGCCTCTGTCTTCCTTTATCCGGGGACAACGCTGGCCTGCCAGGGGGGCCCACGGGGGTTCTGCACCCCTGGCTGGGACCTGGCTGTGGCTGGGTGGGGCTCTGTCCAGGACAATACAACAAGGTTGGATGGGGCTCTGAGCAACCTGGTCTAGTGGAAGGTGTCCCTGTGCATGGCAAGGTGCTTGGGACTAAATGATCTTTAAGACCCCTTCTCACCCGACCCATTCTGTGATTCTATACATGCAGGACTAGATATTTAATTGCATGACTTGTTTGCTAAAGTTTGTGATTTCGATGATGGGCAACATCCTGGCTTGCCTGAGCTCTATCTTAACATTTTGTATGCTTAAAGATAAAGAATTCTCAAATGCTATCTTGAAAGAAACCTATGAAAGCAGAAACTATTTTTGAATTCTGTTCTGGGTTAAAATAACTGCTCTGGAGCAGTGCTTGCTTTTTCCTTTTGAACTCTTATTTAAACTTTCTCTCTCTCTTTGCCTATGTTGGTAATGAAATTCACAAAACTTTCAGGATTGGTACGTGGGGGGAAGTGTTCCAGAGGGTAACATCAACTTGATTAAGAGAAAAAAACCCCAAGAGATTATTGGGAGTGTCTGGAGAAGTTTAGAAGAATTCTCTGAGTCAATTGAAAAGTGATTTCACGGTAAGGCATAAACTTCCTTCTGTTTGGAAACATACATAGATAAGGAACAGGAATGAGGATTCCAGGGCACATGCCTTGGAAGTGAAATGGGTTTATCTCAAAAAAAGTTGTGCAGTTTGTTTTAAAATGTTAAAGCAGCAGATATGACACAATCCTGCTCATGACAATGGGGGTTTTTAACTATTTTCTTTACTCTCTCTTTTTGAACTAGCAAGCATATGGCATTTTCAACGGAAATATTTTGAGCATCTGCAGAGTTTTCTGTGGTTGTCTGAACCTGTTAGGCGTGTTCTGTAGACATACAATTTTTTCTCTTATTTGTCCTTGAAAGCCGTCACCATATTTTTTTAAATCCCCTTACAACTCCGTACAACTCTGAAATTGTTAAGTTGCTCTTACATGACTTTAAATGAACACTGAGTGGCATAAGTGAGAAGAAATCCTTAATCCTCTCCAAAAACAACTATTATTTTCTCTAGTCTGCATATCCACATCTATACTCTGGTCTGTATATCCACGAAAGTTGATACTTAATACATATTATATAATACTTATTATAAAACTGTTTATTTAAAAGTAAAACAAAACACTATGGATGATCTGCATCATGACTTTCATTCCATTGGCCACAATTCTAATGGGTGTAAAAGGATCATAGAGTCATAGAAACACAAAATCACAGGCTGGTTTGGATTGGAAGGGATCTCAGAGATCATCTTGTTCCAACCCCCTGCTATGGACAGGGACACCTTCTACTAAACCAGGTTGCTTGGAGCCCCATCCAAACTGGCCTTGAACACTTCAAGGGATGGGACATCCAACACTTCTCAGGGCAGCCTGTGCCAGGGCATATACACCCTCAGAGCAAAGAAATTTTCCTAACATCTAATCTAAACCTTATCTCTTTCAGTTTGAAGCCATTCTCCCTTGTCCTTTCAGTCCAGGCCCTTGTAAATAGTCTCTCTCCATCTTTTTTGTGGGCTCCCTTCAGATGCTGGAAAGCCACAGGCAGGTCACCTCAGAGCCTGCTCTTTTCCAGGCTGAACAATCCCAATTCTCTCAGTTTTTCCTCACAGCAGAGGTGCTCCATCCCTCTGATCACCTTGGCCTCCTCTGGACTGGCTCCAGCAGGTCCCGGTCCTTGTTGTGCTGGGAGCCCAGAGCTGGATGCAGCACTGCAGGTGGGGTCTCAGCAGAGCGGGGCAGAGGGGCAGAATCCCCTCCCTGCCCTGCTGCCCACGGGGCTTTGGGTGCAGCCCAGCACACGGGGGGTTTCTGGGCTCCCAGAGCACACAGCCGGGGCATGTCCAGCCTCTCACCCACCAGCACCCCCAAGTCCTTCTCCCAGGGCTGCTCTGGATCTGTTCATCCTCAGCCTGGATTGGTATCGGGGGTTGCCCTGACCCAGGTGCAGCACCTTGGACTTGTTAAGCCATGGGCCAGTTCTTGGCCTTGTCCAGGTCCCTCTGGATGGTCCCACCCTTCAAGTGTGTCAACAGCACTGCTCCACTTGGTGTCATCTGCAAATTTGCTGAGGCTTCAGTCAATCCCTTCATCTGTGTTATTAATGAAAACATTAAATAGCACTGATCCCATATAGACCCATGAGGGACACCACTGGTCACTGATGTCCATTGGGACTCTGAGCCATTGATCGCTATCCCTGTGGTGTACAACACAAAGGAAAACACCTGGAAAGAAAAACAAGCAAGTTTTCCAACATCATTTGAGGTAATACTAGAAGTAAGCCAATCACTTGGGATGACATTTTGGATGTCGCAGTTGTAGACAACACATATGTGACATGTATTTTCTAAGCAAAGGGTTGCTTACAGTCTACATTGTTTACAACACTGGCATTTCACTTCCTGACAGGTGCCAGAGAAACACACTTTGGGGTTTGTGTGTTGTTTGGTTTTTTCCTCCACTGCCTTGCAGCCTAAAAACATCATATTCACACAAGATTAGTTCAGTTGGTCAGCACATTGTGGTACTTAACACCAAGGTTGTGGGCTCAGTCCCTGTATCGGCCATTCACTCATGAGTTGAACTTGACGTGATAAGGACATTAGAAGAGAGCAGCATAAAGATAGAAGAACAAAACAACATTTTACTCTTATCAGGGACAGTACAGCCTTGTAGAAATAGATAAAGGATGTAACTTAGGCAAACAAAAGCCATGCTAAATGAAAGCAGGATGCCAGCTCAGCTCTGCAAGTCTTATAAAGCAGAAGTTATGCAAAACAACGATATTGCCCTTACTCAAAAGCGAGGACTGAGGAACAGCTACTCAAAAAGGACACCGGACATTGAAGACAGACCCCAAAGAACTGCATGAGGACTTTCAATAAGGGATGCGTCTAAGTCAAATTAAGTTAAAGGAAGTGGGGATAGCTAATGAATAGGTAGTCAATGTTTATGATAAAAGCTCTGTTCACTCAGTGCTCAGTGCCGTCAAATGGAGGAAGGATCCCCTGAGTGACCAGAATTCTGTAATAAAGAATGCCTGCTTTCTAATACTCTAAATTGTGTTAGAAAGTTTCTATCCAACTGATTTTGGTATCACTCTGCACTGAACTTCAAAGTTCCCCCAATGAAGTTAACGCGAAAAATAGATCTGTCCAAAATCCAAAATTTTTTTTTTACTTAAACCTGAAAGTTTATACTAATGTATTTATTTTAGAAAGTCTGAAAGAGAATATCACAGAGTATTCTGAGTTGGAAGGGACCGACAAGGGCCGTCTGATACCAAAATCGGTCAGATAGAAACTTTCTAACACAGCTAAGAAACATGTTGCAACATATGAAGGAGCAGTATCAGTAGGCCCACTCAAAAAGGTTAAATTAAATGATCATAAAATTAATATCCTGCAGTAGAAGGACTGAAATAAAGGTGGAGTTGTAACATGGTTGTAAGTTTTTAATTTGTGATAGGAAATTGTGAGAGCAGCCTCCATTTCGATTGGAAATAATTCAGATGTATTAAAAGACCTATAAAGTAATTATTAATATTGTGTGCATATATTGAAACATGAAAGTCTCAAGTAACTAGTTTCAGATAGCTATAATCTTTTTCTTACTCTGAACTAAAAATAAAAAAGGCTTTGGAAGTATCTGATGCAGTGTCCCAAAAGGTAAAAATCAGCTAAACAGCTGAGACTGCTTAGGTCATGGAAGGGAAGGCTCAGGGAGATCTTATAAATATGTACAAATACCTGAAGGGACCGTGCAAAAGGACAGAGTCAGGCTGTTTTCAGTGAGCTCAGTGACAGGAACATAGGGGTTTCCATATGAACTTCACAAAGCATTTTTTTACTTTTTTACAGTGGATGACTGAGCACTGGCTCAGGTTGCCCAGGGAGGCTGTGGTCTCCATGCTTGGTGACACTCAAAAGCCATCTGGACACAATCCTGGGCAATGGTGTGAGGAGTTAAAGAGCACAGTTGCCTGTCTCAAACGCTGTCAAGGCCAAAGGAGGGATTTGCCATAAGGCACCACAGCAGGAACTTGATATAAGCACAGAAGGGTGCAACAGGCTGATGCTAATTCCAGGCCTTGCAAGGTAAGATCTGGCTAACACTTCCTGATGAATGCATCTGAACAAAAGTTCCACTGTGGCAAACTGTGGGGAAATTCCACCAGAGGACTGCAGAATATCTACAGTGTAACAGCAGACACTGTAAACATTCACCCCTGAGGGGAGGTACCTGGTCATTCCGACCTGAACCTGAACCTCTATCAACCCATTGAGTTTTATATTTCAGGGACTTCCCCTAACCCTAACAAACCAAGACAAATCACTTTGACCAAAGGACATCAAAATTGCAACAAGCAAGTCTCACTGCTGCATCCACAAATGGTAACATCTTTCCTCTCCACAATCTGCTCTTATCCGCCTTGCCTTGCCTTGCCTTGCCTTTTTTGCATTTCTATAGATAACCAGAATGGCTGCTTACCTCCTTTCCATTGTAACCAAATTTTTCTACAATAAACCTACCATAATATACATATATCTATTTATATATTTATATATTTATATATTTATATATTTATATATTTATATATTTATATATTTATATATTTATACATTTAATTATTTATATATTTATATATACTGGCCGTTGAGTGTCATTTCACTCTAATCTGCCCCAAGGGATCTCTTAACAAGAACCTGGGTTACCTTGCCTCAGGGCAGGATATAACAAATGGACTGGAAAAGTCTCTGCTTGAGCAGGGAATCAGACCAGATGGCCTTCAAAAATCCCTTCCAAGAACTATTCTATGATTCTGCAACTCCATTAATCAAGTTCAGATATAGTATAGGACTATAATAGTATTAACACAACATACTATATAGTATGCATATAGTGCTATACTATATAGTATTAATACAACAAATCATTATACAAAAAAAAAGAAAAGTTTCACTTTGAGGGAAAAAAAAATTACATCTAAAAGTACACAACCCAGAACCATGGAGAATATATTGTTTTTATGTATTTACTTTTCATCCTCTAAACCAGCCACAAACTCAAAACCTGTCATTTCAACACCAGTTTGAGACTTCTGTTCTCAACAGTTCAGGACTGAAGCCCACTCATGGTGTGAATTAATGGCCATACTGTACCATTTGCTATGAAATACATTGTAATGAAGGCTGCTTCCTGTTAAGAAAGGTTAAATAAAATAAAGCTGCCAACAAATTATTTATGTGCCTGGAAATGATTGAGATAAAGACAACCATACATTTGTCTTCTGCTAATGCACAGAAAGGACGTGAGTTCAGAACTGTTAATAGTATATATTCTTAACGGCAGTCCAAAAGGCTAAGTCTTAGTTTCCAGAGTGCTATGCACATTCTCGAAATATTCTGAAATTGCAAAGAGTGTTACAGCAACTTCATAAAATACATGAAAACCGTCTTCAATTTTTTAAAATATGATGTATAATAGAAACTTTCAAAGGCATAATATCAGGAAATGCACGCTCATCTTCCTCACCACTCCTAAAACATAGATCTTTTTGTCAACTGCAAGAAAACATAGAAAAATATCTATCAACATTAGACATCTAAAGGAACAGAGAAGAACATGGAAGAGGGAATATGTCAGGGATGAGTAAGACAAGGCTCTTCAGCATTCTACATTAATAGCAATGAACATAATTACTTACCTTACGCATACTTATTCCTTACTTTTTAACATGCTGAGAAAACAACAGCATGATGGGAAATTATATGCTACAATGTACTACTACTGCCTACAGTGTTCGGGGTACTTTTATAATTTTTATGGTAATTTGTTTGGATTTGTTTATTTGCTTTATTTTCTTCTTTTCACGAGGAGGATCAGCTGAATTAAGACAGGAACTGGTGTGCCTAAAAGTCTTCCCAAAATTCATGGGAAAAATTTTTCAAGATAGTTGTTATTGTTCTAATGTGAATCTGCCAAATCTAATACATTTTTCTTACTTCTCCTGTAGATCATTTTAGTGTGACATATAAGCAGTTAATAACTTCATTAAAGTACTTGTTTTCCATTGTCATAATCTGTCCATCTTCTTTTTCAGGGCAGTATAACTTCAGCAATCCTTGCCTTTCTGGTCTATCTAGGGGTAGCATTTTAGTACTGAATCTAAGCACAGTGAAGGATAGTTATGCTAATTTGTATACTGTTTCTTTTATGTAGTAGAACAACTACATGAAATTATTAGTTTAAAATAACAAGTTACCTTGACGAATTCATATAGCATGAGAGAAAAGACAGACATGAGTAAAGAGGATACTTTGCTTTCTTTTGAAACTGAATTTCTGGGACTCAATTTGAAAATCTAATTAATCTTCCAGGCTTTTTGTTGTTGCTCTTTGATTGGATTTGCTGCACATTCTCAGCTAATGTATAACAAAATGTCAGCAGATGAGTACTAATATAATTGAAATTGCATTCATTTTATGATCTTTCCTGTGATTATGTGGCAAATATGTCTGATGTAATATTTAATTTCTTTGTTTTTTAAAAATGAAATTAGTGCTTATAGGCATCAATTTACTACAGATTCATCATGAAACTCTTGTAAAAAAGCTAAGAAGAATTTAATAAGAAGTTGAATGGAACCTCTTTATCTTGAATTTTATGGTAACACTGATGTTTCCTACCGGAGTAATTTATCTGAATCAGGGTTTTTGTTGTCTTCTTAATTACAGACTATTCACGTCAGTATTCATAGCATATACTCTGTGTTCCCCAGTGAACAAACCTATCTAGTAGTTAAGAATTTAGGTCCTAGTTCCTCATTGGAGCAAGCCAACTACTCCTTGTGAAGAGGGCCTGGTTTCTGCTTCAACTGTCTTCTTGTTCAGTTTAATTAAAATATTTCTTTTAGAGTTACTATTAATATTTGTTACAAATTATATATCTCTACATATCTAATTACAGATTAAAATTGATGCTGCTGTTCCAACAGAACAGAATTTGAGGGAAGTTATTCTCCACACTCTGTGCAGCCCTGGTGAGGCTGCACTGGGGGTGCTGCAGTTAGGCACATCTTCTTCAAAAGGATCCAGTGAGGGGCTATAGGATAATCAGGGGCCTAGAACATACCAGTCTTGAGAAGAAATGAAGGGATTTGGACTTTCTTCCTCTGACAAACAGCCTTAAATTCCTTTGAAGGGAAATTTCAATGATGGTGGAGCCAAGCTCTTCTCAGTAGCAACAAACTCAGATGTAGTATGAGAGGTGGCTTGGAAACTCAAATACAGAAAAAATCTTGCCACCAGAAGTGCAGTGAAGTGCTGAATAGGTTTCCAACAGAAGTCATGGCTCTTCCATCCCTGGAGGTTTTCAGTACCTGGTAGGTAAAATACAAACATGACCCATCCAGTACGGGTCACAGTCCCACTTTTCATGTTGAGCTATATTCACACAGAGATTAGCAATGTCCTAAACAACATTTTATGGTGCTATGGTTCACTGATAAATAATATTGACTAGTGGAAAAAATCCTGAAAGCATGTTGGTGACAAAAATAAATTTTAAACAAGAGTCAAAAATATTTTCACTTCCCCAATTTGTATAATATATGTGTGCAACTTTTAGTTGCATTTTGTTTGTTTGTATGTTTTGGGATGTTATTCCTAAGTGAAATTGAAACCAATTTAAAACAATTGTGGATAACTGTGAACTAATATTAAAATAAAAATCTCCCAAATCATGCAAAAAACCATGCATGCAGTAGCTTTTTAGAAATATGATTATTGAAAATTAAAAATCCTAATGCTGTTTCCAGGACCAGCACATTTTATTCTACTGGCCAATGACTTGTAACAATATTTTTAAGTACTGGAATGGCCAGAAGAGAGGAAAAGGATGACTCTCCCCTTGGATGGATCTAGTTGTACATGCTGCATTGGCAGATGAGAAATCAAGGAAGACTAATTAGTCCTTGGTGTTCTCAGAAGTGGTGACTTGACTAACGCAAGGCTGAATTTTGGAAAACAGGTTATCTGTCTTGTCACACGGGATTTCCACGAGGTCTGTCTGCAAGTATGTGAAATAATCTTAATGTTAAATCTTACCACGGAAATATGCTATCTTTAAGTTTGCACTGCATGAGTGTAAATATTAAGTAGGCATTGGACAGATACTCTAGGTTAAGCCATAATTCTCATTTTTTTCACTTTTAATTGTATATCTAGCTTACATTCTCTGACCTTGAGGAAATCATCTAATCTTAAACCTTGCAAAACAACAGGTATTTTGAAATCTTTTGCTCAGGAACTTCTTTTAATTTTCCACTGACTTTTTTCTTCAAAATAAACTGTAAATACTATCTTCACAACTGCTGGACACTGCCCCAAACTGGCTGTTTTGATTTAAAATGCACTTGAGGAGTTGGTTTCATCCTTATGACTCAACATTCCCTTTAAAATTAATACTTGTTTTAATTTTAGTTCCAGACTAGCAGATACAGTTTGCGATTTCCTGAACTCTTAATTCTTCATAGAAAATTACTTCCTTACTTCTATTTCTTCAGAGAAACCTCCAAGCTAGTTTGAAATCTCTACATCTGTCATGTACAAAAGATTTTAGAAACCTGTCTTGTAAAAATAAAAAGCACTTCTTTCTCATCCAATTTGTGTCAAATGAACACAATGAAATATGCAACAATATTGAAAATGTCTTTCACAGAATAAAACATCACAGAGAACAGAAGAAAAAATCCTCTCACTAATAAGTAGGGAAGTTTCTTTCTTACGTTATATACTTGCACTGATTGCCGAGATGATGGTCTAAAGCAATGACATTTTTAATCATCAGGAATCTCAGGCAAACTGAATAAACTAAGTAAGTATGGAAACAAGATATCTAAGGCCAACTTTTCATGAAAAGGAGAACTTAGGTGAAATTATGTAGCATCTTGTCAAGTCACATCTTGAAAATCTCCAGTGATGGGGACTTTATCACATCTTTAGAGAACTTTGTCCAGTGATTGACTCTTCTTACTGCAAAAAAATCTTGTATCAGGATGAAAGCTCTCATGATGCAATCTGGACGGCTTGTCCCTTATTTTCTCTCATGTGATTCCTTGAAGAGAGAGCCTTCACCCTCTTTGAGACCACTCTTGAAGTACTGAAATTCTGTGACAAAATACTTAGTGTCTTAAGTCTTTACACATAGGTAAGTTCTCCAGCTCTTTGACGGTCTTCATGGCTCTCCTTTGGATCAACTCCAGCCTGCCCTTGTCTGCTTTGAATTGTAGGGGCAGGAAGTGGACACAGTGCTCCACATGTGACCTGACAAGTGCTGAGTGGAGCGGGGTGATCCCACCTCTATCTCAGCTGGCAGTGCCCCTGCGGATGCAGTCCAGCGCATGTTTCACCTTTGTTGCTGCAGTGGTGCACTGCTGACCCATCTGCAGCTTTTTGTCCACCAGGACCCCCAGGTAGCCCTTTTCTCAGTTGTTAAACTTCATTCTCTTCTTGCTAGCTCACTCTTCCCACCTGCCTGGTTCTCCCAGTAAGATGTCTCCCCCTTCTGAAGTGTCCACCTCACCCCTCAGTTCAATGTCACCAGCCAACTTGGTAAGAATATTTTCAGTCCCATCATGCCAATGATTTATGAAGATGTTAAGTGTCATGGAGCCCAGTATCGATCCCTGAAGGATCATATTTGTGGCAGGTTGCCAGCCTGAGCAAACCCCACTGATCATCACTCTCTGAGAACAACGTTACCCAGCTTCCTACTCAGCTCCCAGACTATCAATCCAGTCCTTATCTTGTGAGTTTGACTAAGGGATGGCTAGGAAACAGTACCAAATGCTTTGCTAAAGTAGCTCGAAGTTCTATAAAACGAACTCTTCTGCTATAGTCTGCTGATTTATGGGACAGCATTAAATTTGCACTTCTAAAGTAACGATACTTATTTTATTTCCTGACAATATAAATTATGCTTCTTCTCCCATACTCAGTTATTAAATAGCTATAGCAGCTAAATTTGATTCAGGCTAAAATTAAGTAAACTGATGAGTGTTTTCTGCAGATCTTTTGATCTGTCCATCAAAGAGATGCTCATCTGTCATCAAGATTTAAGCAAATAAATATTTTAGTTCTTTAGGCCTTCAAATTACTGATGATGAAAGTGGCCAAAGTGAGGAGCAGATTTTAGAAGGTATTCTAAGGAGATAAAAATCCTGCAGCCCTTGTCTCAACAAGAGGGTGTGTGTTTTCATTCACGAACTGACTGAAGTAATTAGGAAGGAATACACTGCTCACCGAAGCATGCTGCTTGGAGTTAATGTCCTACAGAAAGACAAGCAGTGATCTAGGAGGCAATGAATTCCTGCTGCAGAGCTGTGGGGAGGGCTGCCTGTGCACAGGTGGGTGGGTGACACTAAATCATCAATAAGCTGTGATGAAGAGGCACAGGAATGTTGACTGTTGGTGCATCCCTCAAAAGAAACCTAGCGCTGAAATATAAGTGCCTTCAGTTTCCCAAAAAAACACCCCCAGAACACCCCCAGCTCACTATGAACATGTCCTGAATCATTTTCCTTTTTATGAATGGTGCATTGATTTTATATTCCAGGTGAAAAACCCCATCTTTCCAAACAGTTTTATGACAACCTTAGTATGACAGAATAGTTGGAGTTGGAGGGGACATTTAAATGACACCTGGGACAACCTATTCAAATGTTTGACCACCTTCACTGTGAAAAATTCTTCCTTATAGCTAGTGTGGATCTTTTAGTTTAAAATCATTACCTCTTGTTCTATAACTACAAATATTTGTCCTCATCTTTCATATAAATCCCCTTTAAGTATTGAAAGACTGCAATAAAGTCCTTCTGGAGTCCTCTTTTCTCCAGGCTGGACATTCCCAATTTTCTCAATTTTTTCATAGGAAAGACTGTCCTCATAGGAGATAGTGTCTTCCACTGTAATAACTTCTCTTATTAAAGTCATAAAGGCAGTATGGAGGGGGCACAAATACAGTTCTCTGCTGAGTACAGTAATTTTTTTAACGACCCATTTTGCTAAGATGTTACTAGGATGGAAGGATAAGGATACATTCTCCACAATTTCCAGAATCCATCTACATTTTCAAGTAGAAGCCCATCATGTGACTTTAAATAAAAATGAAACCCTCTAATTCATCACTTAGCTTGTATTCAGCAATGACTTCAAAAGCATGAAAGAGACAAAAGTTATAACTCTGGGGAAAACTTGACATTATTTTATCCCCCTCATTTAAACTGTAATATTTTTTTCTGTCACTCAGCTACAAATGATGCTTTATTAAGTAATATGTGGGAATCTTGCTTTTAGTAGGATTCTCTGTACTATAAAGACAAAGGTAAGAAAGGGCAGACATTTCTCTCCATTACAACATGTTTAAAAAGATGTTTCCTTTGATCTGGCAGTCCTCAATCCTCCCCCTGGGAGCAAGATGGTTGAGGGGTACTTCGTCTTGCTCTGTAAACATGAGTCCTCTATTTTATATAACATTATCAGAGAATGACAGCTAAGATCTCCACTTACTTTTGATAGAGAAAAGACTTTTAGGCAGAGTTTAAGAGGAGGGACCAATTATGTGATCAGAGTTGATTCTGGTAACCTCCCCACTGAAGAAAAGAGCTCAAGAATTAGAATACTCTGAAGGAGTTTCACTCTGGCTGTTTGCTTAACACACCTGAAATATTTAAATAATTCCTAAACCAAAGAGAGATTGACAATCCAGCCTTACGTTTAAGACACTCTCAACTAGTCTGAATGTTTAATCACGGACACAAAGCTGACAGAGTCTAGATGAGAACCTGATGTGGAACCAAATATGTCATTTAAAGTAAGCTGAGAGTCTATATCATTCTACGTTAACACTTCCTTTGCAAGGTCAGAACCGATTTTTTTTTTCCTGTGCAAGGTACTAAGAATTACTAAATTTTACTTGACTAAAACTGTTTTATTTTTCTCTGATTTGGATCAAATCTACTCATGTCTTCTCTGAGCAATGATTAGTTTGCGAATGTTTGGACCATAGTAGTCTGAACCCTGAAAATATTCCTAGAATACCCTAAGCTCATTTACATAGGTAAAAAATTACATTTCGTAGCCTCTTAATCTGAGGAATAATGTAAACTGAGTTTTGAACTATAGATTAAATAAAGATAACAGCAGCACCATCTTTAACAGAAAGTGTTTTTTGCTTGAGGAGGATATTTTTATATCTAGATGTTCTTCCTCTGCAAACTTTACTTCCTGAAACTTTTCAATGATTTTTAACTCAGCTGAAAGTTTGGATTCTACATTCTTAACCAGAAAAATTCTTCCACTTCTGGTGAAGCTGTAAGTGAAAGAGAAGCTTTGCACAGGGGAGTAGAAGTGTCATCCAGCATATATGTTATTCAGTGAAATGGTTAGTATTCACTCAAGTGTTTTGCCTTTTTGAGGATCTTCAGGTGTTAATAAAATAATCTTCTGAAATTTCCTAAGAAGACAATAAACAGTTTTATGCCACTTGATAGGTTGAAAGATTAAAATTTTTTTTGAACCTGAATTGGTTTGGAATTTCCCATTATAATCATTTGTTGGTTTCATTCTAATATTTTTAAAAGTTTACTACAGAGATACTGTAAAGTACACCTCATTATGATATTACCTGATTGTAGAAAACTGTATCTGGAACACTTCCTGTATTTAAGAGGTGGAAAAAAATTTTTTGTGCAGAACTAATTGAGCCCAGAGAAGAGCAGAGAATCTGTGAGAGCAGCAGCCCTGCAGACACCCAGGTCAGTGGAGAAGGAGGAAGGGGAGGTGCCAGAGCAGAGATTCCCTGGCAGCCTGTGGTGCAGTCCATGGAGAGGCAGCTGTGCCCCTGCAGAACATGAAGGTCCATAGGGGGGCAGAGATCCACCTGCAGCTCCAGAGGGGACCCACGTTGGAGCAGGTGGATGCTTGAAGGCGGTTGGACCAGATGATCCACTGTGATCCCTCCCAACCTGACCCATCCTGTGATTCTGTGATTTATTGAGAATACATTAAGTGTAGGAATAAAAGGAAGAGCAAACACAAATGTGAATTAATAGCCATGGAAGCAGGAGGTTAAAAGGTACATCTCCGTGGCTTTGCTGGGAACAATTTACCTTCACAGGGCTAGTCTGAGACTGACATAGGGCAATTATGGATACAATTCACAACCAAGTCAGGTTTTGCTATTCATAAAGTTACTTACATGCTGATTACTTATATGTTGGTCCTCTTTGTTGTCTTCCGGTGTTCTTATTTGGATTATGATTAAAACAGATGCTTTTATGGCTATTTGAGATGACTGCTATTTGCTAAGATTAATTAGAATAAATTACATTGAAAGTTTATATGATTGAAATTCAGAATGCCACAACTGAAAAATAAATGTAGCTAAAAAGCCTCAAGGCTCAGCTTTTATGCTCAAGTAAAGATAAAGTATAAGTGCACAGCTTTGTAATGATAAGCAACAATAAAAGGAATATAATACACTCTATCATCACTTCAGAAGGGATATTTGAATTCTTATCAATGCCATGAAATGAACTCTCTATTATTAACATCTGATAGCCTGTCCACCGACAATGAACCAGTTTTCTCAGTTTACTTTAAGACATGTGAATAAGGCACAATGAATAGGCTCAGTACAAACAGTGAAAGTCTTCTGTGAGAAGTCAAGATTATAGTAAATATTAGAAATTTTATTTTTCTTTTTCCAGTTCATTCTTCACAGCTCTTAATTTAGCCTCTTCATTAACTGATATATTTATCATGAACAGCATTAGCAGTTAGAATTCACTGGAAAGGAATCACACAAATAACCAAATTGCCTGTAAATGCATAGGGTGGCCTAATTAGTGTCATGTAGAGCCCTGATTTTTTTATTTGTTTTGTTTTGTGTGTCACTTTATTTCAATAATATAAAATCCATTAAAAATGTTTTCTCTTTTTAAAGTATCCAGTTTGAGCGGAAAAGGGTTGAGTTAGAAGAGCAATAGAATATAGAAGAGAATATATATAGAATATACTGAGACTTCATGTCTCAGTAAGTATCTGATGCCAAAACTAATTAGAACATCATTTGTAAATGAAGGTTAGAATTTGCAGAATACAGAAAAGATGCTTTAAAAAACTAAAATATTTACTGCATTTGCTTTTATTCAACCAAGAGACACTAAAATGAAACCAGCTCTTTGTGGCTGAATTCATGCTGCAAAACAAACAATTTTTGTAGGATACAGTATTAGATTGTTTTTCACAATGTTCAAGAGACTTTGAAAGTAAAGAGTATATACAGAAGTTTCCAAATTCGGTGCAAACATTTTAATGAATCTGAATAATTATCGAATCATAGAATTGTTAAAGTCGGGAAAGACCTCTAAGATCGAGTCCAGCCCTGCACCCAGCACTGCCATATTTACCACTCAACCACATCCCTCAGTACCATGTCCCTGTTTCTTGAACACTTCCAGGGATGGTGATTCCACTGCTTCCCTGGGCAGACTGTTCCAATGTCTGACCTCTCTTTCAGTAATAATTTTTCCCTAATATCCAATTTAAACTTCCCCTGATGCAATAATGTCTTTATTTTCCCGTAAGGTTAGCTGGTCTTATTTCCAAGAAAAATATTTTTTTTAAACGATGGAAATGGTTGTTCTTCAGTGTTGTTCACTTGCAAAAATTAGCTGGGATCTGCTCTTCACAAGCTATCAAGAGTATTCTGCAGTGGCTTTATATGTGGGTTAAATAATGCCAAACAATCCAGTTAAGAGGATTTCATACTGAAATAACTGTTCTGCTTTCTACACTGAGAAGGGAAACCTGAGAATTTAATTTTCTTCTTATTTTTATATCAGCTGACTTCAGGAAAAGAAAAGATTTAATGTTCTGACAGTGAAAATTGGAATGTTGAGGGAGTCTGGAGTCTGAACATGAATGAAAAGGCATTTAAAAGGAGATGTAAACATCAGTAAGAGTATTTTTCCCTTTTTAAAGATAAGTATGTATATGGTTAAGATATGGTAATGTAACAGTTAAGAAAATTCAGCTTTGCACACTTTATAATCCAACCATATAAAAATCTTATGCATCTTAGCATGCCAACATAAAGAGTAACTCTATTACATATTATATTAAAAATTATAGAAATATAATTCTTCTACAATATAACTGACTTTATTTTCATGCAGTAATATTAAATCTTCATGTAAATGTAGATATCACTGGTACTTAAATTATAGACATCACATAGAATTTTTAAAGTTTGAAGCCCACACGAGTGATTGATATTGCTGTGCTGTGGTCTGAAGAACCAGTGCAGACACCAGTGATGTCAAATATTGCTAAACTATAAATAAACTATCACAATTGTAAAAGGAAATAGGTTTAAATAAGTAAGTGAAGCTACTTTAAAATATGCAGGTAACTTTTCATACATTAAGTTTTCTCTGAATCTCCTTCATGTAGATTTTACACACATAGGTGTTCTTAAATAAATTTCTTTTTATTTGAGATTTCTGTAAATCTGAATTTTAAGAAATGGATACCTTAAGTCAGCAACATGAAAGTTACAGTTTTCCACCTGTCAGTTTTGCTCATCTTACCCAAGAAACAAATCATAATAATTTTTACATTCCTTCTTACTAGGGACTATTTCAACCTGTATATAATTAATAAATGACTATTGCAAGGGTTTAGGGTTTTTTAAAGCCTCTTATATTCTCAACAGCCAGTGTTTTGAATTTCTTACAAATCTTATGCAAAAAACAACCATGTTCATGGCTAGAACCAAGAATAAATAAATCAGGGTTCTCTCTGGGCTTTCTGATAACATAGGAACAAAATTAAAAGCATAGAAAATGGTATTTTAATTAGAAATATTGATAATTAATATTATTAAGACTTCTCTTTCAAAATGTTGTTGCAGTTCCCACCACCACGGTCTTGTGTAGACATATCCTTAAGGACTCTTTCTGTACTAATATTATTCACTGAAGTTTTATGAAGGCCTTCAAGATTGAAACTGGAACCAAGGTCTCCTTTGTAGCTGATTAGATTGATTTCTTTTGTAATCTGTTTGTCCTTTCCGGTTCAGCGAGCCATTAACTCCTTTATGCAAAGTGAATTAGGACAGGGGTAATGATGCCTTGCTGTAAGAGTCTGTAATCTGCTGGCCAGGGCATCCACACATGGGCAGTTTTCAATAATATTCTCAGCTGATAGGAGTGGTAAAGAGGGAGGAATAAAACTCCTCAGTGTGTATTCAGCAGTTGATTTCTTAAATAAGACAGGATTGAGGTGGTGATAAAGTGTAAAAAGTGAAGTGAAGAACTTTTCTTAGTGCTGAGGTGTTGCTTGTGTTGCTTGTGTTACTCCTTGATGCCTTTTTTTTTTTGGTTGGGGTTAAACATAAATACATATACATGTATATTTTAATTGTATGTAGTGTTGATTACTAACAACAAATTTGACAAGTTTTTCACCTTTCAACCTTTGTGTTTTCAACACTGCATTTCAAATATAGAGAGAAATCTGATAAGAGGTGAGAAAAAGAAGGAAAAAGACTGTAAGGAAGGAAAATGGCTCTCTCAGATTGCTCATGATGCAGTTCCATTAAAAATTATTGTATCCCAGAGAGTTCAGGGGTGCTGCATTTGGCACAAGATGCTAGGAAACAAATGGAAATGTTTAGTTCAGAAGAGGATTCTTGGATTTTTATATGAACAAAAGAAAGCATGCCCAGGTGAACATGACTCTAAGAAAAATAAATATTTTTCTATCCTTTGAAATAAAAGTACACATTTCTCTTTATTGAGTAGCAAAGGTTTAAAATATGCAGAAGTACTGAAAGCTTGCTTCTGGTCCCATATTTTCCTTCCTTTTCCTCCCTTTGATAGCCCTAGTACTTGAGCTGAGGTTCACAGATACAACTCATCATTTTAAATCAGTGCTGCTGCAGAAAGAATCCATGTTTGTCCTATCCCTGGGCTGGCCTGGGCTGCAGATGATTTTTTTCCTTTTCCTTTTCCTTTTCCTTTTCCTTTTCCTTTTCCTTTTCCTTTTCTTCTTTTTCTTCTTTTTCTTTTTCTTCCTCTTCTTTTTCTTTTTTCTTTTTTTTCTTTCTTCCATTCTTCCATTCTTCCATTCTTCCTTTCTCCCTTTCTCCCTTTCTTTCTCTCTTTCTCTCTTTCTCTCTTTCTCTCTTTCTCTCTTTCTCTCTTTCTCTTGTTATTTCTTTCTTTCTTTCTTTCTTTCTTTTTCTTTCTTTTCTTTCTTTCTCTCAGTATTGGTCTGTGTCATTACAAATTTCTTGTTAAACTATGGGTCAAGATGCCAAACCTTGGGAAAAAAGCAAATCAGACATTTATAATATAAGTAAGCATTTGATTTGCTCTAACAAGAAAATAGGTGAAGGAAACCGGACTCTAAAAGCTGAGGTATGATGTCAAGCAACACCAGCTTCTGATTCCTTCTTCAGGGTAAAATTGGTTTGGTTTGTTGTTTTTTTTTGTTGTTGTTATTTGTTTGTTTTTTTGGGGTTTTTTTTTTTTTTTTTTTCCTTTTTAGAAATTGCTGAATAGAATAGCAAGGGAATTAGGACCACCATATTTTATGCAATTCTGAAATTATATTTTTCCCCTCTAATATTTTTTTTAAGAAAGGGTTATTATTTTGATTAGCCATGGCAGAAACATGTTTTAATAAAATGTTCAATTTTTTTATTCAGTCCTGTACTTTGGACTTTTCAGATAAAATATTTATTATCTAATGCACAAACCCTGCTTTCTGGTCTACTTCCAAAATAAAGAATTAGTTGCCTATCACTGTTGCAAAGTTTCTTTTGTTCAGTTAATCATGTGATCTTTAAAACAATCTTCAAAACTGCTTTGGAGTAAAGATCTTAATCATATTTCTTATCCCTAACCTTATGTCATATTTTCTTAGCTGTTAGGTTTGGGGGTTTGGGATTTGGTTGGTTGGTTTTGGTTTCGTTTGTTTGTTTTCAATTCAGTAAGTTTGGTACAAAATGACAGTGAAATGAAAATAAAATAATTGTTTCAACATCAAGTCATCTGATAGGTATATTCTGAAATTGTGCATCAATGAGGTTGAACGTAACTCTTATTTTATATTCTCTGAATTTCACTATCTTTCTGCTTATATCCTACCAAAATATGTTCTGTCATAAGGAAAAGATATATAATATTTTTAGGTCAAAATAATAGCAGCCCTTTTTTTTTATGCATGAGACCAGAGGGAAAAAAACTCTCTTGTAGACACAATCCACTGAAATTATTTGAAAAGATCAGCTCTGGAAAGTAGTGAACATATTTCAAAATAAAACAACAAAACTTAAATTTGTTAGCATGTATTTTGTTTGTGAATGTGCAATTCTACTACACCAAAGAATTTTTCCTGTATATTAGACAAAATAAACAAAAATTAGTAATGACTGTCTTTTCCTAGAGTCACTGTTATCATCACATATTTTACTCTGGTTTTTTTATGCTGTTTTGGTTATTTTTAATTTAGGATTATCATCTTCTCTGTCCAACAAATAAATTTAAAATACCCTTAAAAAATTGATGGGTAAACCCTTTTTTATGATCCTACACATTGAAATAGTCTCAGCACCTTAGGGTTTTTATTGTGCCTCAAATCCATATGCATGTATGGCTAGCTTTTTATTATACTTTTCCTTCTACTGCACCTTCTCTGGGTGTTATCAGACATTTTTTTCAATACGATTGATCAAAGCGTGTTCAGAATATAAGTGTAGTTCTTTACAAATTGAAGATCTCCTCTTCCCTTTATTAAAAAGATGGAACAATATATACTGTCTTTTTTTAAGTTCATGTCCTTCCTTCCCAGTTTCATTTTCACATAATTCATCCTGATGACTAAAGGAAAGCAGCAGAATCTTGGTGGTTTTTCTTTGGATAATTCTTTTTCTTTTTTCATGCTTCAGAGTTATTTGGGTAGGGTATTTCAGGTTACTAGAAAACTGGATCTTTGCCCATGACACAAGAGTTGGAACTAAATTATCTTTAACATCCCTTCCAACACAAATAATTTCTATGATTCTACACTTAAATGGAACTTAATCAAGGTTGACCTGGAAAATAGGCACTAAATTGAAGACATCTTAGTTCTGTAAGTCAGTAGCTGAAACCTTGTAAGTCACAAAAACTTCTAAATATATATGTTGAAAAGACTTACAGGTAATTTCACAAATTATCAGTATAATAAAAAAAAATATTAAAGCTCCCATTTTTAAAATTTATTTAATTGCTAAAGTGTAAAACATATAGGAAGAAGTAGATGCATTTAAGAAAAATAATATTTTGAAAACAGTAATGGCGTCTCCGACTAACAGATGGTGGAGATATATCAAATTATTTCTTGCTTAAAGATAGATTTTCATATATTGGGATGGTTTTCACCTTTCAAATGGATACTGTGAGTAGGCTGATTTTTCTTCATAACTAATAAGCATAGCAAAGCCTCTGTTATAAACATCCATGACTTACGGGCCATATATCATAACTGAAACTATCATCAAATAGAATGAATAGAAATGGATTAAATTATGGAATTACACACCAGCTATCCCACAAACTGAATTGCCAGGACATAATGGTATAGCCTTGTATTCTAAAGTTCAAGAAACTTAATTGTTATTGAATCATTGTGTGCATTCACAGAACTGTGCATGTCAAAGACAAATTTGCAGAAAACACAAAAAAAAAGAAGAGAAAAAGCATAGCAGAACAAAAAAATTAACCTGTCCTGAAAGGAGTTCCTTCAACTCCCCCCTTCATGAAAAAAACCACATATACAAAAAAAACCTAAAAAAAACCCAACAAAAAAGCATAAAAAAAAAAGAAGTATAGAATCATCTAGACACATAAAATGGTCGTTTAAGTTTCTGCAATATAGATTGCCACAAACTCTCCAATATACTTTCTATTTTCTAATATATTTGCTCAACAAAAGATATGAGCAGTGTATTTATAGGTCTGGTGGTCTTGTTTTTATTTCTTTCCTTGACTGCTTATCTGCTGGGAACTGGACTTCCCACTTAACTCATTTATGAAAAGTCACAGCTCATCCTGAAAATTAGATTGTCCTATTTAATTGACATAATTTTGGTGGCAATTCCTCTGTAAAATTTGCTGTCAATTTTAAGGCTTTGAGCTTCCATGTAAAATTTTATATTAACTGTAAAACATTTACATCCTTCTGAAATCTGTCAGTGCTGGGGTCACAGTTTCAAGGTAGAAATTCTGTTTGAATTTTTTGTCTTCTTTTTTTCTTCTGTAGAAACTTCTTTTTGGAAAGGTTATGCTTACAGAGACTTGATGAAACTATACTTGCTCTGACTTCTCATTTTATTTCAAAGGGTTTTTTATTAATTTTTTCATAAATTTTTTGTGAGATCTGTGGTTTAGGGGATAAGGCTGCTAAAAATTCAGTAGTGCATTCATTTTGAATATTTGCAGTGTGTAGATTTGGAGGTGGAAAGACAGGTGTAACAGTATACTAATGTTTTTGAAAAATCTAAGTTTTCAGACTATTCAACACTTCTATGCAGTAAAAATACTGCTTTCACAAAAAATTGAATTTAAATAAAATGTAAGTAATAATGTTATTTTTCTGAATTTCATGGCAATTTCATTATCTCTGCTTATATTTGTTCATCCAGTTTTTTTGCAATGACTCCTTTTGAAACTGAGTAAATTTTAAAAGTAAGATGATAATTTGTAGTCTGAGAACTCAAATCCCTAAAAGTCCTTTAGGAGACGTGGAGTGGCTTAACCATAAATAGATGCTTCAGTCAACTCCTTTGATAGCTGCTATTGAACACTATAAAACCGTGTGAAGTACTGAGGGCAGCTAGGTCAAAATGAGTTGATAAGTGAAAGAATATTCAATTATAATTTCCGTGTTCTCATCTCTGCTCAGTTATTTTTGTAAAAAAAAAATAAAAAAAGGAGAAAAAAATGCAGTACATAAATGAAAAATAGGTTTATAGGTTTATTGTTAAAAAGGAAGGAGTAATGTAAAAAACCCCCAATTTGTACAGGATTATTTATTGTATATTAAAATGCTAATGATACTAACCCTGTGTTAATGATGATGCCAGAAGGGCATGAGTTTGAATTAAACTAATTAAATATATCCTAAAGGAAAGAAGAAAAAAAAGAAATTGTGCTTCTCTAAAGCTGATAATATATAATTAAAATGAGAAGCAAGGGTAGAAGGTAAATACAATATTATAGAGATCCATAATGGGAAGACAGCGCTGTAAGACATTTAAGCTATTAGATTTATATTTTAGTGGTATAATAATCTTTTGTCTAATGCTCGGAGCACGTAAATTTACATAATTTCATACCTGTGTACAAAACAGTCAGTAAACATTGCTAATATAGAAAATAAATATAGATACACTACACAAAATTTTAGAAAAAAAGTCCTTATCTTGTACCCCATTGTGAGACCCTCAGCAAGAATCCTTTGGATCCTGATTGTGGACAAAGCAAAGTTGGTCTCACTATGGCCAAAACTCCCTATTAGATCAAATAAACTGTACTTTTTAAAAAAAAGGAACTTAAATACTTTCCTTAGGCTAAATATGTGTAGACAATAGAACCATCTCCTATTTTATACAGTTTCCAGCAACTTAGAATGACTTCAATTTGTATGTTAGAAGTTAGCTGGAACGGAGAAATGTCGCCGTTTCAGAGACAGACAGGCGACAAGACACACTGGGTGCGAGCACAACAGCCAACGTTTATTATTATTTTATTATTATTTCTATATTACTTTTATTATATTATTTCCCCTTCTCTAGATCTGAAGGTCTGCATGGTCAATCCCTTTTGGCCGAAGCCGTTTCCACCTGGCCAATCAGCCAATGGCTGCTCGCTTCCTCAACGGCCTAGGCCTTCTCTCCAACAGTCCACAATGGTCAAGGTATATAATCAAGGTACTTGTATAATTAGTTACCTTTCAGTCATGAAACGGGTATTAATTATAGTTGTGAGGCCTTCAGGCCAGCTGTTGGCCACCACAATAGAGAAATAGTGCAGAACATGAAACAAAGCTTATGGCAGGGGGTCTGATGCTGGTCAGCACCAGTATGGCGCGACCTTCCTAGAGAGAGCGTCCTGCAGAGAACAGCTCTTCCAGGGGCAGGGCAAGCCTCCCTGGACAGTGAGTGATTTCAGCAAATGCAGCGATTGCTCAGCTACAAGTGATTCCAGCTCTTGTGATTCAGCTCTTTGTGAAATCACCCGAGGCGAGCTCGGGGACAGAGAGACAGGAGCTCTGCATGGCAGTTCCACAGAGGCAGCTTTGATTGTCCAGCAGTCCCTGTGAAGGAGAGGCCAGGGACAAAGGCTCCCTGGTTTTGGGGCAGAAACAGGGGCTTTTTATGGGAAAGGCAGGGGGTGGGGTAGAAACCAATTAGCCAACTGGGTACAAGGTATTACCATATAGAAACAAGGCAAGCTGGGGGTGGTTCATTTTGTCACTCTAAGGTTGCCTGTCTCTGGGGAGATTCTTTTGGGCCTCAGGCCTCTCTCCTCCAAGGGAGTGCAGAGGGCTCTTGTGCCAAGGGCTCACAGCCCTCCACAAAAGCTTAGATTCATTTTGGAAAAGAGATATGAGATGTTTTGCAAAGAAGGTGTGTTATTTTTATTCCAAACAAGTTCACAGCTAGACCCCTCAAGTGCTGACAAATCTGCAAATTCACCATGAAGGAATATTCTGTTGTAATCGTGTTTTGCATTTAAGGTGGAATTTTAATGGATGGCCTAATTTCTTGGGAGGAAAAAAATAAAACAGGACATGTAGAAAATATAGAATTACTTTTTAGACAAACTTGCAAAATTTTGCATGCCATTGCATGTAACTTGTTTAAAAGTTCCACACTAAGTTTTAAAATCTTGTCATTAGGGTGGACCAGTAGAATTTGCTGTCCTTCCTATGCATATTTAATTGTCATTGCCTGGCTTGTGATAGTCACGATGAAGCATTATCTGCAAAGAGAAACATTTGTCTTATTACTGAAGATTTAAGTGTTTCCACTTGCTTAACATCTGTGAAACTTTTTACATAGAGGAATCAGCTGCAGGGCAGATTTAATTTTCCTCAAGAAGAAAGAGGGAGTGGGAAAATAAGATGTTGGCAGCATCTTCAAGTCTTTGCCAGCAGGACCCAGAGGCTGGAGGTGGGAATTTCTATTCTTTGCCACATGGAGCAGGATACTGGTGTCTTATACATGTAGTCCATTTAACATTCTTTTTTATATGTTTTCCAGTTGCTGCCTGCTTCTTTTCCTCTCCCCGGAGAAGGGGTGAAAGCTGCTTCACAGCCCTGATGTGCCCAGTGGCACGGTTGGGGATCAGACAGGCTGGACAACAGGGACCTGGCCAGGGGGTGCTTGTAGACCCCAGCTCAGTCCTGGGACCCACCACAGCCTGACACCTCTCCCCAGGGATGGCAAATACACCCACAGCTGCCAGCCTGAAGCACGGCAAGGTACGTACAGCGGTGTGTAGGGATAATGACAGCGGTTGCTGGTTGGATCATGCCATGAATTGTCTAATTTTTCCAGTTCAGGAAGGGAAGTTCCTTGTGGTTTTTCGAGGTTGTCATGACAGGGGTAACATAATTTTTGTCACAGAGTTAATGTGGTGCACGTTGGGCAAGAACTTGCTTGGCCTCTAGCAAGGCATATGAGGCAGCAGATTCCTGTCATACGCACTGCATCCTCAGAGAAGCATTCCAGGATTATTGCCCCAGGACCTGCAGTGTGGATACAGATGGCATTGTCAAGGTTTTAATAATAGTATGGGATTTTCCAGTGAGGGGGTAGGTGCTCAGTAGTTGTGAATGCAGCCATTAATCCCTGTATTTATAAATGTTCAGAATAAAGATATTAGGTATTATAAGACCCCAAGGGCATCTGCATGGAACAGTGCTGGACATTATTTTCTCATCTAGATGGAAGTACTATTTATAATTACCCTCTCCTGAGTTAGACAGACAGCTTTTGATTCATTTAATTGTATTCCTCTTCAAACCACTTTGACTTAATTTCCCTATAGGATATGCTGTGACATAGCATCAAATAAATTCTGAGAATCCAGGCAAATCTTCTGCATGTCTTTCTTATAGTTCTGCGATTGTATCAACACCAGAAGAGTGATTGGGATGGCTTGGGTCTTTTGTTTCTATGGATACATTAAGATTCTAAGCTGCAAGTGATTTCACTCTTTTCCAAGGAGCAGCTATTAACATTATGCATCATTAACAAATACAGTTATGTGAATGATATTAGGTGCTAACATCACATTTTTATATTTTAAGACTGCAGCTTACTAGAACTAAAGGCTCTAAAGTTATTCCACACTCTGCAGCTTGGTTTCCGTGGTTCCTTCACTGTTCACACTCGTCAGGGAAACAAGTCTTGAACAAAGGCAACCTTTGTGAAAGGTTTTTTTAATTGCTTATTTTTAATCTAAACTACTTTTTTCCCTTCTGGTTTAGTTTCACAGCTAATAATTTAGCCTTGGATTTTGGAATACTCAAGTGACCTCCTTTTGGTCCGATCTTCCTGCTTATGATTTTCTGTAAATGCAAGAAGTACACCAAAATTATCTTGCCCTTGAATATCTGATATTTAGTTCTTTTGTTAGTTTATTGGCTTCAGACATGTAACCCAGCTGCAATCCTCTTTTTTTTTTTCCTTCTCTGTGCTTTCTCCATCCTTTAATGATCTTTAATCTCTATCAGTAACACCAAGAACATAAACTATGGTTCCTACATTAGATCAGACCAGAGAATCATCTTGCCTGGTCTCTCTCTGACAGAGGTCAATACCTAAAACTTCCCAGAAAAATGCAAAATGATGAATGAAATTCTATTTCCAGGAAAGTAAACTTTGAAGGATTACAAAACCACGAATAAAATCAGAAAGAAGAAATAATCTGTCATAAAATATTTCAGCTATTTCTCTCTCTTAATGAAAAAAAAAGGATGACATTATCTTATGATTTAGAATAATTAATTTTTAAGTGCTGATTCTTTCTAATAAGACTGTGCCTGGCAGAAGCACCCTTGGATTTTTAAATGACCTTTGCAAGAAATTCAGCTGTTAATATCTGGAGACAAATGTTTAACGAGGTACATAATTTATCTCCTGAAACAGATACGGGCCTA
Source organism: Dicrurus megarhynchus (assembly GCA_013399195.1). NCBI lineage: Eukaryota > Metazoa > Chordata > Aves > Passeriformes > Dicruridae > Dicrurus > Dicrurus megarhynchus. The sequence continues at coordinate 405,846 of VXAD01003457.1, forward strand.
GATGTATCCAACATATCACAAAAGCTTCAAGTTTAGGATTAAAGTTATTTAAATTTATTAAGAAAAAAAGCAAAAGTGTTGTATTTTCTTTAAGTTTTCCAGTGTTTTGACAAATTTTGAAACTGTTAAACATTTTTTCTATCCTTTAAATGCATATTTAAATTGCTTTTATTGTACAGAAGGGGCCTTGTTTCTAATTTTTGATTTTTTTGGGGGAACTATGGATGCTGAAAAAACTTCAGCAAGGAATTTCTTCAGCTCTCAGCAGCATTTTGTGAGAGCTCTGTCTTTCCCATGCAAGTAATTCAAAACAATGTTACAGTTCTGTAAACTTCTTGCACCTGCTAAGTTATTTTTCACCATTGTTATGGTTCCAACTAGAAAAGCATTTAGAGATGGGTGCCTTAGAACTTGGCCAATCACCCTAAGGGGTGGATGTCTGAAAGAACCAATTACCTTATGCCATTTAACACACTTTTGCGAACTAACATATAAAAACCTCTAAGAAGTTATTAAATCGCTTCGGCCTCCTTTTACCCTGAGCTTGGACTCCGTGTCGTTTCTCCGTTCAGCGGTGAGAACAGCAACAGGGAACGAAGAAGTTAAGAGCACTTAAAATTTTTGCTATATTTAGCAAAATGCTGGAGAAGCCTAAATGGTTATGTATTGAAGATTAACATTTCATGCAACAGATGTCATCAAATGTTTATTGCCTCATATTTTGCTAAAATAGTATTTCTTATGGCTTATATACTTACTATCTATTACAGAGATAAAATGTCCTTTTTAATTTAAACATTGTAAGATTTATAATTGTTTCATTAATATGAAAATGAAATTATGACTTTTCTATTTTCTCAGCTATTTTTCAGCAAAGTATTATTTTTACAGCTCTTCATCTAAAAGTTGGAGATAAAGTAATTTTGGTTTATAACACACAGTTTATAGCAACCTCTAATGTGGTGGGAGCAGCATATGCATTCCTGTAACCGATAACTTATGTTGTAGGGTTAAGAAAGAACATCAGAGTTTTTATCTTTATTTTATAAATCTTCTGTTCCTAAACCCAGAAATCTAGTGTCGGGCAAGACTCTAGGATTAAGGCTTTTCATCAATGTATGTAATCATGGAGAGTTGTTCTTGTTAATTTTTCAAGTTTTTTTCTTTAGATCAATCAGGAACACACACGAACACACATGCGCATTTTGATGAAAGGAAATGTTGAAAATAGTGCCATGGTAAATAAAAATATCTCACTTGGCACACATTTCTACTTGTGAACTCTTGCAGAGACAGGAACAAAATGTTTGAGTGAAGACAGAACTTCTGACACTGATGAGTTTAATGTACAGACTAGTGCTATTTTGGATATCTATCATGTATGGTCTTTTGACCAAAAAGACTACTTGATGGAATATTTACAAATTCAAGTGACCCCATTAAGGACATTTTACCCGATTTCCTGAGGAATTTTAATTATTTTTGAATATGTCTATGTAAAGTGCTCATGAGTAACTCCACTTTTCAATAATGAAGTTCTAAGGAGTTTAATAAACTGTCATGATTTACATTTTACATATTTTTAATAATAAGCCTTGAGGAGGAAGCTGTATGTACATCCAGGTAATATTATCTAGACAACATCTTGCAGGTATATGAAAAATAGAAAAAAAACTTAATGGAAGCTCACTTCAGGACAGAAGAGCAATTCTAATTCTAAGATGGCTAATAATAATTGTTATGATTTCAGCTCAAAAGATAAGGGCAACTTCTCAATGCTTTTTTATTATTATTATTCTAGAAGTATGTGTTTAATTTCCTAGTGGAAGATGAAGAAAGATGACCTCTTCTCTTCCACAAACAGAACAGTGTTTTCCAGGAGCACCATAACTGAATTTATACCATATAGTTACCATTATTGTATGGAAAATACCTTCAAAAAAAAAGAAAAATCAAGGCCACGCACGCACGGTAAAGCTCTGTTTTTTGGAGGGGAGGGGAGATATTTTTGTGAAGAATAGAGGAGATAATATCCTAAATCAAAGAAACAGACTTTTATACATGTGAGGAAGAAGTGAGAATTAGAAAAGAAATGCTAAACTATTTTCGCATTCCTAGTTTGAAGAACAGAAATGCAAATTTGTGGGCTACTTCTAATGCAAGCTAAGGAAATAATTGCATGAAAAAATATGTAAAGAATTAGATCTAAATAGAACAATTCTTGGAGTTCAACTATAAGGAAAAAATACTAATGGCATATTAAAAGTAGGTTAATAACCATAGCATTATAGGGCCATAAATTGAATTATTGATGGTCTGCATCCTGAGGGTGGTTGGTACTTCCTATAGTTTATATTTATGTGCAAATATGCTCTTTTTCTAGTTTTGGGGGTTAGTGGCATTTCTTGCTGGTTTGCTTGCTAGTTTTTAACAGTGGCTGCATTTGTACTTTGGTTTGGTGGATTTTTTAAATTTAATTTTCCCATAATTTTAGGCTGCTACCTGAACTGGTCCATAAATAGCGAAATAGAAAACTTTGCCCTTACAAAGTTGTCATTGGCAAGATGAAACGTAATGTAAACTGAGGGAAAAAATCAAATAAACAAAAAGCAGAAGCAAAGGCTTCTAGAGAAGGATTAGAAATTGCCAGAAAGATGTGACTTGCTGAGGCGGATGCTGAATACAAAAAAAAAGGCCCAAAGTATCTAGGTGAGAGCCTAATACATAAGAGAGCTCATGTGAACCAGTTTTGTAATCCTCTTAAATAGTATGGTATAACTCAGTATCAGGGTAGAGTATAAACTCTTTTGTAAGGACACCAGAAAGGTTTGACTTTGGGACTAGCAATGTGATTTTATGTTAATGGATTTGGAAGCTGAAGTTAATAGCTGGGAATAGCAATTATTTTTCTGAAACAATCTCAGTAAGTTAAATATAGTCAGTGACAGCAGGGAGATAATGTTTAAGTCCCAAGACTAGAATACAATAATTCTTTTGTATCCAAAGCATTACCTGGTGAAAAGCAAGAATAGTAAACATTTACCATTTGTTTAATGGAATAAGGACATAAACAAATATCTCTCTCAAATGACCCATGTGTAACTTGTTACTTAGGAAATGAATAAAGGAAACTAATGAACAAAAAATTAAAAAGAACATCAATAAATAAATATGAAGCTGTTTTTTTCAAACAAGATGATTCATAAATATAATCTCCCATTTGGGTTTCCAATCCACACTTGTGAAGTCCTCTACACGGTTGTGTTTGGCAACAATCCTGCAAAATGACTTAGAGCTTAACACAAACAAGTGTTGTTGCTGTAAGGGACTTAGTGACTTTCTTAGACCATTTGCAAAATACGTGCAAAATAGAATTTGGATATATTATTGCCCCTCACTGTCACTTTTGAGAGAATTTTTATAGCTGTGATTGACTTCAGCTGAACAACTTCATTCCCTTCATTGATTTCAGCTGAGCTGTAGACTTTTTAGTTATGTCTCCAAATTTCAGATGGAAAAGTTTTTCCAGTTTTAGACTTTCACTTAAATTTGTAAACACAGGAGAGCTTGTTGAGTTTGTGCAGTGTTCTTTATTCTAATAATTTTAAACAAATGAAACTGAAATGGTCTTGTATAAGTTAAGATGTTTTGCATGACTCAGAAAAATCACTTTTGCATCATGTCTCCTGCAAAATCAGTAACACTTGGGATACCTTGAGAACATTCATCAAAACAATTACATTTTTATGCATTACATGAAAAATTTGGATAGGATTGGTCCTACTAAATTATGATGGCCTACTCTATAAAAGCATAATAAATTAGAGGTTTCCGTTTCATTTAGTTCTGACATTAATATGTTTAACCTTAGTCTAGTCAGTCACTACTATATTTTTGAGATCATAACAGTGTTTTTAATGTAGCACTGTATATTCCAGTATTTTAGATACAGGACTATATTTTTCATTTTCTTTAACAGCTGTTTGAAGACATCCAACAACTTTACTACAGAAAGTTAGTATATTTAGAAAGGAATCTTATGAAAGAATAAAACTCTTTCTTTAGTAATATATGGATTTTTCCTTGTGCCACCTATACCTACAGCAAAATAATGCCCAGTTCTGAAAACTGTTAAGATCATATGGAGTAATTTTATTGCAAAATAAAGAACTCTTTAGCAAAGCTTCATTAATGAACCCTGTACCAGGTGAAAACACAGTAGTAATTCTGAAAGTCTTCTTTCCCATGACCGAGGTTTTTGAAACAACTTTATGTTTATTAATCTCATATTTGAGGTAGACTACTGGTTCTTTTAGGGACCAGACAAGAATAATTGAACTTAAGAGCAAAAAAATCTTGGCTGATGTGCTTTTGAATAGAAATTAGCTGTGCCTGGACATGAGAGGTAGAGAAGATTGCACTCCTTTTTTATTGCTACTTAAAAAAGAGAAAAGTCAAGGTAGTGATTTTTGTTCTACTTCTGATTGGGTTTGAAGATGAGACTTGAGACAGGTGTAAATTGACTCTCTCTAAGAAGTAACGTGGGTTGATTTATTTTTCTTTCTCTGTAATGTTGAGAGATGTCTGTTTTGTCTGCTGTTTGGGCAACATACATATCAAAGCAGAGGAAAAAGTATTTTGCAGGAACAGTGAAAATTTATTCCTGTTATTTTCTACACTTTTCAGAGGTTGTATTGATTTACAGGGTTTTGATCTTTCCTATAAAACTTTGTTTTTTTTCCATAGGTTATTTAAAAACACTCTTTACTTTATGTGTGAATGGAATAGGCATTTGAGCAGATGTTTTAGAAACCTTTCAAGGTTGGACATCTTTGGAACTGTCAGAGATGCTCAGAGTCTATATTTGATTCCTCTAAGTTACTAAAGTTGGACCTGGGCTTTTTTGTTGGCCTGAAGAAGGGAAAGCTTGGGGGATACTTAGTTTGGAGCTTTTCAGTATCTAATAGTTGCATAGAGGAGATGGTATCAGACTCTTCTTAGAGGCAAACAGTGAGAGGACGTAATGCAATTATCACAAGTGGCTGCAAAAGAAACCCAAAGGTGTCAAAATTCTATAAAAGCATCACTAAGCATCTTAACAGACTGTTTGGAGAGTGTTGGGGTGTATCCATTCTTGGAGTTTTCCAAATTTATTAGCCCTGATCAAGACAACCTAAGTTTTGGTTAGTTAAAGTTAAACTTTGAGCAGGAGGATCCATGAAGTGACTTCCAGAAATCCCTTCAAAAACTACAAAACTAATTATTCTTTGAATCTATGTAAAGAATTAGTGAGATATTCAGGGTTCATTGAGTTTTGTTTGATTATTTGTTTCTTTTGTACAAACAATATACTACTATGAAATGCATTGTCTGTGTGTAGTGTTCAAATGCTGATAGTTTTATTGCTATGGTCACAGAAAATTACTGTGTAGTTCTATTCATACTGGATTCCCTCAGAAATATCTGCTTTAGTTAACTACTCTCTTATTAGGGCTCTGATGAATAGCTGCAGTCACTGCGTTAGTAAATAAGTGCGAAAACTTTGTCACGTAGGTTGTGCTTCTTTTGTTGCCACCACTGCAGCTGACACGTGCTGACTGGTTCATGTTTGTGTGTCAGCATCAGGCTGAGCAATTCCATCTGCATTCAGATCAAAAAATCCATTTTTTGCAAGCCCCGTGGGAAGCATCCATTGACCACAGAATCACGTAGGTTGGAACCTAAGTCTTCTGAGATCAAGTCCAACCTTTGATCACCACCATGTCAACTAAACCACAGCACTAAGTGCCACATTCAGTGGTTTCTAGAGCACCTCCAGGGATGGTGACTCCACCACCTCCCTGGGCAGCCTGTTCCAATGCCTTAAAACCCTTTCCATGAAGAAATTCCTTCTGATGTCCAACGTGAATCTCTACTGGAAAAAACTGAAGCTGTGTCCTCTTGTCCTGTCGCTGTTTGCCTGGGAGCAGAGCCCGACCCCCACCTGGATCCACACTCCTTTCAGATTGTTAGAGAGACTGACAAGGTCTCCCATGAGCCTCCTTTTCTCCAGAATGAACACCCTCAGATCCCTCAGCTGCTCCTCACAGGATTTCACCAGCCCTGTTTTCCTTCTCTGCAGTGACTCCAACACCTCAATGTCTTTCTTGAAATGAAGGGTCCAGAACGGGGAACAGTTGTTGAAACTATTTCCTACATAGATTCTTGTTCCACTTCAGACAGAAAATGTGTCATTTCAAATGCAAACATTTTTGTATGTGTGCCTGATGTAAACCAGCTTCCAATGGCAGCATCAATTGTGAACCCAGTCTGTTAAGTACTGTATATTTTGTAATTTGTTTCATACCTTTCACACAAACCTTTATCTACAGTCTTATTTTAGCTACTGCTGATGGCAAATGAAAAGAACACCACTCTACCCACATAATAAATGCGGTTAGAGCAGTCTTCTCTTCATTTGTCATCAACAGTAGTGGTCTGGTGTATGAACATTCTGACACTTAAAAACACATTCTGGAAGTGTGGTGTTGAGGGACATAAAAAAGGAATTCAAAAGCAGTGAGGTTAAATTGGTTCACTTACTGTAGTCATTACCTCACAAGTCTTGTAGCACTGGTTCATTGAAATTCCCATCTATTGCCATCGGTAGTTGTGGAAACTCTTATCCAATACAAGTATTGTACCAATTCTATCCAGCTTTTACCAGGATTGCATTTTGACAGTCGGATTTAAATCTAGCAACTTGTCAAACCAAGATGATATGCAAAGAATCCTCATCTTAGCGTGATTTTATAGCTTTAAAATGCCACCACTGTTTTCTGTTTTAAAAGCAGGGGAGAAAGTAAAGGCTCTCGTTTTCAGATATAATTAATATATAGACAAATAAAATGAAGGGTTAAGACAATTGGTAAATTTTAAACCTCCTTTTTATATCCTCTCTTAGAAGTATTTTGAATGTTGTTCTACATTTGGGTTCTAGATTCAATTATCTTGGGACCATTTTGCACATTAGTGTTTGAAATAAGCTGCAAGCTTACACATTTTTAGGGTTTTTGTTAGTTTGGTTTCGACGTTGTTGTAGATTTGGTGGTTTTGGTTTGGTTTGGTTTTGCTGGGTTTTTTTTGAAAATGTGATCTGCACATACCAGGCAAAGAAAACACTGAATTTTAGTATTTTATTTTCCATGTTCCAGTTATCTGGCATCAACCTGTCAGGAGTAATCTTATTATCTCTGGGCTTTTGTCTGTACACTGAGCTTCATACTTTGCCAGTGAAGTTTCTCTCAAATTTATTCTCCTGCTGTTCTCAGTCTTATCTGAGCTACTGGCAGAAATCTTCGCTGGTTATTTTCTAATGTCATGTTTTCATTAATTCTCTCTTGCATTCTTGCAAGCATGCTGACAGGAATACATAGATCAGAAAGCCTGTTAGTATAACCTCTCAGTTATCAATTCCCACAGTCTCATTCCTTTATGGACTTTCCAATTGCAGTGAAATAAAAAAAAAAACAAAAAAAAACCAAAACTGTTATTAACTTACTCAATTTTTAAATTGGTATTAAAGTAGAATAGGTAACAACATTCTGTTTAAATATTTTAAGCATATGCAGTTTCCAGAATCACTGAGGAGAAATGAATGGTTTGTCTGGTACTACACAAAACAGAAAACAGAGGAAAAGAGAAGTTGAAAATAATTTTCTTTTTCTTTGTCAATCATAATTGGTCAGAGTTATTTAAATTTATGTCCTTTGTAATCTTTTAACTAAATTTAGATAGGACTCAATGTCAATTGTTTGTGAATTTTGCATGACACATTCTGATGGAAGTATTCTTTCCCTATGCCTTCAAAATTTGTGGGTTAGCAATCTCGGACAATTATCATTATCACACAAATCACACACTTACTGCAGTCACTCGCTTCCACTGCTGCTTGATGTCAGCCAGCGCTCACTCCATCTTCCCAACAGAGGAGGTAAAATTCAGTTTCATGTTCAGTGGACTTGGGGAAGACAAGAGAAAAATAGCTCAAGGGATAGAGGGTGTAATTCTGTCAGGCCAGAAGTTAGGAGTAGGTGCAGTCTCAACTCTGAGCAGGACAGGAGGGTTGTGTGCCTCAGCAGGGCATAAGGGAGCTGCATAAGGGAGGCTATTTAACACTCTCATTTCTAACTGGATTAGTATCATAAAGTGTTTGGTTTTACTTTCAATTTCCTAGGGATTTTAATTACCAGCGGAACCCAACATTTATTACTTTATTTCTTTATTGGGGATATCCAGAGGATAAAGACACTGAAACAGGAGTTCAGTTAGTCTGCGAAATTCCAAATCTCAATTCAGCATCTACTTCCCTTTTCCAGCCTAGCAATCATGGGGAGCTAAAATCCCAAACACTTTTTGTATCCCAAACTCTCTTTGCAGTTTCCTTTTCTTGTTTACCCTGCTGTTATCTTAACACATTTCTCCCAACTCTTTAATTTCCTATTTTGCCCATCCTCCTAACCTGTGTCTTATGCTATAAATCACTGATGACAGAAACAAGCCCTGTACAGAGTGAGGTCCTGGAAATACTTTATTTTCTGGAGAAATCACTACAGGAAAAATGTTGAACAGACATAGACATGTGTCAGCTGGAAAGCTTCCTCCTGTGCAAGGCAAACATTTTTGCACAGATTTGCTTTTTTGTGCATGTTCCTTGCTATTGAACTCGGAACAAGATTGGTTTGGGCCTCAATCTACGTAGCTGGTAAGTCATCTGACCTATCTGTGAATTACAGCTTGGCTGCCTCTGCACAGAAAATATCCAGGGAAATCTTCCATCATTTTCATGATTACCTGAAACAAACACTTTTGTTTCTTTACCATCATTTGTGTAGCTCTTCCTACCAGCTGAGCAGGCCTCCCTAAATTAAACTGGACTAATCAGGGGTTTTTCCTCCTTTTGCTTTCCTTTTTGTTTTTGTTTTCAGGGCATTTACTTTGCCATTAAACAGGGCAATTTTTTTTCAAGATATCTTCAGGCTGTTCTCTGATTCACTGTTCACCTGAGGTATTAAGGCTATGAGCCCAAACAACAGGGATAGTGGGAATGGAACTGGCATATTTATTTTAAAATTGCAAATTTCATTATTCTTCAGAAATACTTCATCAGGAAGAATTTCATCATGGAAAATGTTGTTGAGCACCTCAGATGCCTAGGGAAGTGGAGGAGTCACCACCCCTGGAGGTGTTCAAGCAAGAGCTGGGCATGGCACTCGGTGCCATGATGTGGTTGACTAAGTGGTGATCAGTCAAATGTTGGACTCAATTACCTTGGAGGTGTTTTTCAGCCATAATGATTCTGTGATTCTCTGATTAACAGTTTCATTAGGTGAATGCCAGTGCGTATGTTAGAAATAAATTGTAATTTATGTGCAACATTTTTGAATTCATGGTTCAAATAAATTGTAAAGAAAAAGAAATGCTGTGGAACCTTTTATTACTTCACGGCAGCAGCTTACTTGCACATTTGCACATGCAATTATATCTTCAAAGGTTCCTGCTTCATAACCTTTTCAACAGACTGGGGGCTAATTAATTCTTAAGGAATAGTTCTCTGATCATAGTTGAAGGTGATCTGTCTTTTTTTGTACCTCAGACTGACTTGTGGTATTATGAAACACTGCATCTGGTTCTTAATAGTCATGTCATACTGCATTAAGTCATAAAACACTGTCCTGAAAAGATTGATGCAATGATTTATCTCATGTCATATCTTGATGTGTCAGTCAAGGAAATAGAGCATATACAGATGGATCTTATCTGTAAAAATGGCTTGTATATGTGGAGTTTTAAAAAAAAAAAAATAATGAAAACCACAGAACCTAAGAAAAACTGCTTTTATACTAAGTATAATGTTTAGAATTATCTGTTAGACTGCTATATCTTTGATGAGATATGACAAATTTGTTTAAACCAGGATAGTAGTAGATATATGACAAATAAAGAATCCTTGCTGTAGAAAGAACTATTAGGGATCCATTTTGAGCAATACACAACAGGAATCTTCATGGTAATGTTTAAGGCCCTATTGGGGTCTAACATCTCAAAATTTAAGAAATAAATGCTGTTTGTAGTGGGGAATATTCTAGCCAAAACGATCTTTTGGTATATTTTTTCTTGTTTGGTATTCCTGTTAGCAATACCAAAAAACATATTCACAAGGCAACTGGGGGCAAAACATGAAGTCTTTCTTTTAAAATTTCACCTATAAGATAACCAGTAGACAAAGTTATCTGGGTACAGAACAATTAAGTACTGCCTGTTAGGTCCTAGTTACATAAAATATATAAAACTTTATTTTTTGTTGGTAGATAATAAATTTTTAGGCCCATTTTCATGGCTAATCAACTGTTCCTTCAACGTGTCTAAGTATGTGAGCAATGAACACCGAAGGCATTTTTGGTATTGAAAGTTGGCATCTATGGATTTGTCTTTGGCTCCTAAGCTGTAAGATTTTGTGGTAAGTATTCAGTCATATAAGTTGTGTACAGTGTTTGATGGTGTCCATGACTTCCAGCTCCATTAAGAGCTTTTGAGGTCTTGAGAAGCAAACAACTGCTTAATGCAAATATGTAAAATTGTATTTTATACACAGATGGCTGTAAGAAACAAAAGATACAATTAACTACTAACTTTAATGTTGTCTCCTAGATTTTTTAAAGATATTGTCAGGATGATTTCTTATTTCCATGTTCTAATGGGATTTCTTCTAGTTATATTTTAGTTTTCCTGTCATTACAGCATTTCTTAGAGAATGGTAACAGCTGCTTGTGTTCAAGGTAAACATATTGTCAATTGGATATATTTTAGCAGATATTCTGAAGACAAAAAATGGCTGAAGGCGATGGTGATGGATGTCCTCGTTAATGTGCCAATCTACTAATTAATTTAACTACATCACAGTAATTTACAAGGAGCTTATATGGTTATAAATGACTTATATTACAGATAAAAATCCTGGAATTAATAAGAGGAGACTCTTCCCAGGATTTTAGTCCTCTGTATGAAAACAAACTATGATTGATAATAAGGGGGGAATTTGCACATAAGAGGGTGTTAGTTCTTATGTACTTCTGTAGAAGTAATGTGGCAATAGCACATTTTTCATATTATCTGTCCCAGTTATTTTCCTGCCCTGGATTTTATGGATATCTCATAATTAGAAGATCACCCTTGTTTCTGTGTTCTATTTTTACATCAAATGTTAATCAATTTATTTTGCTGAAAGAAACATTAGAAAAAATGTTTTAAAACCTCTCAGCTACAGTAAGAAACATGCTTTTAAAATACCTTAAGCTTTTTTGATTTATTAATAATAAGTAAAAGTCACAGTGGTTGATTTCTTGAAGAAAAAGCACAACTTCTAAATTTTATCTGTCTACTATGGCCAGCAAATATTAAGCACATAAATATACTGTTTAATGTAGAAATCACAATTATTTTTTTTATGATTAATGGAATTTATATCTCCCCGTGGCAGTTACAGAGTTAGATTGTACATTTGGCCCATATTAAGACTTCAGGATGACTGATGCATGGAGATTTTTTAACGCCATAATATCAAGATGCTTTCAAGAAACACAGGGGTTGGTAGATAATAATGAAACCAACGACCTAACAAAGTAATAAATATTAAATTAAACTAATATGGAACCAAACAAATAAGGGGAAGTGTTGTCCATATTCACTCAATGCTTCAGAAATCCATAGCAGGTGGGCAGCAATGTAGGAATCTCTCTGTATAGCAGAAAAGGTAGGTTGTATGGGGCTTTTGCTCAACATCAGAATGAGGATATTAAAACTTAAGTAACTTCTAAAATTGACATAAAGGCATTACTACCTTATTCTGGCTTTCTTATAATGGGCCTTTTTTTTGTCACAGAATAAACATATAAATCTTAATAACTTTTTACCACATACTGTGGCATATCAACTTTGTAATAACAAAACCTAAAAGTTATTATCTTTATGTGATTTAATGTTTCCTTTTGTTTATTTGGTATGGCTTTGATAATGGAGTTTGTGAACTCCATTGTCTCTTGAGATTCCTACTAGGAAAATCTTATTGCCAGATAACTAAATCTTATATTCTATCCTAAAAGCTGTTACATGATCTATGTTTATTTTTTTTAAAGAAAGATCTCCAAAAAACTTGATATTGTAATTCTATTAACATTGAGTTGCACTTTACTGGCATTTACCTCAAGAGATGCAATGTTTCATAGTTCCCTCAGTTTACCTTTTTTGACTTTGTACTCAAACGGGAACGTGCCACAGAAGCAAATAACAACTAATAACCATCCAGAAATTTCAAATTTGGTTTGGTTTGGATTGAGTTGGGTTGGGTGGTTTACTTTTAATTATTCTATAGCAGATTTAATTCCATTTCAGTCTTCATTTTGATGACAGAAAAGCCAATGTAGTTTATTGAAAGTTGATGTTTCATAGCTTGAGGAAAATTGCTCTATCTTTGCTACTTCTCCTTGGAAGGTCTTTTGCCAAAATTCAAGAACAATGATATAATATGTAACTCTTTATGCATAAAGAGGAATAGCATACAGTGATAAGGGGTGTCGCAGTCTGGTCATAAAGGCCTGAGAATCTTCTTGTCTCCAGTCACGTTAGTTGAACTCAGAACTCTATTGCCAAACTGATAAAAAAAGTGTAAATATTAGAAAATCTTGTGTTTTGTGGGTGAGCATAACAATTTAAGTGGTAGGGTCACGGGAGCAAAGGTGTATTCATTGGAAAATAAGGAATAATGGAATAATAACTGAATTAACCCTTACAGTATGTCCATGGCGAGAGACAGACTTTAGAGCTCATTAATGCCAATTAGTCTTCAGTTTAATATCTGATCACTTAAGTGGAAGGTAATTTGTAATTGTAATTTGTATTTTTTTAATTTGTAATTGTAAAATGTCATTTGCTTGATTATGAAGGAAAAATTTTGGAATAAAGGGAGTACCTTGATATATTTGACCACTTACTGCTCTTATATGACTTTTTTCAGTGACCTCATAGTTGAAATTTAAAGCAGAATTTGCCACTGTAACTGGCACTAAAATGTTCCTTGATTCTGTACAGCTTAGAGTCTCTAATCTCTGAACTTCAAAGGGTGACAATGATTTTATTAAGTCTTGCAAAGTAGTTTATCCTATTCAACTTTAAGTACATCAGAATATTATGTTTCCTCACCTCTCTGACATCAACAGTTGCATTAGCTGGTTGTTTGTTTGAAGCTGCTGCAAGAACCTTTGCAAAAAATGGGCAGTAAAATATCTGCTGTTTTCAATTTCAAGCTACTTGCCATTCTAGTATGTGAAATATTAGCTTTTCTCTGCAAGTGTGAAAAGAATAAGAATTAATAGAAGATATATACATACTGTAACAATTACAATAACTCCACTTGGAAATTACTTTGGATAATTTTTTTTTATATTACTCTGAATTAGGAAGAACAAATTCAGTCTCTGCCTCTCTAAAGTAGAAAACTCTGCTTAAGAGACTGTAATGTATATGTGACCACACCTATATGTGATACATATATTATAATATATTCTCCCTGTGAACAATTCAAACTCCATCAGTAAGTAAAGTGTGATTGTAAAGCATGAGTGTTTGGACCTTTTTGCTTTTTAAATTTTGTTACCAAAAATCCCTCTGTCTCTATCTTAAGTAATCTATTTGTACATCAATAAAAATAGATTTTTCTTTGTAAATTTGGAACATGCATTTTCAAACTCAAAGATTTGTAAAATGTCACTTATTAAAAGTTGTTTAGGATTTGAAGTGGCAAAACACATAATTTCTTAAAAAGTTTCTACATTTCGTCTTTCTTTTTTCGTTCTTTTCCCTAATCTCAACTTCTATTTAACACTTAGGCACAGAAGCCCATCAGGATTTTTACGTAATATCCCTGTTAGGTTAAGGAAATAGACAATTGCATGGTAACTGAATTCTCACAACCCTTTTTTTAAGGAAACCCACTCAATGAGCAGAATAGAGACAACAAGTAGGTGAAGATACACAAGAATTGCCTGTAGGCTTCCAGTACGTTTTTTAGATGATATTCTTACATTTTCAATATGATCTGACTAAAGTACTAGCGAGTTTGTCTCCTGCCTTGTGTTAAATTTAGCCTGAAACCTTTCTACTAAGATCTTGAAGCCATATGGTCTTGTTAATATTTAAATAAGAGACTTCCCAAGAAAATTCTAATGCGACAGCATAAGGCTGCTTCAGCTTCATTCCCTTCTGTTTTTCTCAAATTAATCCTTGTTTTGAACAAAGGTACTGGCAGTACTTCCTTCAATAATACTTCAATGGAGTTTCAAATAATTTGAGATTAAGACCTGCAGTAATTTGTAACCTTAATGTTATTTCTTTCTCTTACTGAGAAGTGACTGATTTTAATGGAATGGTGGTGTTCTCTTGATGTTGTGAATTTTTGTTTGTTTGATAATGACCTTAAATCCATGGTGATGATTGCAACGTATAGGTGTTGATGAAGTGTTTATCTTTTAGGCAGTGTTCTTTGGCAAAATGTTTGTATGAACATCAAGCAGGGGAGACAATAGATGGAGGAAAAACTTGCATGAATTAGGTAGAAATTATTGTAATAATTTTCTATATAATTAGGAAAAATATGTTTACTTGTTATATTTTACAGCCATCTTTGGTAAAAAATAATTAATTTCCTATTATTATTTAAAAGATAAAATCTGACCTCAGCAAAATCCTGATTGTCAACAGATTCTGTATTTTCTAGCACAGCTTATAATACTTTTCAACACACTATGATAAAATGGACAAACCAAATAAAAAAGACCATAAATTACGGGAAGAGTAGTGGAAAAGGAGGCAATTATACATGTAAAATCTGTATAAATCTTGTTTTGTTGATGTCTACTAGTGAAAGACTGATTTGGATGACTCTTGGCTTTGAGAATTTGAAATTTGCCTTTAGGTGTTGCACTTTTTGGCCTGAGCATCATTGGTGATACCAAAAAAGAAACTGGATTCCTGTTTAGAATAAAACTGCCAAGTCCCTTAGATCTTGTAGGTTTAAGATCCCTTTGAAATGTAGCTGAGAATTTTGCTTTTTCAATAAATACAGAGGTATTCAAACAACTGGGTTTGGTCTTTTTGTTTTTAAGACTGGCACAAAATTATCAGTGGGAAAATCATACTTAGAAATTATCAAAGAAATATTAGGATTACATAAGGGTTTAATATGTTGCGTTTTAGAAAACAACAGTTGTTTCAATCAAACATTAATGATTTCAGGATGTGGAAAGAAAGCTGAAGGAGGTGTTTTCGTCCTCCAGCTTAAAGATTTCAGATTACTGTATGCTGATGACGTTTAATATTTTAATCCTGTCTTAAAGTAGAAATGTATTTATCAATCACATTGTAATTAGATTAACTGAGACTGCTTCGTTTTCTCTGCCAATTTCCAATGAAAATAAAAGGTATTAACTGTGGTCTCTAAAATTTATATGGAATATTTGCACACTGTGCAACAAATTGAAAAATCACTGGACTTCTAAGACATCCGTTTGAATGAGTAAGTGATTCAACTTCTGAACTAGGTGAGAATATTGATCTGTTTTTCCAAAGGTCAAACTTTCAAATGATCTGCCTCAGCTTTACTGCCTATAAGAGGTTGAATTCTTCTACACTATATGTGTGAACAAAAGTCTACAATCTTGAAAACATTCTATAAGTTTGCTTGTATCTCCTATTACAGATGCTATTTGCTACCTATCGACTAGTAGCCCTCATTATTTAATTTATTGAACGTATTTTTAAAACAACTTGAAAAGGGAAGTGTCTTTATGATTCCTTCAGAGGGGTAAAAAACAGAAAAAAAAAGGAAAGTAACTGGAGGGAGTACCAATACAGGGAACAGAGGAAAGAAATGACAGAAGTAGGAGCTGTGTTCTGCCTGTGAACTGTGTTTTGGGCAGTGAGGATGGTGAAAGGTCTGGAGGTGAAGCCATATGAGGAGCAGCTGAGGGCACTTGGTCTGCTCAGCCTGGAGAAGAGGGGACTGAGGGGAGACCTCCTTGCAGTTACACCTTCCTCGTGAGGGGAAGAGGAGGGGCTGCCCACCCAGCTGCCTTCTTATTCCCTGTGCTCAGCAGAGCAGGAGAAGAGATTAAGATAACGAAGCTTGTGGGCAGAGACAAAGAGGAGATCACTGACCAGTTCTCATTGTGGGTAAAACAGACTCATCTTAGGGAAAATTAATCTAATTTATTGCCAGTTAAATTAGATTTAGAAACCTAAACCAGCTTTCAATTACTCCCTCCTCTTCCCAAGACCAACTTCAAGCTCTCATTCCCAACTCTTCTACTCCTTCCCTGGAGTGGTGCAGGGGGATGGGGAATGAGGAGGTTGTGGTCAGGTTATAAGAGGTTTTCTCTGCCCGTCCTTGCTCTTCAGACTTTTCCCCTGCTCTAGCATAAGTCCTTGCCATGGGACGCAGTTTCCCTCAGGACATATCCACCTACAGCAGCGTTGTACCCTCCACAGGCTGCATCATTGACCTGTCCATGGGTCACAGTGCAATACCTGTGCCTCCTTTTTCTCTCCAAGGGCTGTGGGGGAACTCTGCTCTGGCACCTGGAGCACCTCTCCTCTTCCTTTTCGCTCAGTGATTTTTGGTTTTTTCTTCAAAATGAGCAAATTATTTCATTAGTTTTTTTCAATGTTTTCATGATAAGTTAGGACAAACAACATAATATGAAATCCATCTTTCCATATAAGGAAATCAGAAATTCTGAAATTTTCCCCAGTGGTATAGTTGTATGGTCTTTGGAAACTGAAAATACATAAAATAATAAAAAATATAGTAACACCATCAACTGAAAAATAATTTATAGTTTATTTAGATTAAACATTTATTTAAAGATCCAGATATTTTTGGCACCACTCTTAGCTCTCTGAAGAGATTTCCAGAAATTATTTTGCTGACAAAGCTCTGGCAGGCAAAAAAGTGAAGCCCTGTCTATCAAATATGACATTTCATGCAATTACTCCTTTAAATGCCATCTTTCCATAAAAAGCCTTTCCCAATTTCTGTTCATGCTGTGTCCACATTGTTTTTGAAAGGCATCCTCTGATCTTGTCTAGTTTTCACAAGGGTGATTGGCAGGGAGGCCAGGATATGCCCCCAGTGGTCACTGACCTCCATGTGACTGATAAGGATTGGCAAGTCAGCAGCTGCCAGCAGAGAGTTGTCTTGGAAGGATTTGGAACACAAACATCAACTTAGCTTCAGTGTTTTGGTTTCCTAGGGTGTCCTCTCCTGCCCTCCTTCGGCCCCTCCCAGAGGAAAGATGTTGGGTACTGTCTCTCCAGCTTCTTGCCAAATGAAGTGCACATTTCTGAAGCCTCTACGATTTTCCGAGATGAATATTCTATCTACACTTTCTCAAATCAGCCATGTAAGTAAGAAGCCTAACCCAGTATTTAATTAAATCATGTGCATGAGGTTCATTTTCTGTTTGATTAGTATTTTCCCAGTTTTGAGGAGTCTGAATTGTAAGTGTGCGTAAGCAACAAGATTTGTCAAATGCTTTCTTTTACCTTTTCACCAATCATTACTAGAATCAAAACAATGCGAAAAGAAAACAAATTATCCTTAAAAGGCTGAGTAAATAGGATATCCTAATTACTAATGTTTACTCAATTACTGCCTCTGATATTTATAGTATCTTAGAATACGTATGTATCTAAAAAATTTAAAAAAAAATTAGTGTGTCTGCCATTAGTTTATATTTTTCTAAATAATTGAGTGCTCTAAAAATTTAAATGAATAATTTATTTTTCATTTGGTGGTGTTATTATAATTTTTAGGTATTTAATCTTGAAACAACTTAATTATGTTCCTCTTTAAATATTAAATTGAGTAAGAATGAACAAGAGTAAACAGTGAAAAATCATTATAGGGGTATGAAAAAAAAAAAAGAAGCATAATAATCTCTCAGTCTATGAAGAATAGACAAAACACGGTAGACCTTTAAAACAAAAAATGTACAAAAAGAACCAGAGAAAATTTTAAGCTTCAGGTTGAGATTTTTAGCAGCCATAGGTCCTCGGCCCACATTAATTACTTTGCTAAGGTCAGCTCCTGTGTCTGCCTCTGGATCTCTGAATGATATTCCACAAGGCATTTCTCTTTTGCTTCTGTGTCTGCAAGTGGCAACAGTACTCTTTAGAAAACTGCATCACATCCTCACATCCAAAGCTCTTTGGCTGCCTTTATAGATTTCCCATTTGCAGTATCTGAGACATTAAAATTGTGGTGAGTTGGGAGATCCTTTTCAAAACAAAATACTTACCTGTCAGAACTTAAATACAGAGGAAAACTGACGAAAAAACATCAATCAAAAAAGTGTGTGCTCTTTTCACATTTTTCTTTTACTAGACTTCCACAAGAGTGAATTTCTTTTTGTATTTAAACTTAGTGCCTTTGCTCTTTTTTTCTAATTAACTAATATGTTTTAAGTCTCTTCACTAAAACATGACTGTTCTTACTGACTTTGATATCAGGGCTATCGGACCTACTTATTCTGCTGCTCTCCCCTCTGCCATGCTCTTATATTCTGGTTTTTTTTCCATGAGAATAGGAAAACATTTCCCAAATAGTGCTGTCTGTTAAAAACTGTGGAACAAATCACAGGTTTGGTTACATGTGCCTAAGATGATTCAAATTTATGGGGATTCAAATCACTCAAATGCTAAAATGGCACACATGATAATGGGGGATTTTAAATAATGTGCCCATTGGAAACTAGTAGCAAGTGATCAAATTTTTAAATATCTGGTCACACTGACACCTTATTCATATGATAGTTTTGTGTACTGCATGGGAAAAGGACAGAGCAATTTATGTTCTTATGATTAACCAAATACCCTTATTATCGACAAAAAAAGACTTTTTCAACCTTAAACATAGGGGCTTCTTTTAATCTTTTTTTCAAACACATTGCTAATATTGGCAGATGTTATTACAGTGAAATTGTAGGGTAGGGTGCCTTTCTGCTTGTATTAGAAAATGGAAGACAATTCTTATCCTAAACAGAAACAAACCATAATGCTGGGGGGAAAACCATGTACTGTATGTCAACATTCAAAACAAATGTGCAGAGCTTCCAATTCTGTAGTGCTGTGTGGCAAACATTTTAAGAATATTAGCTTCCAACTTCCCACAATCTGATTCATTGTCTTAATTTCAGCTTTAAACTCAATGCTGAAAGTTTTCAGATTCTTTTCTCACAGGAGTTTTCAAAAGTATTAATTAAAATATAATAAAATAGAGTGAGTGGTTGAATGGTTTTCGGAACTGCTTTGAA
The DNA here is from genome assembly GCA_013399195.1 of Dicrurus megarhynchus. Lineage (NCBI taxonomy): Eukaryota > Metazoa > Chordata > Aves > Passeriformes > Dicruridae > Dicrurus > Dicrurus megarhynchus. The sequence goes on from VXAD01003457.1 coordinate 425,249, forward strand.
TTTTACTACAGAGAGAAGCCTGGCAGGGTGCACACGGTGCATTCCAGGGAAGCAGCAGCAATGTGGAGCAGCTCTGCAGACGGTGCTAATTCCTTTAGCTCCAGAAGCCATACATCAGAAGTTGTGTTGCTGGAGAAATTTGCTAAAATGGTGATTGCTTCTTCTGAGACAAGGGAGTCCAAATGACTTCAAAAACTTTTCACAAAAAATGTGGCGCTGTAGGCTTTAAACCCAGGAGGCCCCATTCTGCACTATGATATCTAGTCCCCAGTGGTGGGGAACACTTGAAAAAGTGACAGCTTTCTTCTCTGGAATCATGAATTTAGGATGTCCAAATCTATCATGAGTCTTGCTTCTCAAAGAAGTTATATATTCCCAGTATATATTGGCATATTTCTGTGGAAAGAGGAAGATTTTGATTTACTTAACCCAAGCAAGGGTCTGACCTACTATTGCAGGCCTTGTTCAAGCAACTACTTTTTATCAGAAGTTATGGTAAAAAAGAGTTACATTCCTCAGATCAAAAGGCTGAAATACCTTAGATAACTGGTTAAAACATATCATATGGAAAGCTGTACCTCATGAATATAAGAATCAAGCTAACTCATTATCCTGTTTCTGGGTATGCACTGCAGAGGCTCAGTAAAATAAATCAATATATACTGTGGCATTTTAATTACTTTTTTCTTTGCAAATTTTTCCAGTTTTGGACAAGACTCAGGGTCAAGATTCTATCAACAAACATCTCAGAAAAATAAAAAAAAAAATAGTAGAAATTTGTATTTTCTGGTTTTCATAGAAAGAGAATAAAAAAGAGCAAAGATGGTCAAAAAGGTTTAGGGAAACTTTTTTAACAGTCCTCAATAAATCTGTCTTTTTCTTTTTTGAACATATTTATGCTTCTAATTTTCACATCTTATGACAATAGGTTCATTGTTTACCTATGTGGTGCCTGGAGAAAATGTTCTTCTGGCTGGTAGTTTAGAATTACTGCCTGATTGTTTAACTGGGTGTTCTTTGCTCCTTGCCTTGGGACCCAGTTCATTAGAAATAATTACTTACAGTTCTTCATAGCAGCTGTGATTTTCTCTGCAGAGAAACTATTTTGGACATGTACTGGATTTCTTTCCATAAGATTTTGGATTTTTTTTCTTGGATGCTCTATTCAATTCCCACTGTTCTGAGCATTGTCCCTGAACTATTTTTTTGAAATAATGGGGTAAAATATGAATTTTCTCTGAGAAGTCTAAGTGTCTGTGGTTTTTTCCAACTGGTTAAAATTTTGCTATTTTTCCTTTTAGGCCAAGTTGTGCCTGTCTCCATTATTGCCCAGAAAATCTCACTAATGGCATGCATTAGAGTATTCACTTAACTTGAAGAATATTACATATGATTATGTGATACGTTAAGGAGGATTCTTTTATCCTACATGCTTAATTTCTCTCCTTTTATGTTTTATTCCCTGTGGAGCAGTCTGGTGATTGCTCCCTTGAGATGTTAAAACGTGATTTTTCTTATAGTTCTGTTATATTTTGGATAAAGCTCTGAAAAAAACAGGAGGTCCTTCAGCAAAGGCTATCTCACGTAACAAAGAAGTGCTAAAAAAGCATTCCGTATGTATACAGGTGTATTTAAGCACAAAATTGCATGTTTGATAAGTTTTTGTTGTTGTATTTTGTTTTATTTTCCTTTTGAAGGTACTGAGTTTCACCTCAACTCAGGAATAGATCATGAATACAAAAATAGCACTTCTCATCTTGGAAACAAGGTGCCTATAAAAACTCAGTCAGAGCAAAATGTTAGATCTCTTCTTTTATTTTTTTCTTTTTTTTTTTTTCATAGAAAACTTACTGTAATCTGAGCCAGTCTTTTGTCTTTCTTTTTTTTTAACCCTTACCAGGGCGACACTATAGTTCTTTGTTAAGGGTTATAAAAAACGATAAGAAAAATCACGTTTTAACATCTCAAGGGAGCAATCACCAGACTGCTCCACAGGGAATAAAACATAAAAGGAGAGAAATATATAATATCCACCATCCAATCCACAATGATTGTTAAGAAGGTATATAACTGTCTGAATAAAGAGGCCACCTTCTTGGCCTTTCACCTGCCGTGAGAGCGTGAGTATACATGTGTTCCTTCGTGTCCGCGTGCGACACTATAGTTGTATTCCAGTTGCTTTTCAGCTCTACCTTCAACAGCATGTATTCTTTAAAAATAAGTTTATTTTAATTCATATACCTTAAAAATTAATTCTGATTTCTTCTTAATACTTCAATTAGTTTCTTTTAGAAGTTCAGTTTTACGTTAGATAAACTAAATCTTGTAACATTCTGCAGCAAGAAAGACAAACCTAAAAATATATTCAGCATTTTGCTTTGATTTTTCTCCAACAGTTTCAAAAAGAAACAATATATAACCTGGGGAAGTTATCCATGTGCTGAATTGCTTTAGGAGATTCTCTTTTATCACTTAAAGTGCTCAGTGAATTTTACTTCATGCTGCAGTTAAGGACTGTAGCACAGGGTTCTGAGTCATCTTTGAAGATAATTTCTCATTTTCTGTTGCATGAGGGGAGGAATGACTCTTTCTTTGACCCTTGCTTGGTTTAAAGCGCAGTCAAAGAAGAGTTTGCAGAAGGTGTTTTGTTTCGTTTTTCTTTGAAGTGGGAAAGTAACAATGTCAGCAGTGATATCCAAAAATGCAGGTGCTTTCCTAACATCCACTGTAGTGCAGTAAGCCAAATGTAAATTAGCATAATGGAAATCTCTTTGTTTGGAGGTAACAGTGTGGAAGAAACCACACTTCTAAGAATGGAATGACTTTTTCTTCCTTGTCCTACCTATCTTTGACCTGACAGTATTGATAGATACCTTTAACATCCTACTTCTTTGGTGGTTTAGGATAATTCAGAAATTACTCTTCTTTTACTGAACTGAGATAAATCATTAACTCTTTCATCTTCTTGATCCTGTTTTTTGCACTGCCCCTCCACTTCCTTCCCCACTCTGGTCTTCTTATTCTTAGAAAACCAAATCCCCTTGGTAATAGAGTACACAATGATTATTTTCTACCTCTTCAACCGAACTGATTTTTCTGAAACAAGCTTTTCTTAGCCAGTGGCGTCTCTCAATGACCCTTTGTCACGGTTTCAGCTGGGATATAGTTAATTTAGGGGATTTTATCAATGCCTACAAATATCTTAAGAGCAGGTGTCAAGAGGACAGGCCCACGCTTTTTTCAGTGGTGCTCAGTGACTGGACAAGGGGCAACAGGCACAAACTTAACCACAGGAAATTCCATCCAAATATAAGGAAATATCTTTGCTTAGAGGCTGAGAGAACACTAGAACAGGCTGCCCAGAGCCTTCTCTGGAGATATTCCAAACCTGACTGGTCACAGTCCTGTGCAATCTGCTCTAGATCCACCTGCTTCAGTAGGGGGATTGGACTAAGTGGTCCATATTCTGTGAAAATATGTAGATTTCTTTCTTTATTTAAATTATTAAACTGTTGCTATTTCAATCCACAATCTTTTGTCACTTTTACCCTTCCAATTCCCTTTCCCCCATCTGCTGGGGGGAGGAGTGAGTGAATGGCTGTGTGAGGCTTAGTTACTGTCTGGGGTTAAACCACAACAGAAGCCATAGATCATGAAGAAACTTTTCCTTTGGAAAGGGAAGATTTAGTTGCAAGAATGGAAAAAAAAAACTTGTGGGTAGAAGATGAGAATGCAAGTGATAGATGAGGTGATAAAGCAGGACACAGGAGAGATTAACAGGTTTAGTTCTCTTCAATAGATAGCAAATTTTTAGTTTCTCCATTTCTTGTCAAAACAAACCCTAAACTCCTAACAGTCTTTTTCAGTTGGCAACACTAAATCTTCTCATCAATGTGGTAAAAAAAAATGAAATAAGAAAGAAAATAAAGAAGATTAAAAAGAAAGATTCATTGTCAAAATTTTCTATTGTATGTGTCTTCATAATTTAACCATTATTTCTTCTGTTTATTTCTTGGTCTCACACTCACAAAAATGCAGCTGATTTAACAGTTATTAGTTACTCTTGTTGTAAGGACACTACACATTTCCAACATTTTCTTTCTCATTTTGCTCACAAAGATTTGGCATTTACAGCTGCTCTGACACTTCCCCAGAGCATTCTGAATAAAAACCTGACAATGCCATACTCAGGAACAGATTGGCACAAGGGCGAAGTCCTGGTGTCAACTCTCTACTAATTAGGTAAATGTACACTAGAGGTTGCATTTAGAATATCCATTTGCATCAGTATCTGAGATTTAATAGTATAGTCACTATGTCTCATAGCTACTTCGAAAGCAATTATTTTGACAATTATTAGGAGACGTTATAAATAATTCAGGACATAATAATGCAAAATAAATCCATTAAGACAAAAGCCCTAGGGCAGAAAGCCTGACTCTTGTGAAGTCATGAACAAAACACTTTTCCTGAAGACCAAGTTTCCTACCATATAACTGTGTATAAGAATGGCCAAACAGTTTGCAAAATGTGTAACATTATAATTCTAACATTGTAACTCCCATGCTTAACACTTACTTAATGCAAATAAGGGAACTGTGATTCCATCAATTAAAAATAACAGAAATATTGTCTTGAAAAATGTTAGGTAAATTTGACAATGTTACTATATCAAGACTGAAGACTCAGCAAAGATGGGAGGAAGGGCTGAAGGAGGCCTGGGTTACCCTCAGAACAGAGATGTTCAGTGTGCTGGAGACAGAGATCTCAGTCTGCTCCACGAAATGTAGTGGAGAGTGACAGTTTCCTGGATATATGTAGAGAGATCATTTAAATATTTTTTCAAGTTGCTTTAGGCTGTTGATTTTTAAATCCTCCAATAAAGATAATGAAGCTCAGGAGGATAAGAAGCACCTGCAAAGCAATCCCCTGCCTACTGCATTGTTTTCTTTCAAAGCATTTTATGTGGTGATCGCATCAGGCTGTATTACGTTCATAATTTGTAAGGATTCGAGGTAAAATAGTATTGTTGTTTACAACACACCACACAAGAAAACTATTCTAGATGGAATATGGCTGGCTAATAATAAAAAGCATGATTGTTTACATGTTTTAGGCAGCTTTATTTGGTACAATAACGTTGAATAATGCACCCAAAATACATTTTAATTGTTTGAAAAATCATCTGATTAATGTAATAACCAAGGCCTAATGATATGTATAAGATGCAGAGTTGTTTCCATGATGCCTGCAAAATCTTTGTAGCCAAAATATTATCATAAGCTTTTCTTTCCTTTCCTATTCTTATGAACAAGCTTGTGATGTTGCAATCCATCTGTGCCTCTTGGATCTTATCCAAAGGCTGTTCATGCTCCATTGCCGGTACCTATATGTCCTATCATAGAATTAAATAAGTGGACACATACAGATACTTATAAATATGTGGCATTTTTCCATTAAAATGATATATTAAAGAGATAAATCATCAAAGACTGGCAAGGCATGGTTTCTAAAATAACACAAACCAACCCACTAAAACAATTTCTCCTGCTTTAAGGTATGAAAAAAAATTGATACAGCAATTTCTAGAAAGATATTAAAAAGGCTGACTTTATTACAATTTGTCAATTTTATGTTGTCAAAGGGAGATGAGACGTTCTGAGCAATTCTGATCAAGAATGATTAATTTAGTAGTATTTAATTGTACATTTTGAATGGAGTTGCTAATTGGATTATTTGACTTTCTGAGCCTCAGTACCCATCATCAATTCTGCATGCTGAATGTTAAATATTGGATCAATCATTTGATCCTCTCTACCACAAAAAAGGGTGAAGATTAATATTTTTAAATTGCATGTCACCAACAGTGTAAAAGAGATGTGTATCTTTGCTCATAACTGCTAGCTCTTAACATCTCATAGCTGGGCACATGTTTTTCAGTGTATCTCCAGACACAGGAAGGACAAGAAGGTGTCTGAGTACTGCCAGGTGGATTTATCAAAAGTAAATTGTGTCTGGACAATCCAGTTGCCTGTTTTAGTGAGATGACTGGTTTTGTGGGCAAGGACACAGGGTAGGATGTTACATGTTGAAGTGGGTTGGCCCTGGCTGGATGCTAGGCACCCACCAACGCTGCTCTAACTCTCACTTCTGCAGCTGGACCCAGTGTGCACCTTTTCTGCAGGCTGCAGGTGGATTTCTGCTCCTCCATGGAGCTCCATGTGCTGCAGGGCACAGCTGGTTCACCATGGTCCCACCGTGGGCTGCAGGGGAATCTCAGCTTCAGCACCTGGAGCAGCTCCTGTGCCTCTTTCTGCCCTGGGTGTCTGCAGGGCTGATCCACTCACATATTTTCCCTCCTCTCTTCTCTGGTCACAATTACATCTGTCCAATAATTTTTTTCTTAAATATGTTATCACAGATGTGATACTATCATTCCTGTTTGGCTCAGCAGTACGTTCATCCTGGAAACATCTGGCATTGGTTCTGCTGGACGTGGGGGAAGCTTCTGGCATCTTCTCAAGGAAACCACACCTGTAGCCCTCCTGCTACCAAAACCTGGCCACACAAACCCAACACATATGTCTTGATTTTATCAAGACCATCAGCGAGGTCTCCCATAATGTTCCTAAAGCCAAATTGGAGTCACTGGATAAGTGGGCAGTAAGGTGTGTGAAAAGTGACTCAACCATCAAGTTTAAAGGGTCTGGTCACTGGCACAACATCCAGCTGGTAGTTTATGACAGGTAGTGTCCCTCAGATATTAATATATGAGGCAGAATGCCCATTTAGCCAGTCTGTGAGCAGTGCCAAATAGAGAAATGGGCTGAAGAAAACCCTGTAAAGCTGAACAATGAACAGGTGAAGTATTGCAGCTGGGATGGACTAAGGTCATATAACAATAGGATCGGGGTGCCAACACAGTACTGTGTCCAGTTTTGGGCTTCTCATTACAAGAAAGAAGTGGACATACTGGAACAAGTTGTTTGGAGGACCACTAAGACTGTTAGAGGGCTGGAGAACATGGCATCTGTGCAGAGGCTAAAATAGCTGAATTTTTCCATTCTCAAGACAAACAACAACCTAATTTCTGTATTCATGCTGTCTAATGAGAAGATAGAAAATTAATTCAGAATTTTACTAAAAATTTCAATAAAATACAAGTAAGAACTTGGTCACCATGGGTGTTTGTATTATATTATCCAGAGAGATTATGAGGTATCTGTACTTTGAGATTTTTAAAATATGACTCATGATTTGACCAGACAACCTCAGGAAGGCCATTTTACTTTTCATGGTTTTCACAGTTTCCACAGTTTTCAGAGCACATTCTGAGTTCTTCACTCCCTTTTAGGCCCATTGTTTAGGCTCCTTTATTCTCCTTGTTCTGTGATTGTACCATTCTAGAAGGCAGAATCCAGAAATGTATGAAAGCTCTTTTCCTCTAAACTTCATTAACAACATGAAATAGATGAGACACCAAAAATTTTTCATGTCAAACTTAATGCCTGTGTTCATCACACTGCTGACCTCAAAAAGTCTTGCTTCCTTGGTAGGCAGCTAAGAGGGCTGGCTCATTTAGTCTATTGCAACAGTTACAACTACAACACTAAATGATAAGAAACTGTACTTTACGAATGATAGATTGCATTCTGTTTACAATTTTTTTTTTTTTTAGCATACTTATCAAAATCTTTCTCAATACTCCCGTAGATATCATTCGTTGGTATTCATACCTGGCATCACTTACACACAATAGTTCTCAAATCTGTATTCTTTATTCCTTTGTTATATCCAATCAGGAATTTTTGTTGGCAATGTTAAGAATTTTGGAGACCACAGTAATTAACACTTAGCAGTTTGGCAAGAACAGTTTGTTCCATGTGCTGCTATTAACTATTCAATGATAATTCAAAGTCAGGATTTAGGTTGTGCTGTAAAGCCTAAAGCTTTGCAATGTCTACATACAAAAACTTGTATTTCGTTTACATCTACGTAATTAATATAACAGTCTAAATTAAATTTTTAAAGAAAAATTTGTTCCAACTTTGAAGAAAAGAACACTGGAAAAGAAACAAAGTAATCTTGTACTGTTTAAAGATTTCTATATTCTGGCAAACATCTGGATAAGTGGTCAAAGATCTATTAAAATTGACAGTATTCATCTAATGCTCTTTTGTTCCTTTAAAGTGTAAGTAATCCAAATTAAACTTGATTCTGGAGAGATTTTAAAAGGAAATAAAGTATTTTGTCTCATTTAATCATTGGAGGGTATGGGTTATACACACTTCACTGCTACAAAGGCAAATGGGCACATAATACTAAATTCAAGGAACCTCAGATTTTATTTCTCTGGACTCAAATATTCTATTTTGGTTAGAAAAAAAGAGTCTCACAACTGTCCAGCAGATCTCAGAGGGTTAGTTTAAAAGCATCAAAAAATGCTTTCATTTAAATTCATGGTCTGGGCTTATTCAACCTATGCTTGAACACTTGTTCATCCTTAGCCTCATAAGAACTTTTTGTAGGAACATTTTCTCAGTTGGTAGGCTTTAGCAAATGAAAAATATCTTTATAACTTCAGGGAAAACCAGTTCATGGACTGTGGAGGAACAACCTAAAAATAACTAATATTTTTAAAGCAAATGAAAAAAGTTTAAGAAAGATTTTTCTTTTTTTTTTTACTCTGACAACTGAAAAAAAGTAAATTCCATATTTTTCTGTATCAATTTTTTTTCTCTGTTATGAATAGGTTTCATAATGAAGCTGAATTTGGGGCCCTTCTGTCAAATAAATGGAGCTGAAAACTGACTAGGGTTACATTTTGAAATTGCTTCACAAAAAACTCTGAACTAAAGAAATTTCTTGGATTGCTTTAAGTGGGGTGGAGGGGTGTGCACAAATGACACACAAGATTTTACAGCTGCACATTACTCTGATGCTGAGATAGGCTTCTGCATGTACAGTAGCATCAGGAACAACAGGTGAGCTTGGTTGTCCTTCCATGGAAATTATATTTGTTCTTAGTTCTGCTGTGAAAACGGTAAATCACTTACTTTACATAGGTATACAGAGATGAACATGACCTCAGCAGTTAATGTTTTTTCCTAACTAGATATTAATTAAGTCAAGAGAGACTTTTGTATTAACACAAATAGGTGCTGGACTTTGAGCTCTGAAGAAAGCCTTGTATTTGATATAGGATTTATGCCCCTATAAATCTGGAAAACAGAAAGTGAATTTATATCATATGCATTCAAACAATAACTTCAAATAAAGCTTGAAGCATTACTTTATTTATTGCTGCTGATAAATTGTTTCTGCAAGAAGCTGGCATTTATTTTCATATTTCTCAGCAGCATGAGCAAGTTTCAAAATTATGAATTAAAATTCATGTCAACCTGTATTCATGCATTGCAAAAGATTAAGGGGAAAACATATTCAAATTTGGCTAGACTAGGTCAAGTACCGAACTGAGAGTGTGCAATGTCATTTGCAATGCAAGTGATAAATAGGAACTGGAAGCTGAAAAAACTCTTCAGTCAGTTATGCTTGCAAAATTTGTATTTGCCTTTCTGATTTAAAATTGTCCATATTTGTTTGAATCTGAAATGGGGATAAAATAGAGCATTATTCCCAAAAGGATTTTGTTAACCCCAAGTTTGTATTTTCATGAATTTAATCTGAAGGGGTATTTGATTTCTGTAATGAAAACTATGATGAGAGCATTAAATTCTCAGTAATTATAGTGAGGGCCTCAGGCTTCTGGGTTTCCTGGAGTTTCTGCTCGTGTCCATGCGGGGACGTTTCTCAGGCAGTGTATGCCCACTCCATTTTCCTGACTTGCAGCTTGGAGCTTGATGAAGACATTGCATTATAAATGTGGCATCCCACAGGAGCTGGTGCTGAATGTCAGATACAAGAATGTTCATCTTTCTGAGCACCACTTCCATGACCCCTTACTTATGGAGAAGGGAGTTTCCGCTGTTCTCTTGAGCTGTGCTATCTCTGAGCTTTTGTAGTCAATGGGCAACTGGTTTTGGGTCTTCGAGTCCACGGTAGAAAGGCAGGGGTGGTAACCAGAGAAGTGACAGCAGGATTGTTGATCCACAGTGAGTGTCAGCAATATTTATTAGCCTCTAGCTGTCTTTGTTCATTTCAGCCTCCCAAAGTGTGTCAGAGCATTTGCTGCAATTTGAATACTTTCAGAGTCCTCTGTGAGAGCAGCAACAGCAGCAGCTCTCCTTGCTTTCCATGAAACACCATGGACAGTACACCAACTGTGTGACTGCAGTTGCTGAACGTGTCTGTCCTTCCTGAGAAACACAGAAGAGCATCCTGCTCCTGACCATGGGGGTCTGTGCCCATTTCCCTTGTGAAAGTGCCACTTCCCAGTTACAACCCTGATTAAGATCAGGAGCATCATGCCTCTTTCTGTTGGGCCCTTCAGGATCTCATTGAAAATTGGATTAAGCTGTGTGTCAGTAATCATGTCACTTCTACTCAAGAGGCAGTCTTGGAGTGTGATCTCCTGCAGTGCCATAAATTCCTTGTTCAAGGATAATAAGAAATATCAAAATGATGTATCTTGTATTTCCCACTGAATTAGACTTTCCAGCTCTCTTTTTATTTGTCAGAATTAATTCACTCAAAGTAATCTTTTATTTAGAACAAATGATCCTAAACTTTTCTTATCATATGAGACATTTTCAGTGATTTCTAAGGTTAAACCCTACAAAAGTGGGCATTTGGCCGTGGTCTACATATGTAAATATGTAAAACACTGAGGAATTTGGAAATTTAAATAGCCAGTCCTGTTCCAGCCAGGCTATGAGACGAGGAAAGAAGAGAAATAGCTCATTCTAGCCTTTGTCATTACTTTATGTATTACAAATCACTTTTAGGAGATTACCACCTTAAATCACTGACCTTTTATCAAGTTGGATTTCCTTATGTGCTTATAAAAAGTACATTTTTTTAAAGGGCTCATAGCCAACTGTGATTTAAAATGAGTGTTAGAAACTTATAAGAAACTGCTAACAATGAGCAGGAATAGAGAAGAATTTGAAAGGTTTAAAAAAAAAAATAATGCAATTTTACATGGAGCACTTCATAAAAAGCTCTCATGGCAGCAAAACTATTCAATTAAACAAAAAAAAATCTAATTGATGTATGTCAGAACTAATGGTAATTTCTATATTTATGTTCTTCTACAAATTTGCAATAAAATTACTGGGGAAAAAAAATGCAATATTGGTTTAAAATAGCTTTTAAGAATTAGAAACACAGAACAGAAAAGAAAGCAGACACCTGACAGTTATTCCAGTTATTGAAGTATTTTGGTCTGTAAGCCTCTATACTTCAACAACAGTGAACTTTATATCAGTCACACGTTTCACTCTTAAAGGTCCCAGAAAATGGCATTTTGAAATGAAGCTGACAATTTCAATAAGCAGCTGCTAAATTCATAACATATTGTATTAAGTAGCTTTTTCCTTTGCTTTTCTCTATATAATATTTCTTATGTGTATTTACTAACCATTAAATTATAACACATAAAAAATAAATCAAAGCAGATATTTATGCTTTACTGGAAGATGAAAATCTCCACATACAGTCTATATGACAGGACTTGAACTTCTGATGCTGTAGTAAGGAATATTTTAAAATGCATCCTAGATTGATTTTTAAATTTTGGAAAATTAAAAGCAGCTAAACATTGTCTTTCCAGCGGCTGTAGAAATCTCTGTTTTCTAAAATAAAAAAAAAAAGTAAGGAAAAAAAAAAGAAGGTAGGAGAACACCAGTGAAGAACATGGACTTTCTAAACAATCTGAGTAGTGTAGAATGTTTCAAAATTATTACATTCCTGACTTATTCAATATTAACATGAATAAGCAAGTAGTGCCAAGGAAGGTTTAGTTTGGATATTAGAAAAAATTTCTTCACCAAAAGGACTGTCAAACAAAGGAACAGGCTGCCCAGATGATTGCTGGAATCATCATAACTGAAGGTATTTAAAAGATGTGTAGATGTGGCACATGGTTAAGTGGTGGACTTCACAGTGCTGGGTTAATGGTTGGACTCAATGATCTTAAAGGTCTTTTCCAAATGAAATGGTTCTATGATTTTATGATACTATGATTCAAAAATAACTGATCTCAGCCTGTCTGTGAACTCCAGAGAGGAATTTGTTTTCCTGATTTGGTTTTCCCACAAAATCCATTAACCAGTATCCTTCCATATTTAAAAAAACCCAAAAAACCCCAAAAACCCCCAAACAAACAAACAAACAAACCCAAAACCCAAGCATCTATAATTCTATATTATTAACATTATTGTTACATAGCATCCCACAATGCTGTTCTTTTATTCCAGTTTGTTTCTTTATTTTTTTGTTTTTCTTTTCTTGTACTATGATCTCTTTGTCACACATCTAACTAAAATTTACTTCTACATAAGTTTATGCCCTTCATTTTTAAAGTCAACGTCAGTGCATATTGTATTAGGCCAGTAAGGAATTCCCGTCAAAAGTGGGAATAGGATTTTTGCAGAAAATTTTGGGTTTAATAAAATGAAAAATTTAATGAGTAGTACCTGTTGTCTTCAGAAAATATCTTATTGTTGGCATTGCAAAGAAGAAAAGACTTCAACTGAAAATAGTTTTTCAAATAAATGCATTTTGTATTGCATAGGCTTCCATTGGAATTTCAATTCATTTGCCTTTAGGTACTGTTTCCCAACCTGGACAACATTTCCTATAGTGTATCATTCTGATAATTCACCACAACCTTCTTTCCAGGAGAAAATCTGAGAGCACCCTTTGGGAAATAGAATAAAATTTGAGAGTTTGGCCTGAAGAGGAATGTGAAAACAAAGCTAATCAAACTGCAATCCTCATAAGGCATAGTAGAATCTTTTATTCTTTTTTATTTTTATTACAATAATTTCATACATTGCATTTAGCAAAAATAAGTAGGGCTTTCTGAGGTAAAATTAGACACAAGTAGGATTTAATTTTCTTAAAAATATGTATTTCTACTTGTCTCTAGACATTTTCTCAAGGAAACAAACTGTATTAATTTAAAGAACCCAGTGAACCCTAAACCATTACTTTGTAAAGCTTAGAGAAAAAGCACAAAAGTATCCTTTTATTCCAGATGTGGGAAAAAAAGACAGGAAAACTGAAGCACTCCTGTTGTCTACCCATATTTTTTCTTTGTTGCATGATACACAGAGGACTTATGTCAATTACAGACATTCCTAGAGGATGATGTGAGTCTAGACAGCAAAAATCCCACCCTGGGAGTTTTTGTGCCACTAAAGTATATGATGCCTCCCAGATTTTCTAATGCAGGCTATCAAGTATTTAACTTCATCAAATAATTTATTTTTTTGTGTGTTTTGGGAGTTTGTTTGTTTGCTTGCTTAAATATTTTCTCTTGTTGAAGAATAGAAGGCAGTTAAAATATTATTTTTTGGGGGTTTTTTTTGGTTTTTTTTTTTGTTTGCTTGTTTTTGCTTGGCTTGGGGTTTTCTTGGTGAGCGTGTTAAAAGTTTTCTTCAAATCGAATGAAAATGTATTTTTATGTCAGTTCATAAAAATATTAAATATGAATATATCAGTGCATTAAAAATATTTTTTAAAAAAAAGTGCATTGTATTTATCAGAATAGTTTGAATTTGCATTGTAATCTTTCCATGAAATTCAGAATACCATGTTATATAATCCTGCAAGTGTATGGGGATTAGATTGAGTCATCCACATTCAGTGGGTTGCTAGTGGTGACAAATGAGAAGGAAAGACCACAGCTGGATGCAGGCTGAGTTGAGTTTAAATCTCCCTAACGTTTTCTGTTATTGAGGCAGTAAAAACTGTTAGTATTCAAATCTACAAAAATATGAAAAAAAACCAATTTTCCCAAACCAGAAACATACTATATTTGTATAAATATATTTGATAAATATATTTGTAAACACAGGTCATTTTTTCATTCAGCCTGTAAATGGCATTCCATTTTAAATAGGGATAAAACCTGTTTGAGGTTGCCTATCATACCAATGCTATCTCATACCTTACTGATTTTTATAAAGAAATAAAAATGTGTGCTAAGAGTTGATGAGTCACTGTCTGGGTTACTGTGTTTGATGTTCCATTGGCTTAGATTTTATGGGAGAATAGGGAAAGAAGGTAAACACTGCAATTGATATTTCAGTAATAAAATATATCTACTTACACATATTTTCAATTAGTTTTCAGAAGTGAGGTTCTATTCTGTATAAATGCATGTGTTCTGAAGTACATATGGAATATTTAATTATGTATCTCTCAATATTTTTCTCAAGGACATTTCACAGAGCCTTTAGCAGTGTTTCATTTTTTTTTTTTAAGATTGCTTTTGAGCATTGATATTTTTATCCCTCTTTGTATCATACCAGATTCTTTTCCTCTGTGCTCTGGTTGGACTGGCAAACTGTTCAAATGATCCAAATGAGTGCAGAAGACACCAGTAAACAAATGATTGAACTGGATTTTGATATAGGATCAAGGAAAATTCCAGGAAGTGTATGTTTATAAGCAGTGTGTTCTTGCAATTATCCTATTTTTTTCAGTGAAAACAAGGATTAACATCTTTCAGAGGGGGGTATCTACAGAGAAAATTCTCAAGGTATCAGAAGAAAATGACTCATGAATACATGAAATATACATTGTGCAGTGTTGGTAAAGGGGCTCCTGATCTTAACTAAAACATGTACATATTATAAAACCCTGTGCAGTTTGTTCCCTAAATTTATAGCAATAATGCACAGTTCAAACAAAGCAATAATCTTTAGAGAATATACTGTGTCTTCAAGATGATTATTCATTGTGTGACCTCCCCCAAGCAGGCCTCAATAATAAATCTTGTTGGATTTTCTCATTAAAATTGTGTGTCTGTGTGGGTGGTCTGCTTTTTTTATTGCTTTTGGGTTTGTGTCATTTTAATTTTGTTATTTGTACAATTTCATATCTGAATCCAGGCATTTAAACACTGTGGAATTAGAACAGCCATACTACTAATTTGTTTGTTTTCTCTTAATGTGACTTACTGAAGCTGCTGTGCTTACAGGAAATATCAGACTTCTTTGAAGCTGTATTTCTATTGTTTTAAGAGATTTTATTTCTATCATACAATGGAAATTTAATACTATAGCAATAAGAGTAATAATAATCATTTTGTGTGATTTGTTTTACATTATGACTCTTGCAAGTAAAGGGTGTCATGAAGTCATAAGAATACAATAATTTGGAATCTAATATGAGGGGGGGGAAACCTTTTTTTTTCTTTAAGATCATTATGATACTCCTATTCTTCTAGACTCCTAAATCTCCTATTCTTTATCTTATTTACACAATTTACAAATGTGACTGAGATAATTGTTTGAGGAAATGTGACCTATAAAAAAGAACTTTTCTGGAGCTGGCTTAGAAATATCAATATATTTTTTCTGTTACTACTGGAAAACTTTGCTAAGTATTATTTTGGAGGAGGGATGTTTAGAGAAATAATACCCCAATTCTATCAAAACTTTATTGACAAAACCCCAAAATTATTTGATACCAAAAAGTTCAACATTAGAATTTTCAAGATAAAAGCAGTATTTCCACTTTTACAAGTTTGCTTTACATAGGGGGTACCTCAATATAAAAGATATTTCTGATCTCGTATATGTTAAATTTCAACTTTAAAAATGTTGATGTTTCTAATTTTTTTTTTTGCTTAAGATAAGTTTTAATGAGATTTTATTGTTTAAAGAATTTTAGTTCTTTCCATATTTTTAAAAAAATTTCAGAATTTCCTAAAAATTAATTATTAGCCAGGTTTTGCACAGAAATTGTAGAGAACTTTAAATAAATAGATACATTTCCTTTTAAGATCTTATCACTTTTTAATGAATCTGTCCAGAAATCTTTCTGAGTTTTAAAAGAAAAAATCCTGAACTGAAATTAAAAGGCAAAAATGTGAAAATGTTTTCCAGGAAAAAGTGCTTTAAAACTCTCAAGTGTTCTCAAATGTTTTTATTCTTTATATACACTTTCAAATGAAAAAGCTCAGCAAGGTGAAGTTTAGATTGTTTCCTAATCTTTAAATTAAAATCTCTTGGAATTATTATATATGAATTTCACAAAGTTTAGAGAATATTTCCCTTTGGAAAATTTTCTTGATAATTTTTCGACTGGTTATTACCATTTTCACTCTTCCCCTACAAGTAATTCTTAAACTACATTAGGTTTAAATTATTTTGATACTACTATATTTTTCTTTAAATAAGAATCCTTTCTTACCCTTTTACAGTTTTGATTGTTGTTTTGAGTTCTCAGTCCTACACTTTATGTCCTTTCTGTCCAAAGACATACTACTTGGTTTTTGTGATTAGACAGATTATCTAATGATTAGTTTCCATAAATAGGAAACTTTGAACCTCCCTTCACCGTGACAAGGTTGATAGAGCATACACAAGTTACAAACTCATGGTAAGTTAAAGAATATTTACTGGACTACCTTGCCTCTGCAAGACAGCCAAATGTTTGTTGAGACCAAGTTTTTTCACATTATTTCAGTAGTCCATGGCTGTCTCTTACTGTCTCTATTGACACTATTAAAAGCCAGCTAAGGAGTAATAGAGTAATTGACTGTTGACACGTCGTAGGTGATGGTTTGTGAGCTGATCTAATGCCTGACATCCTCAACTCAATCCAAACACACATTAAAAACCGTAAAACCGTCTCATTCAGTCACTTGTCACAGAGAGAATGGGATAATAATTAGAGCACTAGTCATGAATTTAAGAAAATAGGATTCAATTAAATGCGTTATCGTTTGTATATGACCTTAGATAAATTGCTTGGGTTAGATTTTCAACAGTATTTGGTAGTCAATGTGGAATTCATCTCACTTGAACTTAACTGTCAAAAATGGAAGTATTTAACCTAAGTAGTTGTATCAGGTCTCTTTGCAGGCAAGGAAGGAGGAAGATATGTCCCTCTAGAGGAAATGTCAACCCACTTCTCTTTTTCTGCCTCAGAAAGAAACTATATAATTAGCTTCAACTAAATGCTTTGCTCTTACAACTTTGTCCAAAAGGAGCTGATGATATCTGTGACTAAGTTCTCCAGTGAGTGGTACATTCCCTACACCAGCAACAACCTGAGGAAAACTGTATTACATGAGATGGGTCAATGCATTTGAAAGAGGTGATGTGGTTGTCCTGAAAGAAAATTGTCTTCTTAACATTCAAGTATGTGAGACACCTACAACATTCTGAAACTGGACAAGTAATAGGTCACTGTAAGTGCACACAGTCTCCTCTGGGGACAGAGGGTTATGCTTGTAATATGTATTTATGGAAATGATGAGCCCACATACACATTTACACACGAGAATGTGAACTAATGCAATACCTATGCACTCATTTTCATCTTGAACACCTGCTGCATTTGCCCTCAGCTTTGTTATTGCAGGAGGAAGTCATCCCAGGATGTTTTTCCTTCAGGATGTAGCTAGGCAGTCCGAAAGTTCATTCTACACATGTGCTTTAAAGCAAATATTTTAGATATTTAGTATTGGCACAATAGAACTAACAACTATGTTGGGGGAGGAGGAAGAATAGGGATTTTGGAGCCTTATGTAACATAATTTGGCACTTGACAAATTATACGTTAAGGATTTAATTATGCAAATAAAAACTCTGAAAGAACAGGATCACAAGACTCCCCAGAGTGCACATTAGAAAATGAAGGAAAACACTATTAGAAATGCAATGCACCACTTACTATCAGAAACGGATCTTTTTTTCTGTCATTGAATCTTATTTTTTTTTTTACACTCAATAAAATGATTTTTATGAACATATGTCATGTCAATATTATTTCATTATTTATCCGAAAGTCCTACTACTATATTGCCATTGCAATTTTCCCTTTCTATTCTGGGGGTTTTGTGTTGACATTTTGTTTATTTGCTTCAGAATGAATTTTTATTCACTCCCTTCCGTCTAGTTAAATATGATGGGAAAATTTAAAGTATAACAGAAAAATAAATTGGTTTGATTTTTATTACAAAACTTTTTAGATTATTAAAAGTCAGTATTGTGAGCTCCACTTGATTTTGGCAAGTTGCCTCTTTTCATCTTTTATTTGAACATGCAAGTATGTAAAATATGTGTCTTGCAAAAATATCTTACATGTTTACAATGTAGTACAAAATATGCTCAGCTTATAATTTCCTTGGAATGGGAATCTTACATGTGAAAGTTCCTTAATGAAAGTCTGAAAACATGCCTCTGGGAGGCAATTTCTTTATTTCCTTCATTTCATATATTCAGTGGGGGAAATATCACTCACATTGTGGCAAGGATCTTTGACCCATTGTTTTTAGCCATTTTGAGATTCTCTAACTGCTCTGTAGAGCTGAATACATGATCTGAAGGTTAGTTAAACCCATTGCAGCAGTGAAAGGTATTATTGCCCTTACCCTTTTAGCACAGGAGGGTGAAGAAGCAGAGGGCATTTGATCTAATGAAACAGCGGAATGAGATACAGGTTATAGAAATCCCAAGTGCTCAATTCTAAATTTCTAAATTTCAGCAGGTGAAAAGGGACAAAAAGAGGAAGTCAAGAAGGCACAAGCCTTAAGCAACTTCCAGATATGTAGCAACTGAGTAAATATGGTTTTCCAGTAGCTCTTGGCAGGCTGTGTTGGGTCCCAGGGGTGTCTGGGCTGCCCTTGCCCCGAGCTGGCTTCCCCTTTTCCCAGCCTTTCTGAGCCCCAGCCCTGGCAATGACACCAGGGAAAGGGATGGCAGACCCCAGCAACTCCAGCCAGGCAAACAGCCTCTGGAAGTACTGAGGGGCTGCTGTCACCTCTTCCCTGAGAGCAGGGAGAAAGGAGACGTCTGGGGAAAAACAACTGTGTAAAAACATCTCCAAGCAGACCCATGAGTGAGAAGGAATACTCTCCCTCCCCCATGAATATCACATTCCTCCTGCCAAAGACAGTATGTTGAATGCCAGTCTTTTCTCAAGAAATGAGAATTTCCAAACGTGCCCAAAATGTGTTCCAGAAGACTGAGAGTAAAACTAGTAAAAATAGGTATATAATGGTATGGGTTTTTCTAGTGTAAAAATTGTATAACAGCCTCCAGTTGCTCCAGGGGAGGTTTAGATTAGATTTTAAGAAAAAAAATTCTTCATGGAAATGTTTGTCAAGCATCAGAACACGTCCAGAGAAGTGGTGGAGTCACCACATCGGAGGTATTTAAAAGAGGTGTAGATGTACCAGCTGGGGGCATGGTTTAGTGTTTGACATGGCAGTGCCAAGTTAACAGCTGGATTACTTGATCTCAAAGGTCTTTTCCAACCTAATTCTATGATTCAATGTGTTGGGGTTTGGGTTTTTTTGGGGGGTGGAGAGGGAAATTGGCTTGGTTTGGTTTGGTTTAGTTTCCCTCTGGTATTTCAAGTGTCGAATATTTTGAAGTGTAAAAAAAGAACATCCAAAGGTGGCAAAACTTCAGGTATTACTTTCAAAGAAATATTCAAAGAAGATTTCAAAAAGTACAGTTCAATGTGTACTGGCATAAGTCCTTTTCCAAGTTCACCTCTAATTCTTATGGCTATTATTTATTATTCCTTCCTTTAAGGATCTGAGCATTTATTAACTTTGTGATCAAAGCAGTGAAGTCTTAGGATGTGTCATAAAAACTTTTAAAAAAATCTGCATTTTTGACACATGCTGCTTTAGAGGATAGAACTGCAAAATTTTTATCATTATTAGCTAAAATTCTCTTATTAAACAACAGGTTTTGCTTCAGTGATGAAAATAGTCTCTTTTTTATCTCTTACTTGTTAGTGTGTCTATTATTATAACTCATGCTGTGTAACTGAGTGCCACATCAATAGGCTCAAGACGATGCAGTGAAAAACTTTGAGGTTGCTTTGAATTTAACTCCATAGGAGAAATACAAAAGATTTATACTTGCATTTTTTACAGAGATTGCAACCAGACTTTTATTGTGTTATTATTTACATAGGAGTGTATGTATAGACAGCATGTTACCTCTTACCAGTGTGACCAACAAATGCATCCCCACAACAGAAGGGCATAAGTGATGTGCTGGTTGTTTCCCAATTTGTAATTCCTTGAATTCCAGAGTCAGCTGTTGCAGCCTCAGTTATTTGATTTAGCTGCCAGTATCTTGAGGTGAAAAGTAAGTGCAAGTTGTGCCACAGAGAGCTGTAATGCCTTTCTGTGGGTGGTGCTGTGTGGCCCTGTAGAGAAGCAAGGAGACACTTCTGCCCTCTTTGTCCTCCTAAAATAAATTTCTGTGTTGTATTTCATCTCTCACTTGAAATATATAGTCTTCATCCTAGACAGGGAGTTGTCACTTGGTTCATGGATCTATTTTTCTGCAGCAGGAAAGAGTCCTGGTCTTTAAAATGTCTTTTGACAATGCTGTAACCAAAACAAAAGAGCTATTTAATGTGTTCAGTATTCTTAATAATTAATTGCAAGATCCACAGTTCTTAGTGATCATCAAGGGGTTTTAAAGTGGTAACTTTACATATACATAAATGATTAAATTGGCCATTATACATTAATGTGTCTAAGTTCCTTTCTTGCTTTCTCCTTGTGTAATTTTCTTTCACATGACTCTGCCTTCAGCCTTGCATTCTCTGTCGTGTTTGTTTTTTAAACACTCTGTTTCTTGCAAGAACTGCAGAAAAGAAGTTTACATTATGCCCTAGTAACAGCTGGTAGGAGAACACCTGTGGATAGATAGTTGTTTGAAAGCTTCTGAGCTCATTTGAGCAACTCTGAGAGCCCACCTGCCTCTTCTGCCTTCACCTTTTGGAAAGTAGGACAGAACTTCTGAAAGCACCTGTCCTCTTAACTGGAGGAGCAGTCCCAGCCAGTCAGGTGACTCATGCATTCTTCTGTTGTTTGGATCACTGAATTATTTGAGCTGTTTAGGCTTCACTTTTGCTTATATGTGTCTGTTAGAATCACACTTAATAATTTTATTTAATGATTCTCTTTCTAAGATTGCTATACAAGTACAGACTTTAATAGCAGCTGGAGAGATGAGCATTAGCAGCAGGACAGAAAAGCTGAGAATGTTAAGAAGAGAACTTGTTCCTTCAGGTTTACAATTATTTTGTAAGGGCTGAGCAGAGATGACCTTAAATCAACTACTTTTCCATTACCTTGCGATGTGTTTTCATATTTAGATAATTTCTTTTCTATTTTTATTATCTAGTGAAATAACAATTTCCTCCTCTATTAAGAAAATACAATCACAACCTGACAGCATATTGAGATTTAATAAAGAATATTTTTCTTTTACATACTAAGCCTTGACAATTTACATACTTAGACTTGATAATTTATTGTAAGGAGGGGGGAAAGGGGGAAGAAGCATGGTGTACTTCGGGGAATCAAAACTGTTCTCCTACACTGAGAAAAATCAATGGATAGAGGATGATCTGAAGGTTGCTATCATATAATCTTGGATTTTTTTATACATAGATGTACATTATTCTTTACAGAATATCTTTACTAGTCTTTCTAAAATTCCACACATCATGTAAATTCACTTAATCTCTGAACAAACAGTATCTGGGTTTTTCAGGTGGAATATAGATAATCCTTTACTTTTTCTGCAAAATGTAATGTTTTCTACTTTCTTTTGCAATTTGATCAGACCATAGAATCATTGAGGTTGGAAAGCACCTCAGAAATCATCATGTCTAACCAATCATTTATTCAACCTGTGTAACTTGGAATTATTTCTAAATATGTGAAAGAGTGTACAAAAACAAAAGCAAAGAAAATAAATCTGAAGTGGTGCTGTTGAACTGACTGAAAAAAAAAATTAAAAGTTGCTTTTAAAGTAAATCAGCAGGAACTTCCCCATCTTAGAATTATTACTAACTTTTAGCTCTTCAGTGATGTTTGTGTGCTTTCTATGAATCGAGTTTTAAATGGTTAAACTTTAAGATCTTTTAATATTCTTTCACCTTCACGTATAGGACAAGCCAAACATTTTTGGTGATAATAAACTGTTCTGATTAGTTATATCTGATCTTAGAGTATTACCTGATTACTGTTGTTATATTATATACTTCGGAAAACTGGGCTTCTTTTTAGGCTCTGTCTCTCTAGAGAGAAGCAGTACAGGCTGTAAATGCAATGTCATGCAGACATTACATTTACGTTTTAATATATGTGGTACAAGATCTGTTGATAGCTTGATTTATCCTGATAGAAGCAAACTATTATTTCTCATTTTAAAATCTCTTACTTGTTCTTTCTTACTTTTTTTTAATTAAATGAAGCTTCTCTTGCTTCAATTAGGATAATCAAATATTGTTTAATAGGATCCTGCAGACAGCAAATCAACCACATGGTATATGGACAAATTGTTCTCCTACCCTTTAGGAAGAGTATGAAATGACTTTCTGTTTATAACTGTCTCAATCAGATCAAGATCAGTGTTTTTATTATTCCAAGGATGCATTGATGGTAACGCTAAGGAAAGCTTACAGATCTCTGCTGGTGTGATTGCCTGGTAGAACTATCCATGATTCATATTGATAAATGTCATGAAAAGATAATGGCTAGAGTCTGTTTCATCTGTTCTTTAAATGTTATTAAATAATGTGCTTGCATAAAAAAACCCCAATTTGTGTTGTGCCTTGACATAATGAAGAACCGTTCAAGTTTTTAACAACCAATCTTTTCAGTCATAAACACAGTTGGGAAAACATACAGATTACATGAAGAAAACAGGAGACAAAAATTATCCAGGTGTTTTCAACACAGTTTATCATTCTGTCTTTTCTGAATATGCTCACAGCTGGCAGCCTACAAGATTTTAAAAGTGTCAAAGTAATTAGAAACAGAGTTAACAAGTTTGTTGTGAAAATTACTTTTAGTATTTGGAGTCCTTAATTATATTTCAAGTCATTGATGATGAAAAAGAAAAAGAGGAAAAGGCAGAGCAAATAATGTAGAATATTTAAGTCATCTGATACTCAAACAAACATAAAATTAATTGAAAGAAAATTAAAATAGTTTGAAAAACTTGTTTAGAAGAATGTTGAAGTTTTGGCTCTGAAAAAATCCTAATGCAAATGTTCTGCTATAGGATAAAGCATTGCTCAGAATACCAAATCTCTCTATTTTATGGGTTTGGATTGGTTTGTTTCTAATAAAAATCCAACTTTTCCAAGAGTGCAAAAAAACCCACTCTCATTCCTCAACAGATTTATCTTCTGTACACAAAACTAAACTTTGTGACAGTTACTGGTAATGTAAATTAATCACATATTAAAAGAAGTCACAAAAAAGACAAAGTATTTGAATCTGTTCTTTGGTCTGTGTTTGGTTTTTTGTTCATCTATTAAGTGTTCCTTGTAAAATGGAAATTTAAATACATTTATTTCACGGCAATGTATACATATGTATATACACACACAAACATATGCAAATGTGAACTTTCTTGGATTGTATGGCAATTGTTTTTTAATGCCTGTCTGTGAACAGCTTTTAAAAGTTGCTGTTTTCAGCATCTTTCAGAAGTACCAGAGAGCAACACCTTCCTTGCTTCCTCCCCTTCGACATTCCTTTACTGTCTCTCTCAACATAGAATCAGCTCATCTGTCATCCTCAGCAATAGCTAAAATTATTTTCAGCTCTGTCAGCTGGGGACTCACAAGGAAAGACCAGTCCACAGGTTCTTTTAAAAATGATTTCTAAATAAGGTGTGGAATTTACGCTTCCTGACCTATTTTTGCAAATACTTGCCTCTGAGTCAATGCTCAAATGCTATTTTTTTATATCCTTTGAATTTATAGTATTGGTAACACTTTATGCAATAATTGCTTTAGTTCATAGATTTTCTCCATGAATGCCTATGTCAATATTACCATCTAACACTAACAGTAGTAGTAGCTTGGTTGATCCAAATATAAATTACTTTTGAAGGATCAGTTTGTACATGATTATTTTAAATGGTTTTCTAGACTATATGGATAGAGAGGTCTCATTCAAGATTCTATTTTCTGATTTCCATGCTTACAGAGGATAAAATGCTTGGGAAATTCTCCAATTTTGTTTTTTGCACCTCTCATCAGGAAGTGATGCTTGTTTGGGGAATATTTTTGTCAGCAGAAACTCTTGTGGTGACATATAAAGATCCTCCTATTGGTATGATTCAGAGTCTTGACAACTGTGAAGCAACATACAAAAGGTATCTCCAATATTTCCTCAGCTATGGGAGCCATGAAGTGAAAAAAATACTCTGACTGAGAGGTCTATTGCTCAGGTGAAACAAAGAGGAAAAATATAGGATTTTTTTCCTGTTGCTAAGTGGGACAATATACAGATATTTTATGCATTGATGTCTTTTAAATATTAGATGAATTATTTTTTCTTAAAAAAAGAAAAAAGCCTGCCATGAGTAAATAAGGTTTTTTTGGTTTGGTTTTTGTTTTTTTTTTTTTTTTTGGTTGGTTGGTTGGTGGTTGGTTGGTTGGTTTTGGGCGCTTTTTTTGGTTTTTGTTTTTGTGGGATTTTTTGTTGATTGTTTGTTTTTTAATTTTTTTCTTATAAAGTAGATGACATTTTGCTACCAATTCTTTGTGAGGGAGCAGGAGCAAATGTAGGAGAAGTTCAGTGTGAAGCAAAACAATAGCTCTTCTCCGCACAATATTTTCCGCAGGTTAAGTTGGTAAATGTTGCTGCCACTGCAAACAGATTCAATACACTGCACCACTAAATTAAATCAAATGCTGCATTTTTTCAACCAATACAGTGAGGTAGTGATACTGAAATGCAGAGTCATGACTTACTCTACACCTTTTACTATTGCAATTCTCTCTGTCCTTCAGAAATAAATAACAAAAAGCACTCTGAATAGTTGCTCAGATATTCTGCACAGATAAAAATCTCAAAAGTTTGAAATGGAGGAAATTATTGTTAAACCATCATGTAAAAC
Source organism: Dicrurus megarhynchus (assembly GCA_013399195.1). Taxonomy (NCBI): domain Eukaryota; kingdom Metazoa; phylum Chordata; class Aves; order Passeriformes; family Dicruridae; genus Dicrurus; species Dicrurus megarhynchus. The sequence goes on from VXAD01003457.1 coordinate 450,289, forward strand.
AGATTTTTTCTTCTTTCTCCCAAGAGATGTATCAGTGTTTAAAAGATTGGAGTTGGGATAGCCATCTTTTTTTCCCTACCCTTTTTATAGTCTACATTCCAGGATCATTAAAAATTCATTACATATTTAAAAATATTTTAAATTAAATTAGAAACAACATGAATAATTATAATACACACGCTGTTCTAATTACTAAAGTTCTGATAGGGAGTAAATCAATTGACTCTTTATTCCAGCATTATTTAAAGATATATTGATTACTAAATGAGAACCAGAGGAGGATTATGCCTACAATAATTGGTGTCACTGCATTTGGCAGGAAAATGGCTGGCTAGAGAGTTAGATGGAAGGTGGTGAACTTTGTAGCTAATTTCCTCCTTGCTGTTCATTTTATAAAAATGTGGGAGGAAAAAAGGATGAAAAGTATTCTTTCTACACTAATGTCCACTGGTATAAAGTTTTGAGCCCATTATGAGGAGGTAACGCATGCCAATAGGTTCCCACGCAAGGTATAAAAATTAATCCCTGAAATTTTCTTCAAAACTGTTTTATTAACATTAGTATTGCTATTGTATGATATCAGTTTTAAAAAAATCAAGCAAAAAAAAATCACAGTGACAAAAAAAAACCACATTAAAAAAAGAAAGACAAGGAGAAAGATAACAAAATGTTAGTTTTCTCCTCCTCTTGCTCAGTTTTCATGTTTCTTGTAAACTGACAGTATAGACTAATATGTCTTTCTGTTGTCAGACCATCACCAGTTCAGCAAAAGGTAGATATACAAAGTCCTGTAAATATACAAAGTGCATGAATAATCATGTATCCCATAACACACATCTTCATTGTGCAACAATGGATTTTGACAAATTTTTGCCTTGAAGGAAGACACGGTAGGAGGATGAGGACTGGGGACAGATTAGATATTTTTGCTCTCATATCTGATCATGAGTGCTTGCTAATATTAAATATCCGCTTGATTTTCTTTCCCATGAAAAGATAGTTTAATTGCAGCAAAGCATTATTTTCAATTAAGAAATGGTGCAAGGTAAACATCTAAGCATTCAACAACAGTATCTGCAGACAGAAATACAAGGCATTTTCAGGGCAGTCTGAAACTGTTTTATTTTTAAGATATTATAGGATAGAAAACAAAAACAAATACAAACCACAGAAGTCTTCATTTTTAGAAAATGAATGTTTTCCTTTAAGAGTTTAAAAAAATAGTTTTTAGAAACGTCTTTTTTATTCTCTAATTGAAGTTTTGTGTGATACACCAACATGTTTGTCACTTGCAAGAAAGGAGAGGGATGCATAAATTCCATGTACTGAATTGAAGATATCTTTGATATTTTCACAGCCAGCACAAGCCCAAACCCATTTTATAGGTACTGCCAAGAACACCTGATGCTATCTAGCATGTGGGCTTCCTGTTACTGCTGGTTAGGATGATTTGATGTACTTCTCCCCAAACCCATCCCACTGTAGGAAGAGAGGTTATGTCCTTCATAGGAGGCAAATGCACGTTAACAAAGTCTTAAATGTCACCTGTTTGTTTCCCTGATTCTTATTATTTTCAATTTATTGGTCTGAAACAGGTTCAAAAATAAATAGAAACCCCACTTCTATTTGTCTTTTTGACAAAGTCTGTAGATTTTGGAGAACAGTAGAAATGATAACTACATCCAGGCAGACACTGGTAGAAATGTGTTTAAAGACATGTTTTTCTGCTCTTTTGTTTCACTATTTCTTTATTCGTTTACTTTCCTGACCTTTTCTCTTGAGAAAATGGATGAACTGCAGCTGTTGCTTGCTTCCATGTGGAGTCAGACTTCCACATCTGTCATGAATAGTTAATACTGTGCAATTTAAAATGCTCTTCTAGGCTGTCATGCATTGCACATAGCTTTAAGTGGGTCAAGTTGAATTTTGCCAAAAAGCAGAAAAGTAATAACGCTGCTGTAATATCAGAGTTAGTGAAGCAGACTTGATTTACTTCTCTGTGTCAAAACATTCACAACCCAGTCAGGAAAATATTTATTTATACTTGGAAGAAGAATAAGGAAAATAATCAAGATAGGGATGTATACACACAGATGAACATAGTTGTCCTCATTAATCCAAAATGGAGAAAACCTCAGACATCTAGTTCTGACTTTTTTCTGATGGTGGCCTACAATAGTTGCTTAGGTAATGATTAAAAGAATGAAGGAGCTACAGCATGATCTGTTCCCTGACAGTTTTCTGGTTCTGACGATTTTCATCAGATCATTGCTTATGATGGAACTTTTATTCACAGATGTCTTCTATGAATTTTTATTATCTTTTAGTCAATATGTATATTCAAAGTGTCTTCTTAAAAGTTCAAACTCATTATACATTGTGTGGCCAAAACCAGACTCCCCTTGACTGTCACCTAATAGTATGTAACATCATCTATTTTTCTATTAGAAATAATAATGAAGAATATTTTCTTATTAATATTGTCCCTCAACTCAACATCTGTCATGGACCAGTGCAGTTACCTTGGTTTTAAACTGAAAGGCCCTGGTGTCTTTAAGATATCGCCATAAGGAATATAATTATTAATTATTAATTATTAATTCTTTCACGCTTTTCTTTGCCTTTTTTTGTTCCACAATATCTTTTTGAGATGGTAGATGCACTGTGCAGTTTTTAAGACAATAGGCTACAATTTCCGGGATGATGATGTTTTTAATGTTGCTCTTTATTCCTCACTTTCTAACAGTTCTAATTATCTTTTTCATGTTGTGAATGAATTGAGAAAGACTCATCTGCAGTGACTTTTTTGAATGCTATTTAAGTAATGTTAGTTTGAATGTAACATGTAACTAATGTTAGGCTGAATTGGTTCAATTAAAAGGGAAAAGCTTGAAAATAGGATCTAAGCACATCTGAAAAAAACTTAAAAGGCAAAAAGAGCAGCCAAAAGAAAAAAGAAAAGCCAAAGCTTGTCAAAACCTGTTTACAAGATGAAATCTCATAAATTATTTGGCTGATCTTATGATTATTTTTAGCTTGGTGTTGACAGCATTAAGTCTTCCTTTTCTTTTTCTTTTTGCATCATACATTATCAGCTCTCCACCCTACTGTGTTTCCCTTGAGTTTTAAAGTTTCTTTATTAGAAGTTTATTTTTAAATGAAGTTCCATGATTTTTAATGGAAAACTTTAAATTATAGACCTGATATAATACTGAAGATGAAAAAAATTTGAAGGTAAAAAGAGCTGTTTATTAGAATGCTGTGAATACAATAAAAGCAATTAAAATAGCTTTTTGGGGTTTTTTTGAAAACTATACTGAGTTTCCAGTGTCTGATACTTAATTTTCACTGCTAAGCAATGCCACAGCTTTATTTTAAATTCCTGAGTAAAGCAGGGGAAAGGGGTAGAGCCTATGGATGAATTTGCAAAGAACTGAAAGTATGAAAATATTTATCTAGTTTTGGAAAGCTGCACGGACTGAAGTTAGAAATCATCACAAAATCAGTCTCTCTCTCTCACACATATGCACACAAAAAACCCAATAAAATATATTACCAAATGAACCTTTGTGCCTTTATTTCCAAACCAATTACTCGATACTTAGATTACTTTCCTAATTTACTGTGTCTGGTTGTCCATTCTTTCAGTGAAGCATAAGTTAAATTGGTTTTGCTGTAGAAATATTTCAGGATCTTTGTATTCTGCAGAAAGCAATATAATACCTACTCTTTTTCTTTGATTTTGAAGATATTATGCTTTGATTGATTAAATCTTGACAATGAATGTCAAGATTTCAAAGGAGCAAGAGAAACAATCAAGTCCCATTGGCAATACAGTATAAAACATTCTTCAAGTAGAATGTTAGGCAGATACATGATTTCATCATTCTTTTCTTCTTAGACTTAAATATAATGACATTTATATTTAAGCCTTCCTTTTTCTTAAAAGATATTTTTTATTCTATCTCTACAAGTTCTCATGAAGGAAACTTCATGAATAAAATATTTCATCACCAAAACTTTCTCAACGGAAAATTAAGCTATCTTTGGGAGCACCCAGCATATAGCTGTTCAGCCTTTATCTATCGGCTGCCATTAAAAGCACTGAAAGAAGATTTATATTTATCCAGCAATGACTTCTTTTCAAAAGGTTCTGTGTAGTCCACATCAACTAGGATAACAAAAACCCTGCATGACCATTTACTTTTAAGCTTACATAATTCAGTTACTTGTAGAGCCTCTTTTAGTATCCTGTAATAGAAATTTATTGTGCTAGAGAAGGAAACTTGATTATGGTCTTCAGGGTAGTGATTTAGGCCTATGAACACCTCCATAGGTCTTACTTGCTGCTCAGATCCCAGGATCTCTGTATGGATTTCTTTTCCTACGCATAGTCATTTTGACAAGAATGTGATTTGCTAAAGGTGGCCAGGCGAAGGTTTTGATAACCTTTCCACATTCTCTCTGATCTCAAAGAGAATATTTTGTCCATTATAACCAGAGAATGCTGTGGGAACAGAGGGCAGATCATGAAAAGTGAGGCTATGGCAGTGAATTAAATAACTATTTAATGTCAAAGTGCTTTACCAGAAGTTTCTACAGGCTGCTGGTGTTTCATTTCTAATGAGATAACAAGATACATGAATTTTAAGTATTTGTTAAAAAAAAAGAGCTATGATAGATAAAGAACTCTTTTTTTTTTCTTTCTTTCTTAAGGCCTATAAAATTTAATGATCATCTGGGGAGAGAATGAAGCTTTGTACCCAATGTCATTTGTGTCCATGTCATAGAACTAAAGAGCAGAGAATTTAAAGACTTAATAGAGGATATGGCTGCTATTCTACTTCATAATTAGGGAGGGGACAGTAAGAATGAACAGGAAAATGATGACATGGCTGCACATCATGATTATTAGAATGTCCTTCCAATGATCCCTATTTTGATGAGGAGTGGAAGCTACTCTATCAAATAAGATGATACTGTAGAGAACATCTTTCACACTGAAGCATCAGAAAGTTCTGTACAATGATAAAACAATGCCAAGCAAACAGGGTAAAATCCATGTTTTCTGCATGAGTTCTGTTTTCCATAAAGTTTAAGAATTTACATCTTAAAATATTGAGTAGTTTCTGAGCTCTTTGCCAAGGATTTCCTAAAAATTTGATGTGCTGAAGTAAGGACTAGGAGACCTGAAATGGCTTTGAATGTATGAATTATTGTTTCTAGCATATTGCTTTTTCACTGTGTTCAAACATTGAAATCTATTGATGTCAAAAGAAAGCCTCTAATAGTTTGGGATATGCATTTGAAAAAATGTGAAGAAATTTTCTTTCACTCACCACCCTGTGTTTCTGAATTCATCTGGTTCAGGTGGATTAGCCTGGATAGAAGTGTGGATCAAAAGGATGAGGCTTGTCCTGTGGCAACTTATCAACTTCCTCTCCAGCGGTGTATACCATACTGACACACGAAATCTCAACCACTGCTGTGTGGCTTGGAGCTTTGGAAAAGCAGCATAAAAACTGGAAAGGTACACATTTTTGTTCAGATTTCCAGCAGCCATCATGTTAAGAACTCTCTAGGTCATTCTGCTTAGTCTGTGTTTTTTGTTATAAATGTTTTGAACACATATTCAGAAAGTTCTCTGAAATGTTTTAATTGTGCAGGAAAAAGAGAATTTTCTGATTCCAAACTTTTTATGCTCCAAAGTGTTAAGGACGTTATGCAAAATAAATGATAATTTCCTACTTCTGTATTCTCACTGTGACGTCCTCTCTCCTCATTGTGTCTTAAATGCATTACACATAAAGATTGTAAAAGAGCTGGTAAAGATAAATGACGCAATGGTTAAAGAGCTCAACAGTCACTACAGTGGTTGTCAGGCAGGGTTTTTTTATATCTATTATTATGAAAAAGTGCCCAAGATCTGTGAGACTCCACCCTCAGTGGGGTTTCAGCTCTTGGACCCTGACATAGGGAACAAGTTGGACCTGTTGGAGCAAGTCTAGAGGAGGGTAATGAAGATGATCAGAGGGCTGAAGCACCACTGCTATAGAGAGAGGTGAGAGAGAGCTGGGACTCCTCAGCTCAGAGAAGAGAAGGCTCTGGGGAGAGCCTTCCAGTTCCTAAAGGAGGCCACAGAAAGATGGAGAGGGAATTTTAGCAAGGACATGCAGTGATAGTACAAGGGGAAATGGCTTCAAACTGAAAGAGGGCAGGTTTAAATTAGATATTAATTAGAAACTCTTCCCTCTGAGGGTGATGAAGCTGTGGAACAGGTTACCCAGAGAAGTTGTGGATGCCACACCCCTGCAAGAGTTCAAGGCCAGGCTGGATGGGCTGTGAGGAACCTGGTCTCATGGAAGGTGTCTCTGCCCATAGCAGGGGGTTGGAACCGTATTGTCTTTAAGGTCCCTTCCAACCCAAACCACTGTGTGATTCTATGTGTCAAATTAAAATGTGTTAATATTTTAATTGGTCAGCCAACTTTCCTGAGCACTTTGTGGTTGATAGGTCTGAGATTTTCTTCTTTCCTTTCCACACCTGGCTTTCCAAGAAGAATGAAGATTTCTTCTGACCGTGACCCCTGTTACCATGGGTCCTCAATGCACAGACCATCGGATACCTTACGGTGCTCTGTAAAACACCTACTCAATACTTAGTCTGTCTTATCCATTTTTGAACTTGCCAGTCATGATAGGTCTTCCTGTCTGGGCTCCAAGTAAACAGTTTCCCTAATCAGACTATAAAAACTCTTTTATTAGCTACATCTTGAAACAGTTTTTTACTGTTTTGTAAAGAGGTCATCCTATTTTGGGAAGGTGGAAACATTCCCTCACCTGCAGACTGACTCTCTCTGGGTGAAATATTTTCTACTTCATGATGATTTCAAATGCAGATTAATTAAATTAATTTTGACTCAGATTTTTAAAATCCCATAAATTTTCAACCTATATATTGGCATTAAAAAAAAAAAAAAATCCTTGTCCTCTAATTACCAGCCAGATAGTTTTATGATTAATAGAGAGAATAGGGAAAGGAGAAATATTAATTTCTATCTAATCTAAATTGTCAGTAGCTTGACTGGGCCTTAATGAATTGCATTGGCAACATAGTTTATTTACGATATCTGTCAAAAGTCCCCAGAGTACTGCAAAAGGTTTTAAGTATCAGAATAAAATGTTAATGTTCAGGTGCTATATCAATATACTGGAAACAGCTCCTTGCATTACTGATCTAATCAATAACCTAATTTTGGGCAAGTGAATGTGACAATGAGAATGAATGGAATGAAAGATTATCAACTTACATTTTCAATCATTGAAAAAGCATGAGGAATAATGATAATGCCATGACAGAACATTGGGTGCGATTCCTTTCAGAAAACCCCTGAGACTTCCAATGAGAAAAAAAAAAAAGGGAAATAAATAAAATCTGGGTTTAAATAGTAGTGTTGTCTCCCCAGTCATTTGCTTATCATTGCAAAATAATTTCCTAAGACATAATATTGCTTCAAATTAGAAAGTCCACAGGGCCAGGGACCTCTCCATCCCTATAAGGACAGTTTTTCAGTTGCTAAATTTTATTATTTTCTCATTCTACAAGAATTCCATTGAAGGTCATGGAAACCAGTGCTAAACAAAGTTGATCATCTGGAGTGTTTTTCTCTGAATGACCTACATGCTCATTATTCCATTGAATAATGAATGTGATGTAATCTAATATTCTTAGCTAGAAAGCAACTCTGCTTTAAAAAACACAAATCCAAACCACACTGTTCATATGACCTACTAAGTGTTTTCACCTCCTGGCCAAATTATTTATAGATCTAGACCAGTTGCTGAATTGTACTTTGGTGTCATGTCCATCATGTAGACAACAGTATTTAATTTTTTGTTATATCAGCCAGAGGCTCTATTTCATGTATGAGATTATTCTACTTTCATAACCACAGTACCATTTCTAATTTTGTGGCTGTCTTTATCTGAACTGCACTGGTACTTTGAACTGAAAAACCTGAGAAGCTAATCCAATTCCTACTCTATCCAGCTATTTTGATTTCTCTGTAGTAAGTCTATTGCAGCAAAGGTGGTTGAATTTTAACATAAAATAAGTAATCCCCAAAGCATTTACATGTAAAGATATTTTACTGCTCCAGTGACATAGTACAGAAGGTTGTAATATATCTGATTCAGGTCCTATTTCTACACCTTCCGTGTATATCTGCATTTAGCCAAGCACTAAACCTTTTTCCCTTAAAATGAAGACCATTTTAAAATGACATGCTGCAAAGATGTCCTGCCCTGCCCATTAAGATCGTATTGCAGCAATACAATCTTATTACAGCTTCCAGGCATTTCCACTGCTTATCATTTCAGAGTTAAAGTGCTTTGCCTCTCCAAATTCTTTCCTTGCAAAGAAAAGTCCCCAGGGCATTCAGCCTCATCTTCCTTACTGTAGCTAAATGGCAATGGAAGGTTTTCAGTCTGAGAATTAAAGGGGAAAAATTTTGCAGAATATTCCTTGTTATTTCCTTTTGGCGAAGAGATCAGATGGCAGAATTACTTAAAAAAATTAGGAAAAAAAAGGAAAAAAGAAAAAAACCTAAAAAACAGTAAAGTGGAGAGAGAGAAGAGAGGAGGGAAAAGGAAAGGGGAAAGGGAAAGGGGAAAGGGGAAAGGGAAAGGGGAAAGGGGAAAGGGGAAAAGGGAAAGGGGAAAGGGGAAAGGGGAAAGGAAAAAGGAAAAAGGAAAAAGGAAAA